>CM077671.1:89801830-90229330 GCA_039707655.1 Elymus sibiricus | reverse complement strand
GGCAAGGAGGTGGACGCCGCTGTCTCGGAGAACAAGCTGGCGAAGATGCAGAAGGAGCACGTCGTCTTCCCTCCGGCGCTCGACGCGGCCGCCCTAAGGGGGCGGTACCAGATGATGTGGGCGACGGAGACGACAGCGCACCCGGCCACCTCCGTGAGTCCCGGCTCTTCCAGGGGCGACCCAAACAAATATCATTTCTTTGCCGATTACTTCTATTGCGGACTCTGCCCCCCGTTTTCCGACTTCTTCAACGACATCATGCTCACCTACGGCTTCCAACTCTTGGATTTCACGCCGAATGCTATGACATGCATGTCAGTTTTTGCTCACCTTTGCGAAAACTTCGCCGGAGTAGTCCCTAGCACCGCTCTTTTCCGCCATTACTTCATTCCCCGTATCCAAAAGGGCGAGGCCCTTTCCGGTTCCATCGCTTGGATTCCACGGCCAGGAACCAAGGAGGTCTATCCGGACGGGGCCTTCCGCGAGAAATGGAATGAATGGCGGGCCAGATGGTGCTGGATTCGGGAGGTAAAAATTCCGCCCTTTTGCCTGCCGCGGCAGACGAAGATAATGCGCAGCAACGACTGGAGCGCCCTCGATCCTTACGATAAGAAGCTCATAGTCGCTACTACCAGAATTCACCGCCTCAGAGCTGCCGGGCTCACAGTAGAGATGATAGGCGCCGATTTCCTTCGCCGGCGCATCGCCCCTCTGCAGAACAAGGGGAGGCCAGCTTGGGAGTTCCGGAACGCGGCAGACATCATGAGGCTGCGCCCTGGACTGAACAACAACCTGACATTTATGCAGCACGCAGCTCTTTGCCAGAAATTGTTCAGGGGTGACGTGGTGTGCAAACTGCCGGCAGGCATAGTCCCTCTGTGCAACAACTCTGCTCTGGGTCCAATCATCGCCATGATGCCGGCATTTGACGCCCATAGCCTTGACGGAACTTGGATTGAGCCACCTGAAGAGCAAGTGCAGCAATTCTTTGATAACCTGACGAAGAGGGCCATCCGCGAAGAAGAGGGCCTCGTCCGCGCCACCACTGAGGAAGAAGTGGCATACATTGCCAGCAGGGCGGAGGAAGCAAATCTTGCCGTGGAGGCCGGCAGTGCTGGCTTCGTGGAAGAGGGAACCAACGGAGGGGAAGCGCTGCCGGACGAGAATCTTGTCGGGCAGGACGAAACCGCAGAAGAGCAGGGCGGCACATCAGCCGAAGGCCTTTCTGCTGGAGACGCCGCCGAGGAGGAGCTGCACGAGGAAGCCCCGACCCTTGAACCAAGGAGTAGGCGTGTCCTTCGGAGCGCCGCTTCTGGGATCCCGGTCCGCCAAGCTTCTTCGAGCAGTGCAGCCCCCGGCAAGGGGGCGGCCGGCAAGGCCACGCAGCGGCAAGGAGCTCCTCAGCAACCTGCGCCTGCCGCAGCCAAGCGACCCAGGAGCACCCCTCCACCTCCTCCCGTGGCGGAAGTCGACTTCGACCTCTCTGCCTTTAGCTCGGGAGAAGAAGAAGAAGAGTAAGGATCTTGCCGCGTCCTTTACTTTCTGAGTTTTTGGTCTTTCTTATCTCATTTGTTTTGCTTTGATTTGCTCCTGCAGAGATGATACAGAAACAATGGCACAAAGGGTAGCGAAGAGGGCAAAGACCTCGACGGGTGATGAACCGCCGGCAAGCACATCAGGTGCGCCAGAGACGATCAACATCAGCCCGGAGTCAAGCCCACGACGCAGCCCTCAACACAGCCCCCGGCGTAGCCCCCAGCGTGAGTCCGTTACTCACTTTCCGCTGGCAAGTGCCGGGGTGTGTATCTTCACTGCTGACATCACCAGACGTGCAGGAGGAGAGCAGCGACAAGGAGAACCGTCAGAGGCTACACCTGATATGCCGCCTCCATTAACCATGCTGCCCAGGAATGGGTCAACGGCAAGGACTTCCTCTACCGTGCTCTACCGCGACGAGGAAGAGCCGGCAAGCACGGGCACCGGCAATTCTACGCCGGCAACCAATGCTGATGCAGATATTTATTATTCTGTTTTCCTTCTTTTTTGTCTTCTTGAACTTCCATCTCAATCTCATCTTGATTTGCTTTCTTGGCCCCCAGACATTCCCTCGGTGGAGCATATGGACGTCGATGCTGTCATCGAGGAGACCGCCAGGGATGCTGCCGCCGAGGTTGACAGGATTTCCGCTGACGAGGCCGCCAAGAATGCTGCCACCGAAGCTGCCGAAGCCGCCAAGAACGCTGCCACCGAGGCCGCCAAGGATGCCAGCGCCGAAGCTGCCAGGGCTGCGCAGGAAGAGACCGCCCAGGAATCTGCCGAGAGGGACGGCAAGGAGGCTAGTGACCGTACTGACGGCATCCCTGCCGCAGGAGCGCCAGGCGCTACGCCGGACACAGAGCCCCCAGCTGCCGTGGAGGCGGCTGTTGAGGAATAGCCACCAACATCCGAAGCTCCCTCGTCAAGCAAGTACCTCAAGATTGGCGACAACTTGTTCGTCAGCATCCCAGGCACGGCAAGCACTAGGGCGCCAACTGAAGGGGAAGTCTTTGATGAAGATGCCATTGCCGCTGCTGGGCTCGAGGTCATTGATGAACCAAGCGCCAGTAGCAGGAAATCTAAAGAAGAGAAGCTCCTCAAGGCCATGGGTGACAACTACCAGAAGCTCCAAGCACTCCACCGCGTCCGGAAGGAGAAACTAGACTCCAGGGCCGCGGTTGTCGACAAGGTTGAAGCAGATCTCCAGAAACGCGTTGAGGAAACGCAAGCCTGGTTTGCCGAAGCTTTTCAGGAGTTGAGGACTGGCCAAGAGCAGCTGAGTCAAAGATGGAACGATCTCCTCATGAAGCAGTCTGACGTGGAGAAGGCACAGGAGGATGCCAAGCAACAGGCTGCCACAGAGGAAGCACGCTTAAGGGAACTCAGTCTTGGGCTTGAGGCTCTTGATGACGACCTAACCGCTCGCGAGAAGGCACTTGCTGACAAGCTTCGCGCCAAAGACGAGGATATTGAAAAGCTTGTCGCGCAGCGGACCCAGGATCTGGAGCTAAAGCACAAGGAATCACTCGAGGCTCTGACTGTAGATCATGCCGGCAAGCTGAAGGAGGCCGTCGATGCCGCCAAAGCTGCAGAGGCCGCCAAGGACAAGCTTGCCGACGGGGTGAAGAAGCTGGAAGCAGATCTTGAGGAACACGGCAAGCAGATCTCAACGCTCAAGACCGAGAGAGACAAAGCTCTCCACAGCTTGATGGAGACGCAAGTTGCCGTATCCGACAAGACCAAGGAGATCTCCACAGCCAACGAATCCATCGCTGATCTGAAGCTGAAGCTATCCACACTGAAGGAGACTCTTGAGGCCGTGGAAGCTCGCGAGAAGACCCTGGTCAAAAGTCTCCGGGATGAGGAGGAGCTGGTCAAGAGCGCCGCCACCACTCACAACGACTATGTGCACGGAGTGCAAATCTGGACTAAAAAGCTTGTCGACGTCGCGGAAAAGCTTGCCGCGCAACTGTCCACCATGGGCCTGCAAGGCTTTAGGTACTCTTTTGATGACAGGGTATCCCCGAGCGCCAAGCTGACCATGTTCTTCGATGGAATGATTTATGCCCTGAAGCAGCTACAGTCTGACCGAACAACCCATCTGGCCAGCGAATCACGCAAGCTCTGCCAGGCCGTCCTCTGCAAGGTGGTGCATAGGAACCCCGGCATCAACCTCGCCAATGTCTTTGACCGCCTGTCGAAGGATGCAGATCTCAAGGCGGCAGAAGAACTTGTCGCGCCCATCGTCGACAGGGTAAGCCAAGTCAAGAGAGTTGAAGGCGATCGCCGGGATTAGCTGCCTTACTTCCCACCGCCATCCATGCCAAGAACAGTTTATCTTATGTTAGAATTGCGGCAAGATTGATGTAATATAACTTGCTACGTTCTGGATATATGCTATGCTATTCCCCTTGTTTTATTTCTTTCCGTATGTATTCACCCTACGCTTGATTGGAAACTTGCCGGGGCGCGCACCCTTGCCGCGACCGCTAGGTGCGGGACTTTAGCAGCCTGCTGGCGGTGCCGCTACCGGCAAGAGACCTTGACGTTTTCAGTGCAGCCACCTACACTGTTGAGCGGACTCGAAACAGAGTAAGGCCGCAACCGATCACAACAAGGTTCCTTCGCGTGCAGGTTTTCCATACAAGAGTTGAAATCGTTCAAGGAGAATAACAAAAACAGAAAAATTTGTTTAAAGTTTCTGCAACTTAGCAACTTAGCTTTTTCGCTTGTACTTCTTCTGGCAAGATGTCAACCTTGAACGTCGCCTGTCGGCATCCATACCATCCTTTCCCCCCGGCAAACTTGCATGCGAGGGAACCTTCTGTCCTTTGAGAAAAAGAAAGAAGAGGGTTGAAGCTTAACCCGGTGGGTTGAAAGCCCCCAAACGACCTTGTCGATGATATTAACTTGTGCACCGTCTTGTAAGCCGCCGTCATGTGGACCGCCAACTTGTAAGCCGCCGTATTGTTTACTATTGTGGCTGAAGAGCCGATCAAGAGGGTGAGCGAGCTAAACCCGGCGGGTTGGAAGCCCCCAAATGACCTTGTTGAAGTATCAATATTGTTGCAGCATCTTGTAAACCGCCATCTTGTATGAATAAACAGCAGAAGCCCCCAAGATGAACGGTGCATCATGGCGGCTTGTCTTCCTGGGTAACTTTTAATCCTTCCGCCAATAATGTAGTAGCCCCCGAGATCGGGTTAACTTCCTTGCAATGACCCGGGGTTCTCGTTGAAAATGACCAAAATGTGTCTCGCCATGTCTGTATCTTAAGTTGACTCGAAGTGGCGGCTTGAGAATCTCCACTGAAGGTTGAGGTTGACTGCGGCGGGTTAAAAATGATCTTGTATGAGCTGTGTCAATAACTCGGCCGATGGTTCGACCCGGCTGGTTGTTGAAGTTTAACCAAACTGTAGTGGCGGCGACTTGTGCGCCTGGCTGTTTGGGCGGCTCGTATAGACGAACACTGCACTGATATGCTGATGTAGAATCAGACTTTGGGCGGCGTCTTGCGCGCGTCCATTGGGCAGCTCATGCGGGAAGACGTGGCCCCGGCGTGTTGATGTAGACGTAGAAGTCAGCCGCAGCGTTTGAAGACGGCGCGGTCACGAGAGACGGCCGCGGCGTTGTAAGCCGGTGCGGGCGCGAGAGACGGCCGTGGCGTTGTAGGTCGGCGCAAACGGTGAGTCGCCCGTGGAGTTGGAAACCAGCATGGACGGCGAGTCGCCGTGGCGTTTGTTAAGCCGGCGCGGTCGGTGAGTTGCCCGTGGTATTTATAAACCGGCGCGGACGCGCGGGTCATTCGTGGCATGTTGACGTAACCTGGACCGCAGGGCGGCGGCTCACGAATGTCCATTGAGTAGTGTGGCACGGACGAACGCCGGCGCAGAATGATGATAGCAGTGTGCTCGCCATATCCGTGGTGCGATAATCACTCTGATTCGCCCGGATGACAGATGAATTTGTCCGTCTAAATGTTCGATTGCAGACGAATTACGGATCGATTGAACAGCACTAGTATTGATGTAAACCAGTATTTGTTGATTTCTCCATGGGATCTTCTTTTGTCTTTCTCAACATTTTTTTTCTCTTTCTTTGAATAATGATTGCGTGGGAGGGCCATGGGGGCTTGAACCAAGGACCTCACGGTTGCAAACAAGTGCGCTGACCAACGCGCTGCATGCTACAATGATGCATAGCTTTTTTCTGTATTCCACCAAGGCGACCTCCTCTTGTCTTTTGTTCTTCGCTAGTAACCACCTGATACCCATGTCTCTATTGTGAAGGTACGCCGAGATAAGACTCCTCCTGGGACTCGGCTCAGCCTGGGAACTCTCGGACGACTGTAGCAGTTTGAAGAATAAAATATTTGACAAGCTGCTCCTTCTTTCTCTGTCCAGCCGGTGAATCCATACAGTTGCTAAAGCTCCCTAGAAATAACGATCCCATTGCGATCTGGGGTATTTTCGCTGTATGTCCCCGTTTGTCAGCTGGTGTACTGCTCCCCCTCCTGCGTGGCATCTGTTCTTGTCCCGATGAGTACCTGTTGAGCACGCGTCTTTTTCGTTTACCACCGCTTCGTCAAGAGGGAGAACCGCGAGGGTTTCGTTGTTATCTTTGGGTCCTCCACCTCTCTCCTCGACTGTTTCCTGAGCCGCCTGCTGCTCTTTCCACTGCAATCGCCTTCACCCTATATCTAGCTCTTGCCGCCCTCGGCCCGCCGTGTTGACCGCTTTGAGCCAGGGAGGAGACCCATGAGGCGACACGGGGCCCATATGGCTCGAGAAGAAATCGTATGGGACCAACCTAGGCGCAGGACGTGGAGGTCATGCCCATGAAGGCGTGTAACAATTTGAGAATCGAGTAGTTCAGGAGGCGTCTCTGCAGACGAAGGCTCTTAGGACGACAAAGCGACCAGTGCAGCAGTTTATTCAATCAGACTTCCTTGCCGGTGCGAACCGAGCTCGCCACGGAACCGCATCTGTGTTGGGCGTTGGCCGACTAACCAGTGCAGCAGTGTGACGGAGGCGAGTAGGCGAGGCCACGGCGGAGGCGAGGCGAGGTATGGCAGGCCGGGGCCAGCGAGACGAGGCGGCGAGACGCGTGACCGTGACGGCAGTGTGCAGAGGCGACTCAAGGCTGCGAGGCGATACGTGCGACACAAGGCGGAGGGAGCTCGGCAGAGACGCGGCAGCAGAGGCAGGCGAGCAGGCGAGGCAGCCGAGGCGGGGTGACTCGAGGCGTGGCGAGGCGACTCGGAAACGAGGTCGACCCCGAGCACGACTCGGAGAGGCGCCGGCGGAGGCGGGTCGGATCCACATCAACAGGGCGCGGCAGGAGCGGTGTTTCGGCGAGCGTGGCGAGTCCGACCCAAGGTCGCGACGGCCAGGCAGGCACGCGCGTAGGCGGCGACTCGCAGTGAGGCACGGCGGCGGCGGGGCGATGCAAGCCATGGCGTCGGCAAGCCGACGACGGGAGCGGGGGCCACCGTGGCGAGGCGGCTTCCAGGTGCGCCGTAGGAGCGTAGGCGCGACACGCGGGAGGGGCGTGCGGCAGGAGCGGCGACCACAACGGCGGCCGACTCAACGTGCACGGCGAGGCGGGAGCAGAGCAGTGCGCGGTGGTACGGCGGCTCACAGCGCACACAAGGGCGCCCGCAGGCGCGGCGGAGCCGGCCGGAGGCGAGGCAGAGCTGGTGCAGCGGGCGCGACTCATGGCGCGGTGGCAGAGGCGAGCGGCAGAGGCCGCGGGGGCAGAGGTGAGCGACGGAGGCCGAATCCATGGTTGACTGAGTCCAATGCCGGCTCGGTTGTATCCTATGTCCGCCTCCGCTATTTTTTATTCTCTTTGACATATTGATCAGCCCTGTGTGTTGACCCGGTCCAGTCTTCACGTCAAGTACTACTACTTGGGAATCCGGCTTCGGTCTTCACGCGAGGGAGCGACCGCCGGTGCGGTGACCAGCCGCCGAACCCTTGACACTTGTAGCGTGTTCGTAGCAGCAGAACTTGATGGTTTCGACGGATTGAACACATAGCAGCTGCAGCATAACCCCTGTCGGTCTCGACTTGCTGCGACGGCGCACCGAAACTTTCGACTGCTCATCCATGACCTAGATGCTTTCGCCGAATTCGTCTTCATCCGATAAATCATGAACATCTCGATTCCTGAAGATATCCTTCCAAAAACACAACACCACCGTGCGGGGCCCCACGGTGGGCGCCAACTGTCGTGGATTTGTCACGGCAGATGTCCGGGTTAGCGGACTTTAGGTTCGAGGCGTCGCAACTATGTGGCGGCTTGAAGGGGTTGGTCGGAATCGAGAGACGCGAGGTGGTTTACCCAGGTTCGGCCCCTCCGATGGAGGTAAAAGCCTACGTCCTGCTTGTCTGGCATTGATGATGAGGAAGACCTCTTGGTTACAAGGGTGATGTCTAGCCTCTAATCTGTCTATCGTGGCGTCTAATCTGTCTATCTCAACTTGTCAATTGAGACGTCTAAAACTTGTCTCTCTAGGGGCGCCTTACCCCTCCTTATATAGGTGGAAGGGGTAAGTTTACATGAAGAGTCCCACTGGGAGTAGGATTAGGACTAGTCTCTCTAGAATCCTAATCCGGGTCTTGTTTCCTTCTTGAGGGAGTCTTTCCTTTCTCTCTGGGCCTTCTCTTGTGAGCCGCCTAGCGCTGGCTTACACGCCGGGCCTTGGGCCTGGTCGTCCTGTGACCCGCCTGGCGGGTCACCAATAAACCGTCAAACTCGGCCGGGTCTCCTATGAGTCGCCAAGTCCTGGCCGGGTCATACTTCAGGCCGGGTCATACCGCGGGGTATATCCCCGACAGGTCCATAGCTAGTAGCTAGATGGCTTCTTCTCTCTCTTTGTTCTTCAATACCATGTTCTTCATAATCTTCATGGAGATCTATCCGATGTAATACTCTTTTGCGGTGTGTTTGTCGAGATCCGATGAATTGTGGGTTTATGATTAGATTTTCTATGAATATTATTTGAATCTTCTCTGAATTCTTATATGCATGATTTCATATTTTGCAAGTCTCTTCGAGTTATTGGTTTGGTTTGGCCAACTAGATTGGTAATTCTTGCAATGGGAGAAGTGCTTAGTTTTGGGTTCAATCTTGCGGTGTCCTCACCCAGTGACAAAGTAGGGGTAACGAGGCACGTATTTGTATTGTTGCCATCGAGGATAAAAAGATGGAGTTTTCATCATATTGCTTGAGTTTATCCCTCCACATCATGTCATCTTACCTAATGCGTTACTCTGTTCTTCATGAACTTAATACTCTAGATGCAGGCAGGAGTCGGTCGATGTGTGGAGTAATAGTAGTAGATGCAGAATCGTTTCGGTCTACTTGACACGAACGTGATGCCTATATGCATAATCATTGCCTTGGATATCGTCATAACTATGCGCTTTTCTATCAATTGCTCGACAGTAATTTGTTCATCCACCGTATTATTTTCCTTCATGAGAGAAGCCTCTAGTGAAACCTATGGCCCCCGGGTCTATTTTCCATATTATATTTTCAGATCTATAAACCAAAAATACCAAAAATACTTTGCTGCAATCTTTTTACTTTTGTTTTACTTTTTGTTTTAGCAATCTTTTATATCTATCTCTATCAGATCTCATCCTTGCAAGTAACCGTGAAGGGATTGACAACCCCTTTATAGCGTTGGGTGCAAGTGTTTGATTGTTTGTGTAGGTGCAAAGATTGGGGCCTTGCTTGTACCTCCTACTGGATTGAATCCTTGGTTCTCAACAACTGAGGGAAATACTTATCTACTTTGCTGCATCACCATTTCCTCTTCAAGGGAAAACCAACGCAAGCTCAAGAAGTAGCATATGGCATTTCCATAGCCATTCCGAGATATATTGCCGTGCAACTTCCACCGTTACATCATATGACTAGTACACTCATTGTCATATTGCTTTGCATGATCATGTAGCTGACATAGTATTTGTGGCAAAGCCACCGTTCATCATTGTTAAATATTTTACGCTAGATCATTGCACATCCTGGTACACTGCCAGAGGCATTCATATAGAGTCATATTGTTTAGTAGTTTTTCATATCAAGTTATAAGTAAATAGAAGTGTGATGCCTTTCATTATTAGGGCACTGTCATAGTGAGGAAAGGATGATGGAGACAATGATTCCCCCACAAGTCGGGATGAGACTTCGGACGAAAAATAAAAGAAAAAAAGAAAAAGAAAGGAAGAAGAAGGAAAAGGGGGGAAGAAAAAAAGAAAGAAAAAGAAGAAAGAAAAGAAAAGAAAAGAAAAAGAAAAAGAAAGAAAGAAAAAATGAGAGAAAAGAGAGAAGGGACAATGCTACTACCTTTTTTTCCACACTTGTGCTTCAAAGTAGCATCATGTTTTTCATATAGAGTCTCATGTTTTGTCACTTTCATATGCTAGTGGGAATTTTTCATTATAGAACTTGGCTTGTATATTGCGATGACGCGCTTCCTCACATGCCTGAGTTCTTCATGAGCAAGCAAGTTGGATGCACACTCACTTAGCTTCAGTTGAGCTTTCATATACTTATAGCTCTAGTGCATCTGTTGCATGGCAATCCCTACTCCTCGCATTGATATCGATTGGTGGACATCTCCATAGCCCGTTGATCCACCTAGTTGATGCGAGACTTTCTTCTCCACTTTTACCCCTTTGAAACCTACCACCATATTCTATTTCACCTATATGATATGTCCATGATTCACGCTCATGTATCGTGTGAGGAATAAAAAGATGAAGCGCGTTAAAAAGTATGATCCAATTTCCTGGCTTAACACCGTGGTGCTTGACATTTGTACTTATGTGGTGAAGACGGAGCCATGCCATGCTAATATGATAAAATGAATGGGGGGTAAACATGCTTTAAGGGTCATATATTCTGAAAATTGATGATTATGTTACTTATGTTTATGGATATTACTATGTTAATGTTTATTGATTCATCGTTTCTGAATGATCATACCTGCAAGAGATTACACTTTGGATACCATGTCACATCAAAAATTCTGTTTTCATCATTTACCTACTCGAGGACGAGCAGGAATTAAGCTTGGGGATACTGATATGTCTCCAAAGTATCTATAATTTTTTATTGTTCCATGCTATTATATTATCATTCTAGGATGCATTTTAGGCATGTACTTACTGATTTATATTATTTTTGAGAACTAACCTATTAACCCAGTGCCAAGTGCCAGTTGTTGTTTTCTGCATGTTTTTGGCCTTTCAGGAATACTGTACCAAACGAAGTCCAAATACCCCAAAACTTTTTTACGATTTTTTCTGGACAAAATAAGGACCTGGAAGCTTTGGAAGGAGACCGGAGGCCACGCGAGGTGTCGCCAAGCCAATAGGGCACGCCCAGGGGGTGGCGGCACTGCGATGGCTTGGGGCCACCTCCCTCTGCCTCTAGCCCTCCTCTCTGTCCTATAAATTCACATTAATTCCAAAAACCCTAAGGAGCCACCCGAAACACTTTTTCTGCCACCGCAAGTCCCTGTTCTAGTGCCCTGTCGGAGGGAGGATCGATCACGAAGGGCCTCTACATCAACCTTGCTGCTCCCATTGTGATGTGTGAGTAGTTCACCACAGACCTGGATGTCTATCTCTCTCTCTCTCTCTATGTTCTTCATTTCTAGGATCACCGCGATTCCCGCGGTGATCTATCTTATGTAATCACTCTTGTGCGGTGCGTTTGTTGGGATCCGATGAATTGTGGGTTTATGTTCAGATTATTCATGAGATTATATTGAGTTCCTTGCTGGTCTTTCATATATATGCATGATTATGATAGCTTCCTAATTCTCTCTGATCTATTGATTTGGTTTGGCCAACTAGATTGATTAATCTTCAGCGGGAGAGGTGCGTTGTAGTGGATTCAATCTTGCGGTGCTCAATCCCAGTGACAAAAAGGGACATGACACGTATTGTATTGCTGCCACTAAGGGTAAAACGATGGGGTTGATTCATATTAATTGGATTTGCTTTGTCTACATCATGTCATTGTTCTCCAAGCATTACCCTGTTTTCACTTAATACTCTAGATGCATGTTGTATAGCGGTCGATAGGTGGAGTAATAGTAGTAGATGCAGGCAGGAGTCGGTCTATGTGCTTACGGACGTGATGCCTATATGTAATGATCGTTGCCATGAATAAATATTGCATAACTATGTGTTTATCTATCAATTGCCTAACAGTAATTTGTTTACCCATCGTATGCTTTCTACAAGAGAGAAGCCTCTAGCGAAAACTATGGCCCACGGGTCTATTCACAAATCTAAATACAAAAAGCCAAAATACCTTGCTGCCATTATTTATTTTCTATTTTATATTTATCAAACTATCCAACTAGACTACTTATTACTTGCAAGTAACGAGTTCAAGGGGATTGACAACCCTCTTGCCCGCGTTGGGTGCAAGTGTGTGCTCTTTTGTGTGTAGGCGCTGAAGACGGGAAATTGCGTGGTAATCCTATTGGTTCGATAACCTTGGTTCTCAGTGAGGAAAATACTTATCTATACTGTGTTGCATCATCGCCTCCTCTTCGGGGAATAACCCAACGCAGATCACAAGTATGAGTTGGCGTTGAGCATTTGCAAAGTCGATGACGGTTTGTTGGGTCTCACTCTTCCTCTTGAAAAAGTATACCCATGTGTATCTTGAATAATCATCCACAATCACCAACCAATATTTTCTTCCTCCAATACTATCAAAATATGGAGGACCGAAGAGATCCATGTGGAGGAGCTCTAAGGGCTTCTTTGAGTAAATAGTAGTCGTGTGGCAGTAAGGCGTCTCATGTAGCTTTCCTTCGATACAAGCACTGCAAGCACGATCTTTGGCAAAACTAACATTTGTTAGTCCACGAACATGGTCCTCATGGAGGAGACTTTGCAAAGATCTCATATTGACATGGGATAAACAGTGATGCCAAAGCCATCCCACATCAACTTTAGCCATTAAACATGTTGCGGTCTTAGTGGACTTCTCCGAGAAGTTGACCACATAGAGACCATCCTCAACAAATCCAACATAGGCTACTTTAAGAGTCTTGCTCCACAAAAGGGACACGGTATCAACACCAAATAATGTAGAATATCCCATGAGTGCAAGTTGACAAACAGAAAGTAAATTGTATGCAAGGGTCTCAACAAGCATGACTTTCTTAATGGTTAAATCCGAAGGGATCATCACCTTGCCAAGACCCAATACCTTTGATGTGGTAGCATCACCAAATTGAACTTGAGTGGCCAAAGATGAGTTAGTTTGAATGTCCACCACCAACTCCTTGCTTCCAGTCATATGATTTGTTGATCCACTATCAATCAACCATGAACCTCCTCTGGAAGCAAACTCCTACATAAGATCAATGCTTGGTTTTAGGTACCCATTCTTGAACACTTTCCTTTGATGTTAGTAAAAAGGGTCTTAGGAACCCAAATAGACCATTCAATGTACTCATAAGAAGAACCAACAAAGTTGGCATAAACATGCCCATCACTAGCACGGCATAAAACATTAGAAGGGTTAAAATCGCCGGCTTTGTTGGGATGAGTGGCAGTGCCACGTCCGCGACGACCACCATGCCCGACGCCAGCACGCCCACCGGTGGCCATCAACTTCTTGAGCTTCTCCTCCTTTGTGGCCTTTGCTTTGACGCGACGAGATTGCCGCGTAGCCGGGATGATCTTTCGAGCGAGCAGGATGTTCAGATTATCCGGCACCTCCTTCATCTCCGACAGGTTCTCCTCCGGTTCCATGCGTCGATGGCGGAACAAAGGTGAGGGTGGGAGAAAAGGGCGGGAATTGGGTGGAGAGCGGTGATATGTCTCCAACGCATCTATAATTTTTTATTGTTCCATGCTATTATATTATCAATCTTGGATGCTTTATATGCGTTATATGATGTTTTATATCATTTTTGGGAACTAACCTATTAACCCAGCGCCTAGTGACAGTTGCTATTTTCTGTGTGTTTTTGGCTTTTCAGGAAACTAGTACCAAACGAAGTCCAAATGCCACGAAACATTTTGATGATTTTCTCTACACAAAAATAAGATCTGGAAGCTTCAGAGGGAGGACAGACACCACACGAGGTGGTGCCAAGGCAATAGGGCGCGCCCTGATGCCTTGGGACCACCCTGGCTCCGTTTACCCTAACTCTGCCTCTATATATTCTCTAAAATCGAGAAAACACCAGAGAGCCACCCGAAACACTTTTTTCGCCGCCGCAAGTCTATATTCCATCGTGATCCCATCTGGAGCCATGTTTCGGTGCCCTGCAAGAGGGGGGTCAATCACGGAGGGCCTCTACATTGATAACCCACAAGTATAGGGGATCGCGACAGACTTCACGGGTAGTATTTCACCCTAATTTATTGACTCGACACAAGTGGAGCCAAAAAATATTTATTGGCCGTGACAGTTGAGTTGTCAATTCAACCGTACCTGGGATATCTCTCTGCATCAAAGGTTTAGTAGCATGGCAAATAGTAGTAGCAAAAGTAACAGTAGTAGTGACAGCAGCAATTTTGTAACAGTTGTGACAGTAGCAGTAGCAATAGTAACTTATCAAGATTCAGTATATGTAAAGCGTAGGCACGTGGATCGGTGATGGATAATGATTGAGATGACATTGATCATATAACAGTTACATACTAGGGCGACACAGAACTAGCTCCAATTCATCAATGTAATATAGGCATGCATTCCATATATAGTCATACGTGCTTGCGATAAGAACTTGCATGACATGTTTTGTCCTACCCTCCCGTGACAGCGGGGTCCTATTGAAAACTAAGGGATATTAAGGCCTCCTTTTAATAGAGAACCAGAACAAAGTATTAACACATGGTGAATACATGAACTCCTCAAACTACGGCAATCACCGGAAAGAATCCCAATTATTGTCACCTTGGGGTATGCGGCTCAAGACACGTAATAGGTGCATACAACTTGCAAGATAGAATCAAAATCACTCTTATATTCATGAAAACATAATAGGTTCAGATCTAAAATCATGGCACTCGGGCCCTAGTCACAAGCATTAAGCATAGCAAAGTCATAGCAACATCAATCTCAGAACATAGTGGATACTAGGGATCAAGCCCTATCAAACTTAACTCGATTACATGATCAATCTCATCCAATCCCACCACCGTCCAGCAAGCCTACAAAGGAATTACTCACTCCCGGTGGTGAGCTCATGGCAGTGTTGATCGACAAGGGTTGGTGACGATGACGGCGACGATTTCCCCTCTCCGGAGCCTAAAACAGGCTCCAAATCAGCCCTCCCGAGGAAGAACAGGAGGTGGCGGCGGCTCCGTCTTGTGAAACGCGATGAAAACTTCTCTCTGATTTTTCTCCAAAGATGTGATTTTATAGGACTGGAATTAGGGTCGAAGGATCCACGAGGGCCCCACAAGCCATCAGGGCGTGGCCTAAGGGGTGCGCCCTGATGTGTGGTGGCCCCCTGGCAAACCCCCTCCGGCAGGTCTTCGCTCCATAATTCATTATAATTCTCAAAAGTAATTCACAAAAAGATTTGTCTGATTTCGAGAACTTTGATTTCTGCACAAAATTAACACCAAGGTAGTTCTGCTGAAAATAGTGTCAGTCCGGGTTAGTTTCATTCAAATCATGCAAATTAGAGGTCAAAACCAGAGCAAAAGTGTTTGGAAAAGTAGATACGTTGGAGACGTATCAACTCGCCCAAGCTTAACTCATTGCTTGTCCTCAAGCAATTCAGTTGAAAAACTGAAAGTGATAAAGAAAACTTTTACAAACTCTTTTGTTCTCGTTGTTATACACATGCTTAGCTAGTGTTCAAATTTTCAGCATAATCATAAATGACCACAACCATGATAACAATTAGGGACCATACCAACTCATGGCAATACATAACCAACTAGCAAGCAAATAATAAGATATCTCACATGCCAACAATTTATCAAAATGATCATGGTATAATATGGTTTCATGGTATTTCGCTAGCCCTTTCTGAGACCGCAAAACATAAATGCAGAGCACCTCTAAGGTTCAAGCAGCGACTAAACATTATAATTCAGAATAGAAAAGATCCAATCATGCTCGTATCCAACATTAGCTAGACTCAATGCATAAAAATGACAATAGTGCTCTCCGGTCTGGTGCTTTTAGTAAGAGGATGATGACTCAACGTAAAAATAAATAGATAGGTCATTCGCAGAGGGAAGCATTGATTTGCAGAGGTGCCAGAGCTCAAGTTTTAAAACAGATTTGGAATATGGTTTTGAGTGGTGCACTTATCCTGTCAACGTCACGACAAAGGTTTTCAATATCTTCCATGCTAAACTCATTATTGGCGGTTCGCAAACAGAACAGTAAAGTTTACTCCTATCCACCATCCATACACAAATCATGGCTGACCGAATCCACGGATGTCTGCCAACATGTCAACTGTCCCAAGGAGTTTTGTTTAATTAATTTTTGATTATGCAGGACTGGGCATCCTTTTACCAGCCTCTCTCATGCAATGACGGAGAATAAACGACCGTCTTGAGAATAACTCATTTAGCATGGAAAATACTGATTGCCTCGTTGCTCCCTGAGCGAGATGCGTGCACAAAATAGATGATTGTTTGAATGTTTAGAGATGACACATGCAAATTTACTTGGAATGGCAGGGTAATACCGCATATAGGTAGGTATGGTGGACTCATGTGGAATAACTTGGTTTAAAGGGTGTGGATGCACAAGCACCATTTCCGCTTAGTACAGGTGAAGGCTAGCAATATGTTGGGAAGCGACCAGCTAGAGAGCGAAAACAGTCATAGGCATGCATTGCGAATAATTAACATTGAACATAGCATGAGTAGGATATAAACACTCTTAATTTAAACATCGTGAAGGTTGCGTTGGTTTTGAATCAACTACATGTTTGCACATGGGCCAAGTCAAGCCGCTTGAATTTCTCAGAGGGAAATACCATACTACCATACCACATCATAACTGTTTTAATACATGTTGATATGTAAGATAAATCATTATTAACTACTAGTTGTTTAAGCATGGCATGAGAAGCTATAATCTCTAGTTGTCATCATGAACATGTTCACTCATAATATACTGAATCGAGATCGAACGAGCTAAACATATTTACAAAAATGGAAACAAGAAGAGTTCATACCAGCTTACCTTGCCACGACCACTTCATCAAATATCACCATTATTGCCTTTCACTTGCATGACCGAATGATGTGATAACAATAATAGTTCAAGAATACCGTGGACT
Organism: Elymus sibiricus; assembly: GCA_039707655.1. Classification (NCBI taxonomy): domain Eukaryota; kingdom Viridiplantae; phylum Streptophyta; class Magnoliopsida; order Poales; family Poaceae; genus Elymus; species Elymus sibiricus. The sequence goes on along the minus strand of CM077671.1, from coordinate 90,212,484 downwards.
AAGCCGAAATCTGCAAGGCAGTTTGAACAAAGGAGAAGACAAGGTAATATTGGCTCTGTGTTAGGTAAACAACAAAGCATATAAGAGCCACTCACATTTTCATCGTGGTCTTCTCCTTTCAAGAACTCAACAAAAAGAAAAGAAATTCAGAGAAACACACTGAAATATTTTTGCAGTTTTTGTTTTTCTCGAGGAAGCAAATAAACTAAGGGAAAACAAGAACGAGAAAAACTATTTACACGGGAAAGCTCCCAACATGCAAAGGAAATCTTTTTGGGTTTTCTTTTTAGTGCGGAAGATAATTAAAACGGGAAAGAAAACTAAAAAGAAGCGAGAAATATTTTTGGATTTTCCAAAGTTTTTCAAACACACAAGAAGAAAGTGGAAAAATAAATCTAACATGGATATACAATGAAAGAGAATGAACACCGACAATCTATATGAAGTATGTGAACATGAATGTAATGTCGGTGAGAAATACGTACTCCCCCAAGCTTAGGCGTTTGCCTAGCTTGGTGATCCCCACTGGTAATAGCCATCAGGTGCGGAAAAGTGTTTCTGCTGGGGAACCTGAGCATCCCATGCCTGGACCTCAGCCTCCGCAGCAGCCAGCTCATTCCGGTAAGCAATTATATCTTCTGGCATTATTATGTATCTGTGCCTGGCATGATAGTTAAACAAAGAAGGTGCAGGCAAAGGAATAATACCACAAGTCTTCTCGCAAAATACTAAGTTGTAACGAATATGATGAGGTGTTTGTGGTTTCTCAAGAAATTGGTGTTCCTCCATGGATTGGTGATCGAGATAAACCTTAGGCAATAAATAGTCAGTAGGGCGTATATCCACTTCAAAACGAGTTGCCAAGTGTGTGGCGTAAATACCACCGTGAATCTTGCCTTTGGTTCGGTTAGTGTTTAATCGACGTGCAACAATAGCTCCTATGTTGTAAGAATTATCACCATAAAGTGCACAACGTAGAATAGCCATGGTGGGAGCACTGAGGCCACCACCCTGTTCCATGGCAGTTATGCATTTTCCTATAATTAGAGAAAAGTAGTGCACGGCAGGAAAATGCAAGCTAGTAGCTCTAGCACGCGATACGCCCCTAGTTTCTCCCACGGTTAAGGTTTGGTGGAAATCCTCAAAATCCTCAGGTTTAGGTTCACGCATTCCCCCATCAGAAGGAAGCAAGCATATTTCACAAAATTCATGTAAAGGCAATTCATAACTGGTGGCGTAATGATTAAAGCGCACTATGGGAGCACCGAGAGTATTCTCAAAGAAAAAGTGTTGTACGAAGGAATTGGTAAGGAGATAGTATTGGTCACACTCATCTTCGATGAAGTTGGTCAGCGCGGCATTTGAAGGGTGCGTGAACTCTACATAAAAACCCGCGTCGCTCATGAAGGGTGCATGTGGCCATTCGCACGGCCTAACCTCCACGTTGCGAATAAGGTTGATATCTTGGTCCGGAGTTCTCCTAGCAACTCCCTTGGGGCTCCGGCGTGAGGAACATTTCTTCAAGAAATTCATTTCCCTAAGCATAAATTTCTGAAATTTTTGAGCCACAAATTTATGTCAATAAAACTTCACAAGATTGATAGCAACTACTCATATGGATGCCTAGAGGCCATATCAAGCACTCATACTACTTGGAACTCAAAGAATTCAACATGCAAGCTCCTTTTCTGTAGCACCAAGTGCAGCACAATATGCAAAATATAAACCACTAAAACAAAAACTAATTGGAGGGATGGAGGAGTCACATACCAAGGAACAATTCCTCAAAACAGTTTCGGAAACGGAGTTCCAAGCAAAGAGATCGAAAAATTCACTTTCGGGGTGAAGAACACGGGAGAGAGAGAGAGAACTAGAATTTTTTGCTGGAGGTAGGAGAGAGTGTGGGATGAAGGGATAAGGTAGGGGCCTCTGTGGGCCCCACAAGACATCCGTGCACGGCTTAGGGGGGCGCCCTGATGTGTGGTGGCACACAGGTGCAGCCCCTGCTGTTATTTTTATGCCAATAATTTTTATTTATTCTATAAAAAATCATGTTAAAATTTGTGGCATTCTGAGACTTTTTATTTTTGGGCATTTTTCTACGCGCGGGGAAAACCGAAAAACGAAAAAATATGCTAATTTATTTTATTCAAACTGAAAATAACAGAGAATAAACTTTTGATACACAGAGTTGTGAATACTAAATTCATCAATCCCATGCCTTTCGGAAAGGATCTATTAATAAGGTTGATAAAGTCTTATTAACAACCACTTCCGGTTAACATAAAACCGAAGAATTCTTGTATAGCACTAGGTTACCTCAATGGGGATTTGCATATCCCCAACAACAAGATTATAATGTCTATTCTTGACAGTAGGTAGAGGAATTGCAAAGCTTCCAATGATAACCGTGGGAGTAGGCTCAATGACATTAATATTATTAAACAAAGTTTTCTTCTTCGGAAAATGCATGGTATGTTGCTTATCATTGACGTGAAAGGTAACCTTGCTTTTATTGCAATCAATAACAGCACCTGCAGTATTTAAGGATGGTCTACCAAGGATGATCGGCATATTGTCGTCCATGGGCATATCAAGAATAACAAAGTCTACCAAGATAGTAACATTTGCAACCACAACGGGAACGTCCTCACAAATTCCAATAGGTAAAGTAGTGGACTTATCAGCCATTGGCAAAGATATCTCAGTAGGTGTAAGCTTACTCAAATCAAATCTTTTATAAAGGGAGAAAGTCATAACACTAGCATTGGCTCCTAAATCACATAAAGCGGTTTTAACATAGTTTCTTTTTATAGAGCAAGGTATTGTGGGTATGCCAGAATCTCCTACTTTTTTAGGTATTCCTCCATCGAAAGAATAATTAGCAAGCATAGTAGCAATTTCAGTTTCAGGTATCTTTCTTTTGTTGGTATTAATATCCTTCATATACTTAGCATACTGAGGCATTTTCAATATATCAGTCAAACAAGTACGCAAAAAGATGGGTCTAATCATTTCAGCAAAGCATTCAAAATCTTCATCATCCTTATTCTTAGAAGGCTTACGACGGAATGGCATGGGTTTTTGAACCCATGGCCCTCTTTCCTTACCATGTTTTGTAGTAACAAAGTCTCTCTTATCATAACGTTTATTCTTAGGAGGTGGGTTATCAAGATCCTCAGCAGGTTCTATTTCTACATCATCATCATTTTCTTTATTAATATCTGGTGGAACATCTACATGCATGGTATCATTTTCATCTTCCTTTTCAATATCACTAGGTGCATGTTCACTACCAGATTGTGTCTCAGCATCAGAAATAGAAACATTATTTAGTTTCTCAGTAGGTGTTTCTATAATAGGTTCACTAGAAGCATGCAAGTTCCTATCATTTTGCTTCTTCTTTTTCTTATTAGAGGAACTAGGTGCATCAACATTAATTCTCTGGGAATCCTGTTCTATTCTTTCAGGATGACCTTCTGGGTAGAGAGGTTCTTGGGTCATACGACCTCCCCTAGTCATTACTCTAACAACATGATCATTCATATCATTATTTATTTCAACAAGCAAATCATTTTGTGACTTAGCAACTTGGTCTAGTTGAGTGTGAACCATGGAAGCATGTTTACCTAGACCTTTTACATCATTAGCAATTCTAAACATCAAGTCACTTAAGCGTTCTATCATCATGGAGTTACGTCTCAATTGATCCTTAACATAATTGTTGAAGTGTTCTTGCTTAACAATATAATTATCATATTCATCCATGTATTGTTCAGGAGACTTATTGTACACTACTAGGAAAAACGTTATAGGTAGGACAACATTAGTAGCACTGGAAAATAACAACCACTGCTGCTAATTATCAGTAGCGCTGGCTTTTGGCAGCACTATAAGTGAAGCCTTAGCAGTAGCGCTGGAAATATAAGCGGCGCTACTGCTAAGTGGGACCCAACGAGCCCACCGACGCGAGTTGTAGTAGCAGCGCTGCCCATAATAAAGCGCTATTGTTAATATTTTAGCAGTAGCGCTCGCTGCGTGAAAAACGCTACTGCTACAGGGCCCCACTTAGTAGTAGCGCTGCTCCACACAAACGCTACTACTGATGCCCATAGCAGTAGTGTTGCGTGTATTACAGCGCTACTACTAATCGTGGCTGGTGCCACCTTTTCACCCACACACCCCTCTCTCCCCCTTCCACCCCCCCCTTTGCCCTCTCCCCTCCTTTCCCCTCTCCCCTCTCTAAGTTACTTCTCCACCATTATTGCCCTTCTTCTCTCTTCCTTCTACACCTCTCTTCTCTCCCCATTAATGCCCCCCTCCACCATAATTCTTCTCCATCAATGGCCTCTTCTAGCTCTGTCTTCCACATTTATTTGGCTCTTCCTCCTTCCATACATATAGATCTAGCTAGATCATCTCTCTCTCCCTCTCCATTAGTTAGCTAGAGTCATCTCTCCTCCCAACAACTAGATCTAGCTAGCTATTTAGCCATCCACTTTCGATCCCTATAGGTTGCGAAGGCCTAATGATCTAACCGTGCACAATCTCTCTCGGGGTATAGGTGAGTAAAAAAGTTGTGCATTTCAAGAATGGGAATATGTGTGTTTGCGATATGAAGGGATTTGTGTGAGTGACATGCCCCGTGAGTTGCTTATGTTTTTCCGAAATGTCGATTTATGTCCGTTTCGGCGAATTTCGAGCAAACTCGATATGTCCTATTTTTAGGCAAGGTCATGCCAAAATTTTATATGACTTTGATGCATGCATCATTTTTTTTATGACCCTTTTGCTTGCTATACCGTGCAGTCATGAAGGTGAGTGGAAGGAAGGTGGAGCGATACTTGCAATCCGCGGTGATGGACATGTATGCAAATAATCAGACTGGGATTAGATGTCCGTGTACAAGATGCAAAGAAGGGCTCATTTTGGACCCTTTTGATCGTGGCAGTTTGAAGGCGCACCTGCTGATGTATGGTTTCATGGATGGCTATACTCAGTGGATAAGTGAAGATGATGAGGAGGACGTCCACATGGCAGGGAATAACGACATGGGGCTAGACGAAGAGATGACCGATCGACACGAAGACGATGGCGTCGGACATGGCGGCGGGCAAGAGTCCGGACATGGCGGCGGAGAAGATTCCAGACACGGCGAAGAAGAGTCCGGACATGGCGGCGGAGAAGATTCCAGACATGGCGAAGAAGAGTCCGGACATGGCGGAGAAGAGGCGACGGACACGCCGCAGTCTTCAACGCTAATAAGTTCAGTTGTGCAGGACCCTCATGTTCGAGACCTCCTTCGCAAGAGTACGACTAGCGACAGAGCTGCTTCTAGAGAGGAGGCCAAGCTGGCACAACTTGAAGTAGACTCGAAGACTCCATTGTATGACGGTTGCGATCCCGAGGTGACCCGCTTGAGTTTCACGCTCGAACTTCTAAAGGCGAAGGCCAAAAACAAATGGACAAACAAAAGCCTCGATGAGCATTTGAAGTATCTACATAATAAAGGTCTTCCCACGGGAAACCTGTGTCCTACTAGTGTCGAGGAGGCCAAGAAAATCGTTTGCCCTCTTGATCTGCCGCACATTAGATACCACGCATGCATCAACGATTGCATCATTTATCAGGGGGAGCACGCGGAAAAAACCAGATGTCCAGTGTGCAATGCTTCTCGATACAAGAAGGCAGGAAAGAAAGCTCCTCAGAAAGTTGTATGGTACTTTCCGATCACTCCCCGTCTGCAGCGGTATTTCGTAGATCCTAAGGAAGCAAAGCTCATGCGCTGGCACGCGGAGAGGAAGAAACCCGACGATGGAGATGATCCGAAGCTGAGACACCTCGCAGATGCTAGCCAGTGGAGAGCATTCAACGCCGAATATCGATTTTTCAGAGAAGATGCAAGGAACATCATGCTTGGTGCGAGTACCGATGGCATGAATCCATTTGGAAACCAGAACACCAACCACAGCGCATGGCCCGTCTTTCTATGGATGTACAACCTCCCCCCATGGTTGTGCATGAAGACAAAGTACATACACATGAGCATGCTGATTCAAGGGCCGAAACAACCGGGAAATAATATTAACCTATATATGGGGCTTCTGAAAGAGGAGTTAGACACGTTATGGAAATCGCCTGTCAAGACATGGGACGCCAGCACAGGAGATTATTTCTATATGAGAGCCGCGCTGATGACGACGGTGCACGACTATCTCGGTTACGGGTACACTTTAGGCCAGGTGTGCCACGGATAATGCGGATGCACGAGGTTCATGGATGATACAACGTCTCAGCAGCTTACGTCAACAAAAGATGGCGGGTCTATTCAATGGCTCGAGAAGGATGACCCGTGGAGAAAACGTGGAGATCTATTCAATGGTTTGGCTGAGCATCGAGGACCTCCACGTAAGAGGAGCGGCGCCGAAATCAACGAGCTGCTGAATAACTGGGAATAGTGCCCGGCGCCGGGATAGATGGAAAAGGCGCCGGAGCCGCTGCTGAAGGTATGGAAAACGAGTTCTGTTTTCTAGGACTTGGAGTACTGGCACAATCACGACATGCCTCATTGCCTTGATCAAATGCATATCACGAAGAATGTCCTCGAGAGCTTGCTTGGCACACTGACGAACATGCTGGACAAGACCAAGGATGGGCCGAAGGCAAGGAAAGACTTGGAAGATTTGGAGATCAAGAGAGATCTACACATGCCCCGTAAAAAGTCGTGGGAGGAGACGGAGACGGAGGCGGAGGTGGGGCCAAGGGGCAGCAAAGTCAACAAGAAGGAGGAGAATTATTGCCCCCCTTCTTGCTTCACCTTAAGTGCGAAGGAGATCGATCAATTCATCAAGTGCCTTACGGGAATCAAAGTCAGTTCCGGTTACTGTGGGAAGATAAGAAGATTTCTAGACACCAAGAAGAAAAGGTTCAGCGGGATGAAGTCTCATGACTGTCACGTGATGATGACGTAGATACTCCCGGTTGCCATTAGAGGGATAATGGACAAGCACGTCCATGACACGCTTACTGGTCTCTGCAACTTCTTCGACGTTATCTCTCGAAAGTCCATCGGTGTGAAGCAGCTCCGAAGGCTACAAGAAGAGATCGTTGTCATACTATGTGAGCTTGAGATGTACTTCCCGCCCGCGCTCTTTGACATCATTGACCTCGGGCCGACATTCCTTCACAGCATGATGTCGTTCGAGAGGATAAATGGGGTCATCAAAGGATTCGTTCGTAACATGTCCCGTCCAGATGGGAGCATCGTCCAGGGTTATCTGACCCAAGAGTGCATCTCCTTTTGCGAGAATTATAAAGGCGGCGGAGACCCTGTTGTTGGTTTGCCCGTCAATAAGCACCATGGGAGGCTCGGAGGAGAAGGTCACAACAATGGCCGGAGGGAATTGCACGTGGACTACTCGGATCGACGGGACGACTTTAATAGGGCTAACTTAGTAGTGCTACAACACCTAGATGTGGTAGATGATTATGTGACACTGCACTAAGAAACCATCACAAAGAAGTACCGTGATCAGGGGATGCGCAAGACGGACGACGAAGCTACTGTAGAGCATAATGCCACTTTCTTGCTTTGGTTCAAAGAGCAAATTCTTGCTAATCCCCCTGAAGAGGGCAGTTCGGACGGATTGCTCATACACGCCTTAGCACATGACCCGCGCCCAAACTAGCGTCCTATCAGGCATACGATATCAACGGGTACACGTTCTACACGGAGGCCAAAGACATTGACAGTGATTACCAGAACTCAGGGATGGCGATTGAATGTGTGACCGACGCCAACGGCACAACTGAAAGATTCTACGGAAGGGTCGAAGAGATCTGGGAGCTTGACTACGCTGAATTGCATGATGCGACGATGTTCTGTGTCAGATGGGCTAAGGCCGTCGTAAGAGAAAACAAGTATTTCACTACCATGTCTATACCCGACGCGAATAGCGCTACCGTGAACGTTAACGTCATCGCCAAAACTGAGCCATGGGTACACGCTAAGCACGTGACACAATGCTTCTTCATAACCGACCCGACCAATCATGGTTGTGTGTCATGAGGAGAGGCAAAAGGAGCATCGTCGGAATGGATGGAGTTGCCAACAAGGAAGACTACGACCAATACGGCAACCCTATGAGGGAAGATGACGATGATGATGAAGCATACGTGAAAAGAAGAATCAAGACTACATTACCTAAGAAAGATCGTACTCCATGGTGCCGGAAAAGTCATAACGAGGGGCTCAATTATACGACAACGAACAAGAAGGGAAGAAGCTCAATGTGAAATGTCGTCGACAGAGCTGAGAAACCATCATTTATATATATGTATCTATTTTGTATACGCACTTAAGTAACCGTTATCAGTCAAATGATGTATACATCGTATCCCCTTCAATTACCCCAACAAGGTTCCGGTGATATTCGCGCAGTGTGGGAGAGCGAGGGAGATCGACGTTCTCGTCGACTGCGTGTGAGGCCGTCGGGCAAAAAAAACAGAAACATAAGGGAGAAAACAATACAAAAGAAAAAGGAAAGTAAACAGAAAAGGAAAGGAAAATAATAAAAAGAAAACAAAACTAAAAACTAGAAAAGGAAAATAATAAAAAGAAAAGAAAAATATCAGTAGCGCTGGATTGGAACCATCGCTATAGCTAACTTAGCTATAGCGCTGGAAACTAACCAAGCGCTACTGCTATGTGTATTTTAGAATTAAAAAAACAAAAAATTGGAATAGCTAGTAGTAGCGCTGGGTTAGGTCCCAGCGCTATCGCTAAGTTAGCTATAGCGTTGGATCCTAATCCAGCGCTACTGCTATTTTTAGTTAACCCCCCGCCGCGCGGGCTCAAAATTTCGCCAAGTCCTTTTCCCCCCTATCCACCTCTCCCCCCACTCTGTCGCCGGCCGTCGCCCCTGCCCGCCATCGCCCCTGCCCGCCGTCGACCTCGACGCCGGCTGTCTCCCGAGCCCTCCCTCGACCTCACCGTCACCGCGCGGGCCCGCCCTCGACCTCGCCGCCGCCGCCCTCTCCCCTGCCTTCGACCTCGCCGCCGCCGCCCTCTCCCCCGCCCTCGACCTCGCCGCCGCCCCGTAAGCCTCTCCCTCTCCTCTCCCCTGCCCTCCTCTCTCTTTGCTCTCTCTCTGCTCTGTGCTCTCTCTCTCTAATTTGAACCCTAGCTAGGAGTGGAGAGTTAGGCGAGATTAGTTAGTGGTGTAATGTGGGTGCATGATTTGGAATTGATCTGATGCTACTGCCCAAATCATAGTGTTTGCTGTAGTTTAGAGGATGGCAAATCAAGTGGTGGAAACAATCATTAGTAGCAACTGTGACAAAGAAAATAACCTCAAGGCTTATGTTAAACAGGGTTTGTATTGTGCAGTGTGACAGTTTGTGCCTCAAACAGTTGCTACAAACAAGCATACATAATCATAGGTCTATTTGGAACTTATAAAATCACAGGGCTTATTATTTGTATTGTAACTTTTTTCTGCAGCTAATGAAAAGACTCATTGATACTAATAAGGTTTAATGCGATAACATATTAGGTTCAACAAAAGCCTTGTTATGAAAATGAAAAAATGGTGTGGTCCGTGTTGTTCTTGCTTTATATATGTGCTCATGTGATGCTCATATGTCATTGATGTTATATGATATATGTCATTGATGTTATATGATTTTGCAATGTTGGTTGAATGTCAAAGAATATCCGAGTGGCCTATGTTTTGCCAGAATGTTGATTCATTTCCGTTCCGGCAAATTTCAGGCGCTCCATATGTCCACTTTTTAGCAAAGGTCATGCCGAAAATTTCCGTGATTTTCGACATGACTTGTGCTAGAAACTAGGACTTATCGAGCGCCCGGGATTTGCCGGAAGGGGAATGAATCAACATTCTGATCAAATATAGGCCCCTTTTTTCTCTTCATTATTCATTTTATTCAGCCTAGAATTAAACTAGCATACTTAAATAATCGTAGGAAACATGTCTGACCACGCGGAAGCCGGGGGTTCTGGTCGCCTCGAAGAATACCCCATCGAGGCAGCAAATAATTATTTTGATTACTTGGACGAACACCAGTTGTGGGTGCAGGGTGGCAGTGGCACCAACCCCGACACCGACACCAACACCGGCACTGGCACCGCCGGCACCGACACCACCCCCGAGACCGGTGAAGGACCGAAGCCGAAGAGGACACGAAAACCAAACGAGCTCGGCATCGGAAAAATTGTGGTCACGGCGATGCACCCCAAGAAATTAGAGCCAACGGCGCCGGAGGAAGCGCACGCGTGCTACGACAATCAACTAGGATGCATCCTCAGGGAAACCACCAACATCAACGACGAAAAGTTAAAGAAGATACCACATATGGAGCACATGCTCCTAACGAAGTTGCACAATAGGTTCTTGTTCCCCGGGCGGACTGAAAAAGAACTTCCGTGGAAGGATGAACCCATGATAAAGATAAACAACAAGGCGATGACGATGTTCACCAACGACTTGTCCGCCTGGAAAGTACTGGTGAAAAAAGTGATTGCGAAGAATGAACCATTGTCCAAGATTCATGCTGACAATCCGACACTAACGGAAGAGGACTTCGAAAAATTCAAGGAGACTTGCGCTAAAGAAGAAGTCAAGAAAAAGTCGGAGAAAATGAAGGCGCTCCAGGCCAGGAACACGCCTCCCCACCACCTCGGAAGCCGTGGTAACGAGGGGAAGAGGCACGTATGGGCCAAGGAGGACGCCGAACGTGAAAGTCACGGAATCCCAGACCCCTTGGCAGAGTTCACCGACCCGCAGGAGCATGACTGGATCAGGGCCCGGCACAAGTGGGACCCCGTCAATAAAGTCTTTTACATGGACCCGAACACGAGGGAGTTCATGAGACTACTGGTAATTGTTATATTACCACCTTATATTAGCTTCCAATCAATTCGACAACAAGTTTTGTCACATTTGTAAACCATCCACGTTCCTTTTGCAGAAAGAGCAGCCCCAAAAGGAAGCCAAAAGCGACGAGTCTTCTCAGTCGTCGGTGAGGCCCAAGTGGGACACCCCTTTCAACCGGGCACTGAACATACTGAAAAAGGTGTCGGAGGACAAACCGCCGTCGTATGGACGTGTGCACGGCGTCGGAGATGGCGCCTCGTGGAAGACGTGCTACCACGAGAAGCCGGAGGAAAGAAGGCAGAGACGATTGCTTACTCAACAGACCATCGACCAAAACGTCGCGCTTGAGGTCAATAAGTCCAAAGATAAGACCAAAGAAGAGTTGGAAAAGATAGTCGATGCAAGGGTCAGTGCAGCGGTAGCTGGCGTCTCGGCTGACTTCACATCTTCCATTTCCAGCTTGCTTCCGGCATTTTACGAATGGACGAAGAAATATCCAGATAAAGGGCCAGCGGACTTTCCCCTTCCCAGCTACGTCGCGAGCAATTCGGTGAACATCGCACCACCAGCACCTGCTCACGCCACCGCACATGCTCCCGTACCTGGTCCCGCTCCTGTTCATAGCAGCCCGTCCTCCATCTCTGGCGTGCTCGGCGGGGCTTCGTCTTTGGCTGAGCTCGACGCCCTCACGGTAATTATGCGTCATACCCTCTTGACCAGCATATCTATAGTCTTCCGTTTCAGTTGCCTTTCGGATGTTTGACGTTGTAGACATGTCTTCGCAGGCCGACGAAACCCCATGCACACTACTGTACGACATCAACGGTCAGAAGGTGGACGTGGGAAAGGCAACGATCGTGAAGCCAAAGAACCGCATGTTACACAACCGACAGATGCCCCATAGCGTCTTCAAAGTTTGCGTGGCCAGTGTCAAAGCGTGCTTTCAGGATTTGCCTCCTCCGGTAGCAGTCGATGACGACGAGACCCCTAAACGGATTGGCTCATGCAAGAGCTGGTTGTTGCCTTGGCCTAAGACTCTTCTTCGTGTCGAGGCGCCCGGTAGCGCATCAACGACAACTCCTCAACAAGGTATGAACACCACCCCACCTACCCAATTACCTGCACCTGTCATGGCGGGTGATAGTGGACGACGTGAGGGAGAGCCTCCATTAGTGCCAGATGACGTCACCCCCATCGAAGAAGCAAATGCTGATTATGTCATGGAGGAGGAGGATGATGACCCTAACCAGTATATCAATACCGCCTATGACGATGCTCGGGACTATGACTCTGGCTATGAGCGTGGAGATGACTTGATGCTGCCTAATTTGCAGGAGCCAGAACATCCTAAGGCTGATTGCAAAAAGTCTCTCTTCATGCGATCCTCGCAGGAGACGCCTCCAGATGCCGCCTCTACCCAGCAAGAACAACGCAAGGATCGTCCACTGTTTAGCCCAACGACACTGGAGGTGGTGGTTAGGGAAGGTATGGTGGGCTCACTACCGCCACCCGCCAAGAAGCAAAGGAGGAGACCAGAGAGGAAAGGCTCTAAAGGCACCAGAGCTGCTTCAAGCAGCCAGCCGCCTCTGAAGCCCCGGGACGTAGACAGAATACCTGTCGTAGGTGCGGAGCGTTTCCATGTCGCCGGCCACCCGATCCTACCTCAAAAAGAGCTAGAGGACATACTGAACAATGATCTAAGGATACTTCATGATGATGTGCTGGCCAGAGAGAAAAGCCTTCTCATCTCAGAAAAACCAGGATACCCGCTTTACGCGGCTCAGGTTCCGGGTGGGAGGTTATACGTCGATAGATGGCCCGCGGATAAGTTCATCCTGCGATTTGACTACATCTACGACATGTTCCACATGACCAAGCTGGATTTTCAGTTCATCCGCATGTATGCGCTGTATCTCAACTACATCATCAGGCACGAGAACATAAAATATAACTGCGTCGCCGACCCGTACTATATGCACGAGAGCTTCTTGGCAGTCTACAAAGAGCACCGTGACTATGCGAGCAAGTACATCGGCGAGTTCATGGTCGCTAATAAGGACAAGGAAACGATTCTCCTGCCTTATCATCCCACGTAAGTCATCCACGGATATCCTTTCATAAGTTTTAATCATTCCTTTGCAAGCATGGAGGCTAATTTAAGGTGTACTTATTTTGCGCAGCAGGGGGGGCGCCGTCCTCATCTGTCTGTACCCACAAAACTCACATGCTCTGTACTTGGACTCAGCGAAGAACATCAAGAAGAGGGATTACACGCACATAAAGAGTGTTCTCGATAGTGCCATTTTAACCTTCATCCTTAGTGGTGGATATATCAAGGTGAAAAAGTACAGGAATAAAGGGCCTGCTTTCGGCCATAAGACCGACTTCTGCTGCATGCAGCAACCGAACGATAGTAAGGCTGATGGATTCTACCTCATGCATCACATGATCGAGTACAAAAGGGATAATCAACGCCTTCGCATGTCAGCTACTTCCAGCGATGCTGAGATTGTCAACTGGGCCACAAGCATAGGAAGGACACCGGATCATCGAATCCGAGCTGAGTTTTATCACGTACAGTGTGAACTTGCCCAAGTGATCATGAAGAAGGTCCTCGAACAATCAGGGATGTTCAACCATGGGCCAATGAGTCGGGATAATGTCCGAACACTTCTCAACGCTCAGCGTCTGGACCTGAAGCCTTTCACGAAGCTCGGGTGCTTCCTCCATGACTATGAAGATTGGAGCGCCGACATGGAGGCGTGATTGACGATGACAATTTGTATGTTTAATTAGTACTACTGTCTTTCTATGAACTAGCGTAGATCGCTGTAGTTAATTAGTTTGGGTATGAGGAACTTCGTTATTTATGTTTACTATAGGTTGCTTGTATTTTGCTAACTATGCCTCTTTGTGTTTCTCAAGTACATTATGTTGCATATTATCGTTGAATTCATCAACTTACGATGCAGGTACATAGATCGGAGATGGCGAAGGACTGCTACGCCGTATTCATTGGGAGGGTTCCAGGAGTGTACGACCACTGACCAGACGCTCAGGCCCAGGTGGACAAGTACCCGGGCGCTAGCAACAGAGGGTTCGACAGCAGAGCCGAAGCAAAAAATAGTTACTTGAGGTGGATGCTACGGCAAGAGAGGGAGCAAAACTAGTGCCTCAAGAAGTACTACATAGTCGCGCTCTTGCTCATACTGATCGCTCTTCTCTTCTACATCATCGTTTAGATAGAGATGATGAAACTTAGCTATGTGCCATGACCATGCAGTTGCATTTATTTGAGACATGACTTGTGTAGCGCTATTTTCGAGATGTTTGTGTTGGATAATGCTGCTGCTGATGATGATGGTATGACGAGACTACTGTGTGTGTATGATATGATGAGAATAATGTATGTTTATTATGATATGATGAAACTACTGTATAGAGCATGCACAAATAAGTAGAGGGGAATTTAATCTGTGAAAGCAGGAATATTAGCAGTAGCGCTGGTAGGCGTCTAGAGGCAGCGCTGGTTTATCAGTGGCGCTTGTTGTTTTCCAGCGCTATGCTACTTCTTGAGCTTGCGTTGGTTTTCCCTTGAAGAGGAAAGGGTGATGCAGCAAAGTAGATAAGTATTTCCCTCAGTTGTTGAGAACCAAGGTATCAATCCAGTAGGAGGTACAAGCAAGGCCCCAATATATGCACCTGCACAAACAATCAAACACTTGCACCCAACGCTATAAAGGGGTTGTCAATCCCTTCACGGTTACTTGCAAGGATGAGATCTGATAGAGATAGATATAAAAGATTACTAAAACAATAACTAAAATAAAAGTAAATAAATTGCAGCAAAGTATTTTTGGTTTATAGATCTGAAAATATAATATGGAAAATAGACCCGGGGGCCATAGGTTTCACTAGAGGCTTCTCTCTTGAAGGAAAATAATACGGTGCGTGAACAAATTACTGTCGAGCAATTGATAGAAAAGCGCATAGTTATGACGATATCCAAGGCAATGATTATGCATATAGGCATCACGTCCGTATCAAGTAGACCGAAACGATTCTGCATCTACTACTATTACTCCACACATCGACCGACTCCTGCCTGCATCTAGAGTATTAAGTTCATGAAGAACAGAGTAACGCATTAAGTAAGATGACATGATGTAGAGGGATAAACTCAAGCAATATGATGAAAACCCCATTTTTTTTCCTTGATGGCAACAATACAAATACGTGCCTCGCAACCCCTACTTTGTCACTGGGTGAGGACACCGCAAGATTGAACCCAAAACTAAGCACTTCTCCCATTGCAAGAATTACCAATCTAGTTGGCCAAACCAAACCAATAACTCGAAGAGACTTGCAAAGATATGAAATCATGCATATAAGAATTCAGAGAAGATTCAAATAATATTCATAGATAATCTGATCCTAAACCTACAATTCATCAGATCTCGACAAACACACCGCAAAAGAGTATTACATCGGATAAATCTCCATGAAGATCATGGAGAACATGGTATTGAAGATCATAGAGAGAGAAGAAGCCATCTAGCTACTAGCTATGGACCCAAAGGTCTGAGGTGAACTACCCACGCATCATCGGAAGGGCAATGGTGTTGATGTAGATGCCCTGTGTGATCGAATCCCCCTCCGGCAGATTATCGAAAAAGGCCCCAAGATGGGATCTCACGGGAACAGAGGCTTGCAGCGGCGGAAAAGTATTATCGTGGCTCTCTTTGGTATTGGGGGAATATTCCTGAATATATAGGCAAATAATTAGGGTTGGAGGAGCTACGGGGGGGGGGGGGGGCACAAGCCAAGGGGCGCCCCCGCCCCAGGGGCGCGCCCTGGTGGCTTGTGGCCTACCCGTAGGTCTTCTGGCCTCTTCTCGAAGCCTCCTGGGTTCCTTCTGGTCCAAGAAATATCAGCGTAGATTTTTATTCCGTTTGGACTCCGTTGGATATTCCTTTTCTGCAATACTCAAAAACAAGGGAAAAAACAGAAACTGGCACTGGGCACTAGGTTAATAGGTTAGTCCCAAAAATAATATAAAATAGCATATTAATGCATATAAAACATCCAAAATAGATAATATAATAGCATGGAACAATCAAAAATTATAGATACGTTGGAGACGTATCAGCATCCCCAAGCTTAATTCCTGCTCGTCCTCGAGTAGGTAAATGATAAAAACAGAATTTTTGATGTGGAATGCTACCTAACATATTTATCCATGTAATATTCTTTATTGTGACATGAATGTTCAGATCCATAAGATTCAAAACAAAAGTTTAATGTTGACATAAAAACAATAATACTTCAAGCATACTAACAAAGCAATCGTGTCTTTTCAAAATAACATGGCCAAAGAAAGTTATCCCTACAAAATCATATGGTCTGGCTATGCTCCATCTTCCCCACACAAAGTATTTAAATCATGCACAACCCCGGTGACAAGTCAAGCAATTGTTTCACACTTTTTATGTTCTCAAACCTTTTCAACTTTCACGCAATACATGAGCGTGAGCCATGGATATAGCACTATAGGTGGAACAGAATATGGTGGAGGTTGTGAGGAAAAGGAGAAGATAGTCTCACATCAACTAGGCGTATCAATGGGCTATGGAGATGCCCATCAATAGATATCAATGTGAGTGAGTAGGGATTGTCATGCAACGGATGCACTAGAGCTATAAGTGTATGAAAGCTCAAAAAGAAACTAAGTGGGTGTGCATCCAACTCGCTTGCTCACGAAGACCTAGGGCAATTTGAGGAAGCCCATCATTGGAATATACAAGCCAAGTTATATAATGAAAAATTCCCACTAGTATATGAAAGTGACAAAATAGGAGACTCTCTATCATGAAGATCATGGTGCTACTTGGAAGCACAAGTGTGGAAAAAAGATAGTAGCATTGTCCCTTCTCTCTTTTCTCTCACATTTTTTTTGGTGGGCATCTTTGGCCTCTTTTTTTTATTTGGGCTTCATTGGCCTCTTTTATTATTTGTAAAGTCCGGAGACTCATCCCAACTTGTGAGGGAATCATAGCTTCCATCATCCTTTCCTTTCATGGGACAATGCTCTAATAATGATGATCATCACACTTTTATTTACTTACAACTCAAGAATTACAACTCGATACTTAGAACAAAATATGACTCTATATGAATGCCTCCGGCGGTGTACCGGGATGTGCAACGATCTAGCATAGCAAATGACATCAAAAAACGGACAAGCCATGAAAACATCATGCTAGCTATCTTACGATCATGCAAAGCAATATGACAATGATGGTGCGTGTCATGATAAACGGAACGGTGGAAGTTGCATGGCAATATATCTCGGAATGGCTATGGAAATGCCATAATAGGTAGGTATGGTGGCTGTTTTGAGGAAGGGAATATGGTGGGTTTAATGCACCGGCGAAAGTTGCGCGGTACTAGAGAGGCTAGCAATGGTGGAAGGGTGAGAGTGAGTATAATCCATGAACTCACATTAGTCATAAAGAACTCACATACTTATTGCAAAAGTCTATTAGTTATCGAAGCAAAGTATTAGACGCATGCTCCTAGGGGAGAGGTTGGTAGGAGTTAACCATCGCGCGCTCCCGACCCTCACACAAAGGATGACAATCAATAAACAAATTATGCTCCGACTTCGTTACATAACGGTTCACCATACGTGCATGCTACGGGAATTACAAAATTTTAACACAAGTATTTCTACCAATCCACAATTACTCACTAGCATGACTCTAATATCACCCTCTTTATATCTCAAAACTATATGCAAGGAATCAAACTTCTCATAGTATTCAATGCACTTTATATGAAAGTTTTTATTATATCCCTCTTGGATGCCCATTATATTAGGACTAAATTCATAACCTAAACCAATTACCATGATGTTTAAAGAATCTCAAAATAATATAAGTGAAGTAAGAGAGTTCAATTATTTCTATAAAATAAAACACCACCGTGCTCTAAAAAGATATAAGTGAAGCACTAGAGCAAAATTGCCTAGCTCAAAAGATATAAGTGAAGCACATAGAGTATTCTAATAAATTCACGATTTATGCATGTCCCTCTCAAAATATGTGTGCAGCAAAGATTATTGTGGCAAACTAAAAAGAAAAGACTCATATCATACAAGACGCTCCAAGCAAAACACATATCATGTGGTGAATAAAAATATAGCCTCAAGTAAATTTACCGATGGATTGAAGACGAAAGAGGGGATGCCTTCCGGGGCATCCCCAAGCTTAGGCTCTTTAGTATCCTTGAATATTCCATGGGGTGCCTTGGGCATCCCCAAGGTTAGGCTCTTGCCACTCCTTATTCCATAGTCCATCAAATCTTTACCCAAAACTTGAAAACTTCACAACACAAAACTCAACAGAAAACTCGTGAGACCGTTAGTATAAGAAAAATAAATCACCACTTTAGGTACTGTTGTGAACTCATTCTTTATTTATATTGGTGTAATATCTACTGTATTCCAACTTCTCCATGGTTCATACCCCCCGATACAACCCATAGATACATCAAAATAAGCAAACAACACAAAGAAAACAGAATCTGTCAAAAACAGAACAGTCTGTAGCAATCTGTAAACTACGAATACTTCTGTAACTCAAAAAATTCTGAACAATTAGGACAATCTGGGAAATTTGTATATCAATCTTGTTTCAAAATTTCAGACTCGTTCGACGCTCTGGTGAATTTATAAAATTCCTGGACTGAGCGCAAAAGTTTCTGTTTTTCAGCAAGATCAAATCAACAATCACCGTAGACCATCCCAAAGGTCTTACTTGGCTCAAACACTAATTAAAACACTAAAACACAATTACTACAGAGGTAATAATGTGTAAATCACTCAATAACAGAAACAAAAACAAAAAACATAAAATAAAATTGGGTTGCCTCCCAACAAGCGATATTGTTTAACGACCCTAGCTAGGCATAACGCAATAGATCTAGGTATTGTCATCTTTGGTATGCAATCTATTCTCAACCAGCACCCAAGCAAACGAAAAGCAAACAAAAAGATGAACGGAAGAAGGGTGAATGAAAAGGCAAATCTTTTTGGTTTTTTCTGACAATCGTTTTAGAAGGGGGGGAGAGGAAAACGAGAGGCAAATGGCAAATAATGTAAATGCAAGAGATGAGTTTGTGATGGGTACTTGGTAGGCTTGATGTAGATCTCTCCGACAACAATGCCAAAAATTGTCAAGTTGACGGGAGAGTTCTTGTCATGAGTTGCTATGTATCCTCCCCGGCAACAGCGCCAGAAATCCTTCTTGCTACTTCTTGAGCTTGCGTTGGTTTTCCCTTGAAGAGGAAAGGGTGATGCAGCAAAGTAGATAAGTATTTCCCTCAGTTGTTGAGAACCAAGGTATCAATCCAGTAGGAGGTACAAGCAAGGCCCCAATCTATGCACCTGCACAAACAATCAAACACTTGCACCCAACGCTATAAAGGGGTTGTCAATCCCTTCACGATTACTTGCAAGGATGAGATCTGATAGAGATAGATATAAAAGATTACTAAAACGATAACTAAAATAAAAGTAAATAAATTGCAGCAAAGTATTTTTGGTTTATAGATCTGAAAATATAATATGGAAAATAGACCCGGGGGCCATAGGTTTGACTAGAGGCTTCTCTCTTGAAGGAAAATAATACGATGGGTGAACAAATTACTGTCGAGCAATTGATAGAAAAGCGCATAGTTATGACGATACCCAAGGCAATGATTATGCATATAGGTATCACGTCCGTATCAAGTAGACCGAAACAATTCTGCATCTACTACTATTACTCCACACATCGACCGACTCCTGCCTGCATCTAGAGTATTAAGTTCATGAAGAACAGAGTAACGCATTAAGTAAGATGACATGATGTAGAGGGATAAACTCAAGCAATATGATGAAAACCCCATTTTTTATCCTTGATGGCAACAATACAAATACGTGCCTCGCTACCCCTACTTTGTCACTGGGTGAGGACACCGCAAGATTGAACCCATAACTAAGCACTTCTCCCATTGCAAGAATTACCAATCTAGTTGGCCAAACCAAACCAATAACTCGAAGAGACTTGCAAAGATATGAAATCATGCATATAAGAATTCAGAGAAGATTCAAATAATATCCATAGATAATCTGATCATAAACCCACAATTCATCGGATCTCGACAAACACACCGCAAAAGAGTATTACATCGGATAGATCTCCATGAAGATCATGGAGAACATGGTATTGAAGATCATAGAGAGAGAATAAGCCATCTAGCTACTAGCTATGGACCCGAAGGTCTGAGGTGAACTACTCACGCATCATTGGAAGGGCAATGGTGTTGATGTAGATGCCCTTCGTGATCGAATCACCCTCCGGCAGATTACCGGAAAAGGCCCCAAGGTGGGATCTCACGGGAACAGAGGCTTGCGGGGGCGGAAAAGTATTATCGTGGCTCTCTTTGGTATTGGGGGAATATTCCTGAATTTATAGGTGAAGAATTAGGGTTGGAGGAGCTACGGGGGGCCCACAAGCCAGGGGGGCGCCCCCCCCCCCCAGGGGCACGCCCTGGTGGCTTGTGGCCTACCCGTAGGTCTTCTGGCCTCTTCTCGAAGCCTCCTGGGTTCCTTCTGGTCCAAGAAAAATCAGCGTAGAATTTTATTCCGTTTGGACTCCGTTGGATATTCCTTTTCTGCAATACTCAAAAACAAGGAAAAAATAGAAAATGGCACTGGGCACTAGGTTAATAGGTTAGTCCCAAAAATAATATAAAATAGCATATTAATGCATATAAAACATCCAAAATAGATAATATAATAGCATGGAACAATAAAAAATTATAGATACGTTGGAGACGTATCACGCTACTGCTAACCGTACTTACCAGTAGCGCTGGTTTTCCAGCGCTACTGCTACAACTTAGCTGTAGCGCCTTAGCAGTAGCGCTGCCACAAGCGCTACTGGTATGGGTAATTCCAGTGCTACTACTAGGCTTTCTCCTAGTAGTGGTAAGGTATATCATTTTCAGTAAAATAGCGGAGAGAGTTTACCTCTACTACTTGTGTCGGGTTATCAAGTCCATGTACTTTCTCAATAGGTGGTAATTTCTTGATATCCTCAATTTTAATACCTTTCTCCTTCATAGATCTTTTAGCTTCTTACATATCTTCAAGATTGAGGAATAGAATACCTCTCTTCTTTTGAATAGGTTCCGGAGGTGGCTCAGGTGGTGTCCAATCATCGGCATTTTGCAATATATTATTCAATAATTCTTCAGCTTGACCGACAGTTCTTTCCCTGAAAACACAATCAGCACAACTATCTAGGAAGTCCCTAGAAGCATCGGTTAGTCCATTATAAAAGATATCGAGAATTTCATTTTTCTTAAGAGGACAATTAGGCAAAGCTCTAAGTAACCGGAGAAGCCTCCCCCAAGCTTGAGGGAGATTCTCTTCTTAAATTTACACAAAGTTAAATATTTCTTGTAAGGCAGCTTGTTTCTTATGAGCAGGAAAATATTTTGCAGAAAAATAGTGGAGCATATCTTGGGGACTACGCATACAACCAGGAGCAAGAGAAAGAAACCATTCCTTAGCCTCGCCTTTTAGCGAGAAAGGAAAAGGGTTAAGGATATAATAGTAGCATATCTTTTCATCATTGGTAAAAAGAGCAGCAATATCATTCAGTTTGATAAGGTGTTCGACGACAGTTTCATTTTCATAACCATGGAAAGGATCAAATTCTACTATAGGAATTAACTCAGGATCAACAGAGAATTCATAATCCTTATCAGTAACAAATATAGGAGAAGTAGCAAATTTAGGATCATATTTCATTTTCTCCATCATAAATTTTTCTTTCAGTTTGCAAAGCAATTTCTTCAAATCATCTCTATTTTCACAAGCAAAGAAATCACTATTTGTTTCCTTATCCATGACATAACCTTCAGGCACATGAGGCAATTCATATCTAATAGGAGAGTGAGGTGTAACAGGTGATTCAAAGTCCTTATCAGTTTCAGCATTTTCAAGTTCTCTAGCTTTAGCAAGACGAGCATCAAGTAGTTCATTCAGTGGCACATTTTCAGTTTCAACATATGTAGCAATAGTATCATCATTAATTTCAGAGGCAGCATCATCAAGTTCATGTGACATATCAGGACGATCAACAGGTGGTGGTGTAAAAAGTTGATTCAAAACAGTAGGTGAATCAAGAGCAGAGCTAGATGGCAGTTCCTTACCTCCTCTCGTGCGAGAGGGGACGATCTTAGTTCGAGTATCTTTCAGACTCTTCATATTAGCAATTGGATATCCTCAAGTTAACACAATAAATAGAGCTATGCTCCCCTGTAACGGCGCCAGAAAAAGGTCTTGATAACCCACAAGTATAGGGGGTCGCGACAGTCTTCACGGGTAGTATTTCACCCTAATTTATTGATTCGACACAAGGGGAGCCAAAGAATATTTATTGGCCTTGACAGTTGAGTTGTCAATTCAACCGCACCTGGGATATCTCTTTGTAGCAAAGGTTTAGTAGCATGGCAAATAGTGGTAGCAAAAGTAACAGTAGTAGTGACAGCAGCAATTTTGTAACAGTTGTGACAGTAGCAGTAGCAATAGTAACTTAGCAAGATTCAGTATATGTAAAGCGTAGGCACGTGGATCGGTGATGGATAATGATTTAGATGACATTGATCATATAATAGTTACACACTAGGGCGACATAGAACTAGATCCAATTCATCAATGTAATGTAGGCATGTATTCCATATATAGTCATACGTGCTTGCGATAAGAACTTGCATGACATCTTTTGTCCTACTCTCCCATGGCAGCGGGGTCCTATTGGAAACTAAGGGATATTAAGGCCTCCTTTTAATAGAGAACTGGAACAAAGCATTAACACATGGTGAATACATGAACTCCTCAAACTACGACAATCACCGGAAAGGATCTCAATTATTGTCACCTTGTGGTATGCGGCTCAAGACACATAATAGGTGCATACAACTTGGAAGATAGGATCGAAATCACTCTTATATTCATGAAAATTCAGATCTGAAATCATGGCACTCGGGCCCTAGTGACAAGCATTAAGCATAGCAAAGTCATAGCAACATCAATCTCAGAACATAGTGGATACTAGGGATCAAGCCCTGTCAAACTTAACTCGATTACATGATCAACCTCATCCAATCCCACCACCGTCTAGCAAGCCTACAAAGGAATTACACACTCCCGGTGGTGAGCATCATGGCTGTGTTGATGGAGAAGGGTTCGTGATGAGAATGGCGATGATTTCCCCTCTCCGGAGCCCAAAACAGGCTCTAGATCATCCCTCCCGAGGAAGAACAGGAGGTGGTGGCAACTCCGTCTCGTGAAACGCGATGAAAACTTCTCTCTGATTTTTTCTCCGAAGATGTGATTTTATAGGACTAGAATTAGGGTCGGAGGAGCCACGAGGGCCCCACAAGCCATCAGGGCGCGGCCTAGGGGGGTCGCGCCCTGATGTGTGGTGGCCCCCTGGCACACCCCCTCTGTTAGGTCTTCGCTCCATAATTCATTATAATTCTCAAAAATAATTTACAAAAAGTTCCGTCCGATTCCGAGAACTTTTATTTCTGCACAAAAATAACACCAAGGTAGTTCTGCTGAAAACAACGTCAGTCCGGGTTAATTTCATTCAAATCATGCAAATTAGATGTCAAAACCAGAGCAAAAGTGTTTGGAAAAGTAGATACATTGGAGATGTATCAACTCCAACCTTGATGCTTCCATGATGTTGTGTGAGCAGTCTACCACAGGCCTACGGGTCCATAGCTAGTACCTATATGGCTATATATATTATATATAGGGTGGGTCTATTCTAATAACACCCTTAAGAGTCTTATTCTAATAACAAAAACCTCTTATTCTGCTAACAAACGCAGACTGCATCCACATCCCGATCGAACCTCCCGCTCGCAGCGGCACCCCGGACGGTCGCACCCCCCACCTACACCCGCGCCCACCACCAACCACCTATCCCAGCGCCCCACCACGCCCCGCCACCACCCTCCCAGCCGGTGCAACCACCACCCCAGCCGGCACCTCACCACGCGCCGCCACCACCCATCCCCCGGCGCCCCACCATGCCCCGCGACCTCCCTCCGGCGCCGGCCAGTGCGACCACCACCCGAGCCGCCGCCCCACCAATCCCCGGCGCCCTCTCCGTCAGATCCGTCGGATCCAACGCATCAGCACCCACCGCCGATGTGTCGTCCCTGCGGTCGTTTGGATCCGGCCCCGCCATGCAGTCGAGGCGACGGATCCGGCCGCCGCCGGTACACAGCGCCATCCCGGCGACTGCCTGGACCGCTCTGCCCCTCATCTCACCTGCTCCCCTCGGTGGTCATCACCCTCCTCACCAAAGCCATGGCATCACTACTGCAGGATGCTGCTAACGCGACACATCAATCAAAGACCCTGCGACAAAACTGTGTGCGATGACCAAATCGCAAACAGTATAGTTATAGCTCCGTCGCTAATGACGTTAACTGTGTGTGATGGTGTATCCATCAAATACGATCTAAAAAATAGTTGTGTGTGTGATGTTTGGCAAACAGTTGGCCTCGATAAACTGTTTGTGATTGGGTAATATAACATAAACGCTTATAAAAATACAAGTGTGTGCGATGTACGGCATACAGTTCACCTCGATAAACTGTTTGCGCTGATCAAGCAGAACACAAACGATTGTCCAGATGATCACGTGTGCGATAGACGGCATACATGTCACTCGGATGAACTGTTTGTGATGAGGTAAAATAACATAAACGGTTACATAGATCAAGATGTGTGTGATAGACAGCATACAAGCCACTGGGATGAACTATGTGCGATAAGCAAAAATAACACAAATGGTTTCTCAAATCAAGATGTGTGTGATGTACACAGGCCACTCGGATGTGTTGCGGGCAAACGGTTCCGGATAAAGAACTGTCAGGGACTGATGAAATCATCACCGACGGATTTGGTTGTTTATTCCGTATGCGATGTGATTTGCTCAATCTGCCCACAAACATCTATGCTCTATTTAGAAGAACATGATCGCATAACCAAATTAAGCATCCCATACACACATAACATTGGCGCACACCTTAATAAACTATTACATGCATAATAAACTTATCCCTCTAAAACTATGAATATTTCTGCATAGAGGGAGTATGAGAATTGAGAAACGATCATCAAATCATCTACTTCTTGTGATGCTTGCCGCCAGCACTCTGCTTGTGGCTCGATCCCTCGTTGTCTTCAGGAAGGAGCCACTTCCTCATGTCAACGATCTGCCTAAACATCTCGTAGCATGTGTACGCTTGCTTGGCCGCGGTCTGGAGGTGATATTCATCCAGATTCTTCACCCAGCCCCTGTGCCAGACAGGCTTGTTCTTGTCGCACTCAGCCTTCATGTCAGCGTAGTTGGGGTCGATGATGGCCTCGACCAGGTCAACATGGGAGTCCATGTGCTTCTTGCTGCCCCAGACCCTGTAGTAGCTGATACGTCTCCAATGTATCTATTATTTTTGCTCGTTCCATGCTGTTATATGATCATTCTTGGATGTTTTACAATCATTTTATTACAACTTTATATCATTTTTTGGGACTAACCTATTGACATAGTGCCAAAGCGCTAGTTGCTGTTTTTGCTTGTTTTTTACTTCGCAGAAAATCAGTACCAAACGGAGACAAAACGCAGCGGGGATTTTTGTGGATTTTTTACGGACCAGAAGAAAGAAGATGGGCCAAAGAACACCAGAAGAGGGGGCCAGGGTGGCCAGCACCCACTAGGGCGCGCCAGAGGCCCCCTGGCGTGGCCTGGTGGGGGCTGGGCACCTCGGGCACCGCCTCAACAGACTATCGAGCCTATAAATTCCCAGGAAATCCAAAAACCCTAGAGGAGTCGACGAAACACAATTCTAGCCGCCGCAAGTTCCAGAACCGCGAGATCCAATCTAAACACCATCACGGAGGGGTTCATCTTCCTCATAGGTGCCTCTCCGATGATGTGTGAGTAGTCCACCATAGACCTACGGGTCCGTAGGCAGTAGCTAGATGGCTTCTTCTCTCTCTCTTATGATTCTCAATAAAATGGTCTCTTGGAGATCTATTTGATGTAAACTTTTGCGGTGTGTTTGTTAGGATCCGATGAATTTTGAGTTCATGATCAGTTTCTATCCATGAACATTATTTGAGTCTTCTTTGATCTCTTATATGCATGATTACTTATAGCCTCGTATTTCTTCTTCGAATCTTTGGTTTAGTTAGGCCGACTAGATCGATTTTCCTTGCCATGCGAAGAGGTGCTTTGTGATGGGTTCGATCATGCGGTGTTCTTTCCCAGTGACAGAAGGGGCAGCAAGACATGCATGTATCGTTGCTATTAAGGATAACAAGATGGGGTCTATTCCTACATGAATAGATCTTGTCTACATCACGTCATCGTTCTTATTGCATTACTCCGTTTTTCCATGAACTTAATACACTAGATGCATGCTGGATGGCGGTCGATGTGTGGAGTAATAGAGGTAGATGCAGGCAGGAGTCGGTCTATCTATCTTGGACGTGTTGCCTATATAATGATCATCGCCTTGGATATCGTCATGACTATTCGATTTTCTATCAATTGCCCAACATTAATTTGTTCACCCACCGTGTGCTATACTCATGAGATAAGCCACTAGTGAACCCTACGGCCCCCGGGTCTACTTTTCCTATTATATTTCTTTCCGATCTATGTTTTTTTGCAATCTTTGTTTTCAGATCTACAAAACCAAAAACCCAAAAATATATTGCTGCATATTTACTCTTTTTATTTGTGTTCTTGAGAGATCTATCTCTCCTATCTATCACTACCTAATCTATCTTATTACCATAGAGAGATTGACAACCTCTCTTTCGCGTCGGGTTGCAAGTATTTGTTGTTTGTGTGCAGGTGCTGCTTATTGGGTGGTGGTAATCCTCCTACTGGCTCGATACCTTGGTTTCATAACTGAGGGAAATACTTACCGTCGCTGTGTTGCATAATCCCTTCCTCTTTGGGGAAATACCGACGCAGTCCAAGCCACGTCAGTGGCCGCGGATGTCGACAAGCTTCTGGCAGGCCAAGCCCGAAGTCTTGAGCACCTTTGGATCGTCGGTGGTGTCCACCGTAGCAAACCTGTAGTTGGGGATGTTGACAAACCTGGTGAAACGCTTGCAAGGCACTATGGCTAGGCAGTAGTTGTAGAGGAGGACGTGATGGCCCGCGCACAACTGGGCGACGGCAACCTTCTGATCATGCCCGGCACGACCGCCGGTGTAAGCGAGGTCGAAGCCGACCACTTTGTACTTGTCATCCGCATCAAGCAACCGCTCCATGGTGTCGATGGAGTCCTCCACCATGCCCGGGTCATTGGTGTACACCACCGTGAGGTCCGTCTTCCTCATGTGGGTCTCCACATGATGCACGCCGAACTCCATTGGAGCGCCACTGGACATCCTCTCTGTATGCGTCGTCCAGGGTGCGCTTATTGTGTTGTGGGGCGCGATCGAAAGCGTGAAGAGACTATGGTTAATGGCCGTGGGTATAAATGGGGGCCGGACGTCCTGGAAAACCGACACGTCCGGATGGCAGTTTTTGCAGCACGTGATTCCGTCGTGGAGCATGTAACTGCATGGGGCGATGTGCATGGTGCAACCGCATGCATATGGAGCCCCGAACGTGATCGTGGGCCAGCCCCAACCGCTGGCAGAGCGCGCGCGGAGGGGCGCAAGAGCAGAGCACCCGCAGGGGCGCGAGAGCAGAGCACGCGCAGGGACGCGAGAACAGAGCACGCGGTGGGATGCAAGGTCGAACCAGACCACTCTGTACTTGTCCTCGTCAAGTAACAGGTCCATGACGTTGGAGTTCTCCATCCAGATCGGATGTTTGGTGTACACCACGAACGGACAGGGTGTGTCTACGGCATGCATGGTCCAAACACGACACATCAATCAGAGACCCTTCGACGAAACTATGTGCGATGCATGAATCGCAAAAGGTATAGTTCAAGCTACGTCGCTATTGGCACGAACTGTGTGCGAAGGTGGATCCATCAAATACGATTCAGAAAGTAGTTGCGTGTGCGATCTACGGCAGACAGTTTGTTCTTATGAACCGTTTGTGATTAGAGAAGATAACAGAAACGGTTACCAAAACTACATACGTTTGCGAAGTACGGCATACAGTTCACTCGGATAAACTGTGTGTGCTGATATAGCAGAACACAAACGATTCGGCATAACAAGATGTGTGTGATATACAGCAAACAGGTGAGTAATGAGAATCGGGTGCGAACACCAGATATAACAGGCGATTGATGCTAATAACATGTGTGTGTTGTGGGGAAACGTTTGCTGGTATACAACAGTCAGCGATTGATGAAATCATCACCGACGGGTTTCGTAGTTTAGTCCATGTGTATTGTGATTTGCTCGGTCTGCAAAACATCAATGCTGCGCCTACAGAACAACAACATATGTACTTATAAGAACATGATTGCATAAACAAAAAAGAACACAATGCAATTTCAAATATTGTATCACAAATACCAGCAATATTACAAGGTTCAAATTCCAGCATAACGAGGCCCAAATTCAAAGATTACAAGGTACAAACTGACATTAGAAATCAAAATCAATCTTCAGGATCCATGGGATGAAATATTTCTGCGAAGGGATCATCCACCGAGAAGTCATATATCGGCTCAATAGAATCGCTTCCGAATAATCTGTCATATGAACTTCCAAAGTCAAAATCAGCTTCTGCAGAGCCTTTTCCATTCCGCCGTAGACGCCTCCGCTGGTCAGTAAACCATCCATTGTGGCACACTAAATATAGTGCAAACCTCATTACCTTGAGCACCCTTGCTTTCTGAACAAAGAAACTGGCAAATTGAATCTCTGGATTGGTGCCTCGGTACTCGTTCAAAGTAATTTCCGTGAGATGGAATTCAAGGCATTCGATGGGATTGTTATATTGGGCCACCTTTTCCACTCCAACTACTGCTTGTATCTGCAAACAAAGACAACATATCAGTGCTTAGATGCAGTATCGAACACTACGGGCCTCTTTGATTTACATGATTTATAAAATACACTAATAGATTGACATGCGATCTTCGATCGTTCATGATTAACATCTCAAAAAAATGTATAGTACACATTTCATTGTAATCATGGGTAAAACACTACTAGAAAAAAGGCTGTTAGTGGCGCACCTATTTTGGCTATTAATGGCGCACTATAGGTGCGCCACTATTATCACGCCATTAGTAACAAATAGTAATGGCGCACCTCTGGTGCGCCATTAGTAATCCAAATACTAGTGGCGCACCATGTGGTGCGCCATTACTATTGCTACAGGTGCGCCACTGGTAACTTTTTTTTTATTGAATTTTTTTGAACTTTTTTTTTTGAAATTTGAAGGCGGGAAAATAGTAGTGGCGCACCATGCACTGGTGCGCCATTGCTAACTTTTTTTTGAATTCTAGATCCGGATCTGGCACGATTTTTTTTTGCGATTTTTTTTGTGATATTTTTTCAAATTTCGTTCTGCTACGTTCTTTGTGCCGGGGAGCTCCACATGTGGCCGGAGAGGAGGTCGCCGGAGAGGAGGGAGGAGAGACCATGAGGAGGAGAGGAGGGAAGAGAGACCATGAGGAGGAGAGGAGGGAGGAGGAGGTCGCCGGAGAGGAGCTCGCCGGAGAGGAGGAGGAGGTCGCCGGAGAGGACCGGAGAGGAGGTCGCCTAGGTCGCCGGAGACGAGGGAGGAGGAGGTCGTCGGAGAGAAGGGAGGAGGAGGTCGCCGGAGAGGAGCTCGCCTAGGTCACCGGAGAGGAGGAGGAGGTCGTCGGAGAGCACCGTGAGGAGGTCGCCGGAGAGGAGGTCACCGGAGAGGAGGAGGAGGTCGTCGGAGAGCACCGTGAGGAGGGCGCCGGAGAGGAGGAGATGGAGTGGAGGAGAGGAGGGGAGCATGGTGGAGGAGAGGAGGAGATGGAGTGGAGGAGAGGAGGAGAGGAGGAGAAGAATGAAGAGGTAAGGAGGAGGAGGTCGACCGGGTTTAATATATGGCTTAGCAGTGGCGCACCTTGTACTAGTGCGCCATTGCTAACCCTTTTTTATTTTTTTTATTTTTTTGAATTTTTTTGAATTCTGAAGGCGGGAAATTAGTAATGGCGCACCTAGGTGTGGTGCGCCATTACTATTTTTAAATTTTTTTGAATTTTGAAGGCGGGAAAATAGTAGTGGCGCACTATGCACTGGTGCGCCATTGCTAACTTTTTTTAATTTTTTAATTTTTTTGCCTCCAGATCTTAAAATGGCTGTAACTTTTTTTCTGTTAGGTTTTTGAGGATTCTAAAAAATCGATAACGGGCGTAGCCCGTTGAATTCGGATGTAACTTTTCAAGTAGATGCTTTTTCATATAAAAAACTTTTTCATCGGAGGTCGTATGCAAAAGTTACGGCCATTTTACCGAAACACGGCGGCCTTTTGCAAAAAAATTCAAAATTCGTGTTTGTTAATTTTCCTAACAACTAGAACACATAACACATGGGCATCTATTTTTTTGAATTTTTTTGAATCTTTTATCATTTTCTTTTATTTTTTTTTAAACTGAAAAGACGATCCACGGGGTGGGGGGGTGGGGGGGTGTGTGTGTGGGGGTGTGTGTGTTTGTGTGTGTGAGAGACGTTAGTAATGGCGCACCCTCCCTGGTGCGCCATTGCTAACCTTAGCAATGGCGCACCAGGGAGGGTGCGCCATTACTAACCTCACACACACGCAGGCACACAGCCCCACCAGACATAGCAATGGCGCACCACACCAAGGTGCGCCATTACTATGCTACATAGTAATGGCGCACCTTGGTGTGGTGCGCCATTGCTATGTCTGGTGGGGTGGGGGGATGGAAAAAAAATAGTAATGGTGCACTGCTCAGGTGGTGCGCCACTACTAAAAAAATAACAATGGCGCACCTGCTTCTGGTGCGCCATTGCTACATAGCAGTGGCGCACCACCACCATGGTGCGCCACTAATAGGGATATTGGCTATAGCCATTTTTCTAGTAGTGAAAGTATCAACAAATTGAACTCCGTTGTGGTTAAGAATTAATAGGAAAGGAACATCACCTCGACGTATAGCTTCTCCGTGCACGGAAAGCATATAAGGAACTTAACAACTTCATCCAAATTGGGGCCGATAGATTGTAGTGCCAAGATCTTCACTATGCGCAGACACAATGCGAGGCTTGTGGGAATCATTTTCTTGATGACAGCCAAACATAGATCAACAAAAACTAGATAAAATGTGATGTACAATAATAAGAATGAGAAGAAGATTGTTGTACCTGAACGGGTATGGATCCAGCTGTAACAAGTTCAGAGAATTCAGCACACGAATACCCCAATACTGTCAATTTCGGTGCGTCAATGACCCTGGTTCTTGTTCGACTTTCTTTATCAAGTACAAACAATCTTTTTAGGAAAGGCACATTCTCAATGACCATATCATGAAACTCCCCAACTGACAGCGTGTTGCGGCACCAGCCATGCACATAAATCGTACGGAGATTCGTCGTAGCGATGTGGAGGCTACTAAACCCAAACATCATCTGAAGATGAAGGTACTCGAGCGTTGTACAGCTGCCGAGCAGGCGCTCCAAATCCGACTTCGAGACTCTGACGCCAATGAGCTCGAGGTGCTTCAGTTTAGGGAGATGAAGTGCGTGCGCGGCATTAATCTTGGGGAAAAGGCACCGCATGAACGTAGCGCGGCGCAGTGTGGGCGCGAGGCGGAGGACGGATGGAGGCAGCGAGCGCCCATGTCCAGCATCAAAGTTGAGCTCCTCGAGCTGATCTAGGGCGGGGGATAAGAACTAGTCGTGAAACTTGGGTTTGTCCTTGCAGTTTGAACGAAAAGTGCCGCTGGCAAGGCGTCTAACGGGTGTAGTGTGCGTGGCGAGGATGTGGGACAATGCGTCCAAGCGTTTGTGATCCCCGCTGCAGAGCTCGCCGTCATCGAGGAGGTCAATGGGGGTGGAGTGCCATAGGGGGCGCCACCGCTTGGAGAGGATGGTGGTCTGCACGGCAGATTTGATGAGGAGGAGGGACATGATGGTTACCAACATCTCGTCGGGGATGCTGCTGATGAAGTCCACGCTCGCCGGAGGCTCGTGTGGTTCAGCCTCCACCCGCCCCCCGCTTGTTGGCCGCCTCATCGTCCATCGAAAAAGGAGGCGATCCGCGGCGGCGGCCCAAATAGATAAGACCGGAGGAGAAGGTGTAGCACTAATGGAGAACTTGGGAGAGAATAGGGATGTGGGTGGTAGTCCGAGGTCAAAGGGCTTGATTCCCGGTGAGCCAGCTGCACCTACACGGTGGACTGCTCGCACGCATCCCTTTGAGCCTGCGCGGCGGACTCCTCGCACGCATCCCGTCTAATAGAGGCAGGGCCCACCTCTCATAGAGGCAGGGCCACGCGTCTGCTCGATGAGCCCGTTCCCAAACGGTTTCTAAAAACCATAAAGCATTCCATGCTTGGGAACTAAAACCATCAATGAATATTGAGCTTGTTTCCTTTCACATTCCAAATTACCACGCGCTAATTTTTTTCGCAAATCAGTTCACACCTACCAAACCTAAACGTGTTCTCACTTAGCAGCTGTTTACTGTAGTAGGCTATAAAAACACAAACTCGTACTTGAAAATTACCGCACATTCTTCACCCCCGCCACCAAAAAAAAGGCCTTTCTTTGTTAGTCCTTCATTCCGTCTGCCATGGCCGGTAGGGGGGGTCTGGGTCGAGTATAACCAGGGAAGAAAGACCAAAGCCGCAGAAGCAACCGAGAGGTCCCGCCGCCGCGCCGCGGAAGTGCGAGAGAGCTCCAGCCACACCGCTTTGGCCGCAGTAGAGATGTCTGCTGGCGCCACGGACGCCCGGGAGGATCTCTCGCGGAGAGGCGACGGCTCTCACAGTCACAAGCGCATTCGCCTCGGAGGCGAACTGGACGATTTGGCAGTCTTTGATTCCTCAGCCAGCGACGACATGCGCACTGAGCTCGATAGGAAAGACGCCATGATCGATGACCTGGTGAAGCTGCTGGATAAGAGCGACGCCTCGGTTGACAGGGCGACCGGCCTCGTGGAGAAACTTATGGAGGAGAATGACGCCTGGAAGAAACTCCTCGAGAAGAAAAGTGCCTCGGAGGGGAGGCTGAAAGAACTCTCTGAGGCCAGCGACGACATGCATGTTGAGCTCTATAGGAAGGACGCCATGATCGATGACCTGGTGAAGCTGCTCGAGAAGAGCGACGCCTCGATTGACAGGGCGACCGGCCTCGTGGAGAAACTTACGAACGAGAACGACGCCTGGAAGAAACTCCTCGAGAAGAAAAGTGCCTCAGAGGGGAGGCTGAAAGAACTCTCCGAGGAACTTTTGGAAGACTTGGTGAAGCTCTACATCGAGCGGGAGGGGCTGTTGAAGGAATCCGTGGAGCGTGTGAAGGAACTTCATGCGTACGCGACCTAGGCCATGGACGCTTTCGAGCAAAGAGCCCGCACCATGGCCGCAATGCGGAAGATGTCGGATCAGAGGCGACAGGAGATGGAGGTCATGGAGGCGATGAAGAAGGAGATTGAGGGACTCCGCGCCCAGCAATCCATGAAGAATTAGATAGCAGCAGGCCAGATTGTTTTCTTTGTCTTCCTTCTTCAACCTCTTCCTTCTTCTTTTGCCCCTGTGTCTTTGGGGAGTTGCCACATGTGGCATTTTTTATTATCATGCATATGTAAGAAAATTATTATCTTTGTCGGTGCTAATTTGTTGTTATATTATTTCGTTCTTTTGTACATGTATACGAGTCGAAAACAGACGAAACGTCAAAGTTCTCGGCTAGGCACGAACAGAACAGTGATCACAAGCAAACTAGTCCCTCCGTCCAGGCGATTAACCACATGATAAAACAGCGGGTAGGACGCCATTAATTTAGAAGTTAGGAGCGAGGTGAGCAGGGGGTGGAGGTCAAAATATCGCTTCCCGATGAGCATGCGCAGTAGACTCTCATGCGTCCCGTCAAACATGCACGGCGGACAGCTCTCACGCATCCTGTCAAGCCTGCGCGGCAGACAGCTCGCACGCGTCCTGTCGAGCCTGCGAGGCGGAAAGCTCACATGCGTCCTATCATCAACCTGCAGCTACACGCACGGCTCCCCCGTATCAAGTACTCTCTCCGTTTCTTTTTAGTTAGCATATAAAATTTGGTCAAATTCAAAAAGAAACGGAGGGAGTAAAAAATTGACGTGTGGCACCAAATGGTTATCATACAAGTTTTGTATGTACAGAAATTCAATAAACCAATATTATCAATGATTGCGACCGAGCTATCATGCCTAAATGTTTCTAATTCATTCACATTCATATGAAAAGGGCCCTAGAAAACTCAATTGATGTATAGAAAGGGCCGAATTGGTGCATTAGTGGACACGTTGAATGTAGTTTCGTCACGAAAGGTGTCGTGTTCCCTATCGAAACCACGAGGTCGCATGTGCCTCTAGTTCAAAATTTGAACTACGCATATTAAATCCCTAGAAAACTCAATTAATGTATAAAAGGGGCCGAATCGGTGGACTAACAACTCATTGAATATAGTTTCACCAACAAAGGTGGCATGTTCCCTATCGAAATCACAAGGCTTCTTGAATAAGCTTTGGCTTCTAAGATGCATGTCCCAATATTTGTCCCAAATTCATCAGAAAACAAAATGCACAGCGTAGATGTGCCATGGCATGACACTGTGTAAGTTTCGTGAATTCATGGCGAGCTTTGGGTTCTCTCGGACTTTGAAACCAAGATTATCAATGTTTGCGGTCTAGTCACGACACCGAGATGTTTGTAATTCAGTGACCATCAGTGCATGGGATCTAAACATGGACCCAATGACACAAAATGGTTTTTAATCCATTTTGTTGCGCTGGAGCCCATGCTTGTAATTCAAATTTAAGTTCTTCACATTAAGTGCATGCCTAGAAAACTCATATGTCGTTTCGACCACAAAGGTGACATGTTCCATATCGAAACCACCATGCTTCTCGTGGGAAGCTCCAATTTGTAAGATATTTGTCCCAAAACTTATATACCATGTCCTATAAGTGTCGTGTCGAGACACCAGTTTCAATAATTTCACATTTTAGCATTGCACTTGTATTAGCCTATGTTGCATGTAGAAAAAATATCAACGCAAGAAGAGACATCGAATGTCGTTCCCTCCACAGAGGTGATATGTTCCGTATCGAAACCATGATGGTTCTTGAGAGAAGTTTTGGTGTGCAAGAGACTTGTCCCACATTGGACAAAAAATTATCATGTCGTATAAGTGTCGTGTCATGACACCGGGGTAAGTTTCAAGAATTTTAGACGAGTTGTGGATTTATGATGATTTAATAGCCA
Source organism: Elymus sibiricus (assembly GCA_039707655.1). NCBI lineage: Eukaryota > Viridiplantae > Streptophyta > Magnoliopsida > Poales > Poaceae > Elymus > Elymus sibiricus. Next base: position 90,177,058 of record CM077671.1, on the reverse strand, counting down.
AGTTTCTCAATGTTTGTGGCCTCGTCATGACTTCGAGATGTTTGCAATCCCTTCACGTTCATTTGCATGGGACCTAAACAAGGAACCCAAGGATACAAATACCTTTTTTCAACTCATTTTGGTGACACGAAGCATGTTCCTTTAGTTCAAATTTGAATTATGCACATTAAATGTCTACAAACTTGATTAGTGTAGTATACAAAAAGCTAAACGAACCATGAATAATTTAAAGCAGTTCTATACGCCTGTCTGAAGCTCGTGCGTGTGTAAGCACAGTGTGCGCATGTCATGCTAGCTCGAGCTTCCTTCTTTCAGAAGTTATCAAATTTGTATTAAAATGATGTTCTATCCAAACACGCTTCTCCCGTCACTCCCCCAATCGGTTTCCCGCCGAAGCGCCGGCCCCGTCATCAACCTACTGAATGAGGAGGATGAGACGGAGCAGGCCGGAGAGTAGGCAAAAGCGGCATCACGCCATCGAGCATCAGCAAGACGTCATCATCAGCCCCCATGCCACCATCGCACACGGTTTCCAGTACTACCAGAAATGTCTGGGATGCATGTCTGGTCCCACCAGGTGCCCATCGGGGCACGCCTTGTATATGATAGGAGGCAACCGTTACCAGCAAGACGCGGCTTTCCAGCCCGTAACCCATTCGAATGGAACTCGGAAGTTAAGCGTGCTTTCGGTGGAGTAATCAAGGATGGGTGACCGGTTGGGAAGTTGCTAGTTTCAAGGTTCATTTAGGCGGTGTGATATGATCACTATAGGCATAAATAAAATGCATGTAGTGATATGTCATTCCGGCTAAATAAATCTTGAGATCCTTGTTTTGAAAATATCCATGATTTTTTTTCCTTCTTTTGCTGTTTTGAAAATGTCAAGGATCGAGTGTGTGTGTGTGTGATATGTCATTCCCGCTAAATAAATCTGTTCCTTGTTTCGAAAATATCCATGATTTTCTTTTGCTTCTTTTGCTGATTTGAAAATGTCAAGGATCGAGCGTGTGTGTGTGTGTGTGTTTGTGTACCAATGCCTGTGTGTGGCCCATGTGCCTACATTGTGCGGTTTCTGATGACAAACCTATCGGTGGGCCCTTAGGATCTATCATGCCTTTTACTGACAACACTGGAAGGCCAAGGATGGGTGACGATGTGTGTGTGTGTGTGTGTGTGTGTGTGTGTGTGTGTCTGTGTGTGTGTTTGTAAACCCATATGCTTGTGTGTGGACCATCTGTACATTGTGCGGTTTCCGACGACAAACCTATTAGTGGGCCCTTACGGTGTGTCATGCCTTTTATTGACAATGCTGGAAGGCAAAAGATGGGTGATGGTGTGTGCGTGTGTGGGGGGGTGCGCGCGTGCACGTGTGTGAACCCATGCATGTGTGTGGACCATGTGTCTACATTGTTCGGTTTCCGACGACAAACCTATCGGCGGGCCCTTAGGGTTTGTCATGCCTTTTACTGACAACGCTGGAAGGCCAAGGATGGGTGACGGTGTGTGCGTGTGCGTGTGTGCGTGTCTCTCTCTGTGTGTGTGTGTGTGTGTGTGTGTGTGTGTGTGTGTGTGTGTGTGGACCATGCATGCGTCCATTGTGCGGTTATCGACGACACGCTTATATGCCGATGGGCCGCTATATATCATCCATTTGAGTGATAACGCTGGAACGTCACCCTGCTACGTGTCATGTGTGTGTGGGGGTGGGGGTGGGGGGAGGGGAACGATATATATGCCCAGTTATCTCAGCTAGGTGCATGCCACATCATAGATAGTGTACCATTGTGTATTAATTGTTGAAACACCGGACCACACCATTTTCGCATATACATTTGGCCATATGCAGGGGGATGGTGTTCTTCTAGCCCCGCTCAACTGATCTTCGACGACGCGCCAAGTCATGGGACCGCGTGATCTATATATCCCTATTGTCCGACAACAATATGTGATGGTTTGGCCATATTAAGGTATAAATTCTCCTGGTTGTCTTACGAAAATTCAAACATGGATAAATGTGTGACAAAGTTTGAACCAGGTCATGTGTTCATAGGACCCCATATATCCTCCGGCACATAGTGTAGGGGGCAACACCCTATATTATGTTTGTCATGAAACCCTTTTGTGTCACATTGGACACTTTTAGGCATGCACATATGCAGCATGTGCCACACATTAAAGTTGCGCATTGCGAATTTAAACATGACAACACCATGTTCGTACATATATATACTTCATCTGAACCTAATTACAAGTCTTTTTTTACAGATTTCACTATGAATTACATATATATTTAGGAACGGAGGGAGTATATATTTGGGTCACTAGCGGGCGTGGTTGTGTTTTGACCATCTCTTGCGTTTTTGTTCTCATTTATCTCAAAGATGCTAGTATTATGTAAAATAGCAAACGAAACTGACGAAACAACCGTATGCGATTGTACCTCGAGCAGACACGAGTGTGCTACCCTAACCATGTGCGATGCCCGTACACAACAAAATCGGCCTTGCCTAGTGGTGCCAACCGCAAGCGTCAGCAAGTGCAAAGGGGTCATGTGCACAGTACAAACCCAAACCCGATAGCGACCTATAAAAGATCTCGCCGGCGGCGGCTAAGAGCTAATTTTTCCGCCGATAGCTCGCCACCACCACCACACACACCAAATGGAACCGTTGCTCAACCATGGGGATGTGCATGGCGCCGTCCTGATAGTGTTGGACGACGACGTGATAGAGGATTCCGACGCGTTGGCCGCCATGGCGGGCAACGGCAAACAGCCAGCTGCCGCGGCCGACGACGACAGGATAGAGGATTCCAACGCGTTGTCCTCCATGTCGGTCAACGGTCAACGGTCATCTGCTGCGGCCGATGACGACGACGACGACCCGAGTTTCAGCGTCAGATGCAGATGGCCATCGCTCTATCCGTCCAGGAATCAGGCCTCGGTGCATTCCTGCGCGACGAGGACGAGCGCCGTCTCAGTGTCGGTGTGGAACAATCTATCGCATCTGCGGATGCCATCCACAACGCGGCTAGGGATCTGAAGCGGTAGAAATGGCAGGAGAGTGCGAAGAGGAAGCGGAACTCAGATGCAGAGGGCAAAAAGAGGCGGGAGCAGGACCAGAAGGCGGCAGAGCAGGCCGCCGCATGCCTCTCAGCCGCGTTGGAGGCCAGTGCAGGCCTTGCAGCTGCGGCGGCAGCCCTGGCAACAGCGGCCACGGTGACCAGGGAAGCAGCTCTAGCGAGATCGGTGCCCGTCTGTATCCCGATGGCCCACCTAGACGCAACAACATCTTCATCGACAGCGCCAGACCTGGCGAGAGGCGCCGCGGTCGCTTCGGCTGAGATAGCTCCGCCGGTCTCCGCCGTGGAACCAGTGGAGCTCAGCGACTTGACGAGCTCCTCTGAATACTCGTTCTGAGGCGAGGAAGGTCATGACGACGGTGGAGGCGCGGCGTTTGTATGCATCCATGGCGTAGTAAATATTTTGTGCAGTTCATCTTCATGTAAATTGACGAACTGTTTGTAAATTACTGAGCGTATGAACTAATGTCAACTAATCCGCTGCAAAATAAGGCATTTTGTGTTGAAAATTTGCCAAATGTTTGTGTCATCTGTTTGTGGGCATGTGGAGATTTTGGATGAATTTGACGTTTGCGACTGAAATTGAGGATGAACCGTGTGAGTTGAACCCGCCTTGAGAAATCTCAGAAAGAGCTACCCACCTCGAGCGATGCAAAAATTCGTGGTTTCGCGGCACGGCATTTCGTTACAACGTAGAGCGTACACACTTTATTATGTTTGCACCGTGTGCGATCTTGGTTGCTCCCGCCCAGTTCATTTGCCAAAATTTAATTGGAAGCGGTATTTCAACTGCATGCCGCCTTTCCTCGTCCATCACACCGACCCTATAGTAAAATTTCAGCTGCCGAGGCATTTGAACTGTCGCCATCCCTCGTCCACCACCATCTCCACCCACACCATTACTACTAAAATTTTCAGCAGCAGCGGCACATCTGCAAACACCCCCCCCTCCCCCCGTCCGCACAACACCCCCCTCCCCCTTCCTCCCTCGCTTGAACCCTAGCTCGCCCCCACCACCACCTCCCACCACCAACCCCAGCCGTTCTGCCCGTGCCTCGTAGCTAAACAAGTTCAGGGTCCCCACCGATCCACATACACCATCGCCGCCCTGAGTTTTTAGATGAGGCCGGCGGTGTCCCTTTCCCCCAGATCCCCATCCCGTACTCCAGAGGGTCGCAGCCTAATCAGCCCAACCACATCTCCCGTGGACCTCGAGGAGCGTACGAGCAAAAAGAGGTCTACCATGGCCTCTCCGCCGTACGCTGGCGAGGTGGGCGCCGTTCGCACCGACCCTTCGATCTCGGACGAACACCTCGCCGCGGGAGCCGGTGAGGACGCTACCTACATTGCCATGCCAAAGGATTCAAGTCTGCGGGAACGCGTGTTCCTGTATCTCAGGAGAGCCGGCTACGACATCAAGCTCGTCAACATCACAGGCTTCACCCGGGCCATGTCACAAGTTAAGTGGTCCACCGGCAACGCCTCTAGTTCAACCACCGTCAATCTCTCCAAAGGCCCCGCCACTGATCTCCTCTGCCTCGCGATCATGGATTTGCGATCCTTCTACGCCATCGAGCCCCTTTTGTCATTTTTGAAGGAAACGTTCTATGGCGGTGGCATGGGATCCTTAGCTTCAAAGTCAGATCTCATCCACCAAGATAATGGCACACACTATGGCTGTTACAAGTGAGGGAGTCCGTGATTAAGGGGTCCTCAGACTGCCGGCCTATTTCTCATAGGCCGGGCTCATGGGCCGCTTGCTGAGGATGGGATTGATCGGAGGCCTCGTTGCTATGGAGGAGACCTCAGGGGTCGTGGCGTGTCTTTCAAGTTTGAGATAGTAGATTAGGCATGTTGTTTCCCTCCGGTGGGCAACCGACTATGTGTAACCCTAATGACCCTTGGCGCCTATATAAGCCGAAGGGTTTTAGATTGTAGGACAGAGAGAGAGACTCATCTAGGGTTTAGCTAGTCGATCTCGAGGTAGATCAACTCTATAACCTTCATACCATCAATATAATCGAGCAGGACGTAGGGTTTTACCTCCATAGGAGGGCCCAAACCTGGGTAAACATCGTCTCCTTCACCCCCTTGTTACCATCGATCCAAGACTCACAGCTCGGGACCCCCTACCCGAGATCCGCCGGTTTTGACACCGACATTGGTGCTTTCATTGAGAGTTCCGCTGTGATCACCAAAAGAATCGATGGCTCATCTTGTCATAAGCAACGAGATCTGTAGCCAGGATGTCCCCATCCCTGGTCAGATCTTCGCAGGCGGCACGTCTTGTCGCACGCCGACCCGATTGACCATCTTGGCCAGATCGGAAGCCTCTTGCCCGATCAAGAAATCAGATTTGGAACCTTAGAGTTCGTCGCCGATTCACGGGGAGAGCTTGTTTGGCTGGAGCCCTCGGCTCTTATGGAGGAGCCCGCAGATCCCGACGCCTCGACGCCGGGAGCGTCGGGCCCCACCTCTGGGGCGGCCTTTACCCCCGGGCTGTCTAGAACGCCCAACCCAGTTGTTGTGCACGGACCCACCGTGGCCGAACGTAACCTGGATTCGCTGTCGAGCGACTCCGGAACCACGACGCTGCGGATTGACCCCGCGCGCTTCGGCGACACGTGCACCACCGACGCCTCATCCTTAAACGAGCTATTCGATCTGATTCAAACCATGGGTATGACCGACGATCAGACACCGGTCTATGACCGGATCGGGCTTAAACCCGACGATAGGGAGATTTGCACCCCCTTGATCACTCACCTAGTCGCCACCGTTGAGTGTCTGGCTGGAGGTTCGTCCCCCCAAAAACCGGAATTAAGGACGGTTTATACCCCAATTTCCGATCATCGGGACCCCGTCTATAACCCGGACTCTGGAGTTCATTCTGGAAATAGTTCGGGATCGGTCCCCGATTTAGCACGCAACTTGAACCTCGTGATTCTGGACTCACATCGTGGCGCGGAACTAAAAAATTTCCCACCCACCACCCAAGTCGAGCATCCAAGCACCGCAGGAGAGTCCAAGTCTTCGGACTTACGGGATGTCAAACAAGTACTAAGGGAGTCGGTTCATCATTTTTGGGCTAGACTCCTCCTCATTAGAGACAGAGTACCAGGCTCTAGTGACCAGGAGATAATGGCAACCTTCAGTCGCAATTGTCACGATGAAGGGATCCTCAATGCCCTATCCCGTCGACACATCCGCGGCTTCACCGAGCTATCGGACCTGGTACAAAAATACTATGCCATGGAGAGCACCTGGCAAGCCGAACGGTTACTTTCGGAACCAGACTTTACCGAACACCCTAGAGGAGATCGGAAAAAGCGGATACCTCCGAAGCGGCTAGCCGAACACGAACCCGCCGAAAAGAGAAATAGACCCCTATGGGGGCCAGAACTGTCCTTGACGGAATATTGGACAAGCCATGCCCTATACATTCTGTATTGCTGAACACAAGCCCGACTCATAGCCTCAGAGCTTGCTGGGTCGTCAGGCAGGTCGCAAAAAGCGGAGAGGCCATCCTCGAGGCACTACCGCCGAACAGGCACTTCACAACGCCGCCAGAATACAATGCTGAAGTCCTGACGATCTACGAAACGTTCCCCTCCAGGAACAGGAGGAAAAGAGCTCTTAGAGAACTCGAACAGGTCTACCATGTGGCGGCAACAAGTTCATGGGCAGACATACCAATCACCTTCGGAGACACTGACCAACCAACCATCCGTCCCGGTCAAACACCGGTTGCACTGGTCCTAAACCCCATCGTCGATGGTTTCAGGCTACAGAAGGTGCTAATGGATGGCGGCAGTGGTTTAAATCTCATCTACGAAGACACCTTGGAAAAAATGCAGTTCGACCGATCTCGCATCGAGCACAGCAACACAGCCTTCCGGGGGATCATCCCTGGGAAAGAGGCGCGTTGTTCAGGACGTATCACCCTGGACGTAGTGTTCGGCACGCCCGAAAACTACCGATCTGAAGAACTTCTCTTCCATATCGTGCCTTTCCCCAGTGGCTACCACGCCCTGTTGGGGCATGACGCCTTCACAAAATTCCACGCTATACCCCATTACGGGTATATGAAGCTCAAGATGCCAGGCCCAAACGGGGTAATCAGAGTCGCCAGTGACCCGAATATAGCCCTTCGAGCTGAGAACAAACCATCAGCGCTCGCCCTCGAGGCACTAGCTGAGACCTTTGCTGCAGAGGAATTGACCGCTCTCTGGTCAACAGTGGACAAGGACGATGTGATCCTTAGCAAAAGGCCCAAACCCACGTCCTTTAAACCTACAAATGAAATTGTTAAATTTCAGGTGCACCCAACGGACCCTAATAAGACAGCGTCCATCAGAGCTCAGCTGGATCCCATGGTGGACGAGGCGCTGCGAGCATTCTTACGAGAAAACTGGGACATCTTCGCCTGGCATCCTTCTGATATGCCAGGAATCCCACGGCGGCTGGCAGAACATAGTCTGAATATAATCCCAGGCTTCAAACCTGTCAAACAGACTCTACACCGCTTTTCCGAGCCTAAACGACAAGCTATGGGTGAAGAACTAGCCAAATTGCTAGAGGCCGGATTCATACGGGAGATCAAACACCCCGAATGGTTGGCAAACCTGGTGATGGTACCGAAGAAAGACAAATCATGGCGGCTGTGCGTCGACTTCAAAGACCTTGACAAGGCCTACCCTAAGGACCCTTTCCCCCTACCACGCATAGACCAGATCATTGACGCCACAGCCGGACATGGCTCACTGTGCTTCCTCGATGCTTACTCCGGATACCATCAGATCAAAATGAAGGAATCCGATCAAGCTGCAACCGCATTCATCACCCCCTACAGGACATTCTGCTTCAACACAATGCCTTTTGGGCTAAAAAACGCTGGGGCTACATACCAGCGCATGATCCAGACTTGTCTCGAAAAACAGGTCGGTAAAACAGTCGAGGCATACGTGGACGACGTGGTCATTAAAACCAAACACGTCAGCCAGTTGATCGATGACCTAAGGGCAAACCTTTGCCAGCTTACGCGAGTACGATATACGACTCAATCCGGAGAAATGTGTCTTTGGAGTTCCCGCTGGTAAACTGCGCAGATTCATTGTTTCCCATAGAGGAATAGAAGTGAATCCGGCTAAGATCCGCGCCCTATCGGAACTTGCAATTCCCACGGAGCTAAAGCATGTCCAAAAGTTGGCGGGTTTGCGTGGCGGTGTTAAGCTGCTTTATTTCCCGTCTCGGTGAAAAGGCTTTACCGCTCTACAGGTTGCTGAAACGGACCAACAGTTTCGAATGTACCGATGAAGCAGCTGTTGCGTTAGAAGAAATTAAAACACTGCTGGCAAGCAACCCCATACTCACAGCACCAGGCGCCGGTGAACCAATGTTATTGTACATATCGGCCACCAACCAAGTGGTTAGCGCAGTGCTCGTCGTCGAACGAGAGGAGGAGGGTCACAAATTCTGGATACAGAAGTCGGTCTACTATGTGTCAGAAGTGCTAACGCAATGCAAGTCCAGATACCCGCATTACCAGAAGATAGCCTATACAGTATTTATGGCATCACGGAAACTAAGACACTACTTTCAAGAGTGTTCGGTTATGGTGGCATCCGAAGTACCCCTGAACGACATAATCAATAACAGGGACGCCACCAGCCGCATAGCCAAATGGGCCATTGAACTCCTTCCTTTCAAAATCGCCTACAAGCCACGACGAGCTATTAAATCTCAGGTGTTGGCAGATTTCCTCGCTGAATGGACGGAGGCCAAGCTCCCCAGGGAATATAATACATACTCCCATTGGACGATGTACTTCGACGGATCCAAAACACTGGCCGGACTGGGGGTTTGAGTTATTCTCACATCTCCCAGAGGCAACAACGTCCGATACGTGTTGCAAATCATGTATGCCGATTCCAACAATGCAGCCGAGTACGAAGCACTTTTGCACGGTCTTCGGATGGCAGCTTCCATGGGTATACAACGGCTGGAGGTACGGGGAGACTCCAACTTGGCCATCTCTCAAATCAACGGCGAATTCGATGCCAAAAACCCGAAGATGGCGGCATATAGAAACGTCGTCCTTAAAATATCCGCACGGTTCGAGGGGCTGGAATTCCATCATGTCGCTAGAGACAACAACCAGGCCGCTGACTTACTGGCCCGCATGGGGGCCAAACGCGACCCTGTCCCAAAAAACACTTTCCTTGAACAGCTCTTCAAGCCATCGGTGGTTTGGCAGGACGACAATAAGGGCACCGGATCCATCAGTGCGGAAGAGGTTGTTCCCCCTATAAATGAACCAGACGACCAAATCATCGGCGGCTCCGTAATGGACGAAACCCCTTCGGCTCATGAGGTCATGGCAGTAATTGCACCATGGACCGAGCCCTTCCTCGCTTACCTTCTTCACCAAGAACTCCCCGACGATCAGACAGAGGCGAGATGCATAATTCAGCGATCCAAGGCCTATAAAGTTCACGAGGGTGAGTTATACAAGAAAAGCACCACCGGAGTACTCCAGCGGTGCATATCTGAGGAAGAAGTAAGGCAGCTTTTGGCCGAAGTCCACGCAGGAATGGGCGGCCATCACGCCGCGGCAAGGGCCTTAGTAAGCAAGGCCTTTCGGGCTGTTTTTTCTGGCCCACCGCTCGAGCAGACGCCCAGTCACTTGTCCAGCATTGCGTGGGCTATCAAGTTTTTGCAAATCAAAGCCACATGCCCCCAACAGCTCTTTGGACTATTCTGATTACCTGGCCTTTCGCGGTCTGGGGGCTGGATATGGTCGGACCACTTAAAGGGGGGACCAAAAAGAATAAATATCTGCTAGTCATGGTTGACAAGTTCACCAAATAGATCGAAGCAAAACATGTCAAATCAGCCAAGTCTGGGCCAGTGGTCGACTTTATATCCAGCGTGGTACACCGTTACGGCGTCCCCCCACAGTATAATAACAGACAACGGATCCAACTTCACCGCCCAAGAGGTAAAAGACTGGTGTACAAAAATGGGCATCAAGCTCGATTACGCATCGGTGTATCACCCGCAGACTAATGCACAAGTCGAACGGGCCAACGGCCTCATCATGAGTGGTATTAAACCACGTCTGGTCCGATCTCTTCATGAGTCCGACTGCCATTGGGTGGAGGAGCTTGACTCCGTTCTGTGGGGCCTGCGTACCACCCCGAATCGATCAACAGGATACACACCGTTTTTCATGGTCTACGGGGCAGAAGTAGTCCTTCCTTGTGATATTATTCACGATTCACCAAGGGTGCGCATGTACGAAGAAAAGGAGGCCGAGTTAGATCGGCAGGACGACTTGGACGCCTTAGAAGGAGAGCGCGACATAGCTCGGGCTCGCTCTACTTTTTATCAACAGCAGGCCCGGCGTTACCAAAGCAGGGAAGTCAGGGCAAAAGCGTATAATGTGGGTGAACTCGTCTTACGGCTCCCCGAGAAGCAAAACCATAAACTCAATCCCAAATGGGAGGGCCCCTTCATAATCGACGAAGTACTCGCAGGAGGGGCTTATCGTCTTCGAAGCCCGCCGAATAACCGCCTCGAACCACACCCATGGAACGCAGCTCGTCTTCGGCGTTTTTACGGCTAGACCGGTGTCGTCATACTTTTTACCTTCCTTTTTCTTTTCTTTCTTTTCATTTTCCTTCCCTTCCACCTTGATGTTTGGCAGGTTTGGTTTTTTTCTCTCCCCAAGTCTATGTTCGGCTAATCCGAGCTCGTGCTAAGTCTTTCGGCATACATCCTCAAATGTTAGACCCGAATAAAACACCTGGGGGCTTCTTCCTGAAGCCGATGATTGATACGTCTCCAACGTATCTATAATTTTTGCTTGTTCCATGCTGCTATATTATCATTCTTGGATGTTTTACAATCATTTTACTACAACTTTATATTATTTTTGGGACTAACCTATTAACCTAGAGCCCAGTGCTAGTTCCTATTTTTTCCGTGTATTTGGGTTTTACAGAAAAGGAATATCAAACGGAGTCCAAACGGAATAAAAATTTACGGTGATTTCTTATGGACCAGAAGAGACCCACGGAGCATCGGAGTTGGGCCAGAAGACCCATGAGGCTGTCACAAGCCAAAGGGGCGCGCCCACCCCCCTAGGGCGTGCCCCCCTGGCTTGTGACCTCCTCGTGGCCCATTGGGACTTGTTTCCACTGCCATAAATTCCTATAAATATAGAAACCTCCGAAAATAAACCTAGATCGAGAGTTCTGCCGCCGCAAGCCTCCAGAGCCACGAAAAACCAATCGGGAGCCCGTTCCGGCACCCTGCCGGAGGGGGAAACCATCACCGGAGGCCATCTTCATCATCCCGACGCTCTCCATGACGAGGAGGGAGTAGTTCACCCTCGGGGCTGAGGGTATGTACCAGTAGCTATGTGTTTGATCTCTCTCTCTCGTGTTCTTGAGATGGCACGATCTTGATGTACCGCGAGCTTTGTTAATATAGATGAATCATATGGAGTGTTTCCCCTCTCTATTTAGTTGTGATGAATTGAGTTTTCCCTTTGAAGTTTACTTATCGGATTGAGTCTTTAAGGATTTGAGAACACTTGATGTATGTCTTGCGATGGGATATCTGTGGTGACAATGGGATGTTCTATTGATCTACTTGATGTATGTTTTGGTGATCAACTTGCGGGTTCCGTGACCTTGGGAATCTATGCATAGGGGTTGGCACACGTTCTTGTCTTCACTCTCCGGTAGAAACTTTGGGGCACTCTTTGAAGTTATTTGTGCTGGATTGAATATGATGAATCTGAAATTATGTGATGCATATCGTATGATCAAGCCCATGGGTACTTGTGGTGACATTGGAGTATCTAGGTGACATTAGAGTTTTGATTGATATGTATCTTAAGGTGTTATTTTAGTACGAACTCTAGGTCTGTTTGTGACACTTATAGGAATAGCTCATATGATTGATCGGAAAGGATAACTTTGAGGTGGTTTCGTACCCTACAATAATTTCTTCGTTTGTTCTCCGCTATTTGTGACTTTGGAGTGAACTCTTTGTCGCACGTGAGGGATTTATATATGATTCAACTATGTTAGTATTGTTGAGAGAACTTGCACTAGTGAAAGTATGAACCCTAGGCCTTGTTTCTAAGCATTGCAATACCGTTTTTGCTCACTTTTGTTACTTGCTACCTTGCTGTTTTTATATTTTCAGATTACAAAAACCCATATCTACCATCCATATTACACTTGTATCACCATCTCTTCGCCGAACTAGTGCACCTATACAATTTACCATTGTATTGGGTGTGTTGGGGACACAAGAGACTCTTTGCTATTTGGTTGCAGGGTTGCTTGAGAGAGACCATCTTCATCCTACGCCTCCCACGGATTGATAAACCTTAGGTCATCCACTTGAGGGAAATTTGCTACTATCCTACAAAACTCTGTGCTTGGAGGCCCAACACGTGTCTACAAGAAGAAGGTTGCGTAGTAGACATCAAGCTCTTTTCTGGTGCCGTTGCCGGGGAGGTGAGTGCTTGAAGGTATATCTTTAGATCTTGCAATTGAATCTTTTAGCTTCTTGTTTTATCACTAGTTTGGTTTTATAAAAGAAAACTACAAAAAAATGGAATTGAGGTTGCCTCATATGCTTCATCTTTTTAATGTCTTTCGTGAAAATGATGGAAAGGAAAATTGTGCTCAAGTGTTAGAAGAAGAAGTTATTAAAATGTTTGGCACTAAATCTTTGAGTGATGAGCATGATTGCAATGTTGTTAGTATGAATTCTTTGAATATCCATAGTACTAATGATGATTGCACTAGTTATGATAAAAAGATTTCTTATAAGCATGTCAATTTTTGTGGAGTGCATAGAGTTTGCGTAGACATGCCTAAAAGGGAAGATAGATTTTGTAAGAGGCACAAGTATTTAGAAACTAAATGGTTGCAAGAGAGGCTATATGTTTGTGCTGAAAGACTTTATATTTCTCGCCGTCCTTGTGAACTTTGCAATGAACGTGGTCATTATAATTTCCAATGTGAATTATTTCATGATCGAATTGTGTCCAAAAATTGTGATAACCTCATTACCCTTGAGCATCATAATGAACTTAGTTTATTTTTGGGGTATGAAGAAATGAAACGTGAAACTAAGAATGTTCCAGCATGGGCTCTCATGAAAGTGATTGATTTTGATCTAAATGAAATCTATATGTATTGCGTGGTAAATTGCATTGAGAATCCTTATATTGCCAATTACTTAAAGACAAGGAAACAAATAGAAGATGAAGAGAATACTAAGGAAGGGGAAGAGGTTTCCCAATATCCTCCTATTTTTTTCTTATGATGAATCAGGTAACGAGGAGGAGCTTTTTATTCAACCAATCTCTTCGAAAAGAAGCTTGGAGAAATTAAATAAACCCACACATAATGTGGTGAAGAAGAAGAAAAGAAGGAAAAGTAAAGGTAAAGAGGTATCTCTCCCAAATAATGACACCCCTTATAATCTTGATAATCTTTTTGGCACCAACTTAGAAAATTGTGATAACAATTGTTATACGATTGGTGCTATTCATACTATTAATGATGAGAGTGATTATGCTTATGTTATGCAAAGCCACAAGCTTGGGGATGCTATGTTTGATGAGAATGACATGTTTGAGAATTTATTTGCTGCAATTAATGTTTGTCCCAAGCTTGGGGAGGCTATGTTTAATGAAGATGATGTTTTTAGTCCCCCAAGTTTTGATGTCCAAATTTATTATGATGATAGCATACCCCCTATTTATGATGATTGCAATATTTATGAAAGTGGGTTTGGAAGAGTGTCAACTTTAGATAATAATTATCCCACTATCTTGGAGGGTGTTGAATCTCATTATAATTATAAAAGTGGATTTGGAGAGGTCATGACTTTATTTATTAATGATTCCACTATTTCGGAAGAGGTTTCAATTGACTATAATGAGAACAAAGTTGCTGCTTATGATGATTATTGTGATGATACTTATGCTATAAAGAGTAGTGATAATTACTGTAATATTTTTGAATATCATTTTACTGAACATTACTCTTTTAATGTGGAAACAATTTTTAGTATTCGAGCTTCATATGATACTCCCACTATTAGTCATGAGAAGAAATTTTCTTGTGTGGAGAGTAGTGAAATTTCTATGCTTGTAGATCATGAAAAGAATGCTTTATGTGCTGGTTATATTGTGAAATTCATTCATGATGCTACTGAAAATTATTATGAGGGAGGAACATATGCTTGTAGGAATTGCAATAATATCAAGTTTCCTCTCTATGTGTTCAAAGTTTTGAAGTTATGCTTGTTTTGCCATCCTATGCTAGTTGATTCTTGCTCCCATAAATTGTTTGCTCACAAAATCCCTATGCATAGGAAGTGTGTTAGACTTAAATGTGCTTGTCATGAGATTCATGATGCTCTTTTGCATGTTATAATTATTATCCCTATGTGAGCATCATTGAAATCATCATGCCGAGCTAAAAGGCATTAAAGAAAAGCGCTTGTTGGGAGGCAACCCAACACTTTTACTTTATGTTTTTGTGTGTTCACATGATTAAGCTACTGTATTAATCATGTTTTATGCCTTTTATTTCAATAAAATGCCAAGTAAAGCCTTTGGGATAGTGTGGATGATAGTTGACTTGATTCCGTGCAAAAACAGAAACTTTTGCTCTCAGTCCAGGAATTTTGTAAATTTATTGGAACGTGATTTTGATCTGAAATTTTTACACAGTCTTTATGTACAAATTGCCTAGATTTTCCTAATTGTTTAGAATTTTTCGAGACAGGTAAGTATGGTTACACTACAGATCTTCACAGACTGTTCTGTTTTTGACAGATTCTGTTTTGCATGCATAGTTTGCTTGTTTTAGTGTTTCCATAGCTTATATTCAGTGATATAAATTATGGGAATGATAGAATACAGTAGATATCATGTGAGAACAATTATGAATCTTGTCTTTACAGTACCTAAGTAAATGATTTATCTTTATTACACTAACCCTTCTCACGAAGTTCCGTTAAGTTTTGTGTGATTGAAGTTTCCAAGTTTTGCGTGAGACACCGATATGAGGAGAATAAGGAGTGATAAGAACCTAAGCTTGGGGATACCCAAGGCACCCCCAAGGTAATATCCAAGGAAGACTCAAGCGCCTAAGCTTGGGGATGCCCCGGAAGGCATCCCATCTTTCGTCTTCAACACTATCGGTATATCTTACTTAGAGCTATATTTTTATTCGTCACATATTATGTGCTTTGCTAGGATCATCATTATATTTTGTTGTTCTCTGTCAGGTGTTATTTATAATCTTGTTTTTCAATAAAAAGTTCCAAGAATTGCCTTAGGATGCTTGCATTGCATGTTTTGATGACTGTTGTGTAAAAACAGAAACTTTGGCTGTAGTGTTTGAATTTTGATATTTTACTGGAACGTGGAAAGTTTCTGAAATTTTTACACAGTGATGTCATATAAATTTTATAGCATTTCCTAAATTTTCATAATTTTTTGATCTACAGAAGTACACTGTTTTCATAAATTGCTACAGACTGTTCTGTTTGGACAGATTGCTGTCATAGTTTTGTTATGTACTTATCCTATAGTTTCCATAGCCAATATTGGTAGATATAAATTATGGAAATGATAGTATACAGTAACTAATGCTTGAAAATTATTATGCAACTTGTCTTGGCAGTACATAAAAGAGTTGATTTATTATTATGTGTACTAACCTATCTCACGAGTTCTTTTCGAGTTTTGTGTGGATGATGTTTTTGAGAATAGGTGAAACCATGATATGAGAGGATTGAACGAGATACAAAAGCTCAAGCTTGGGGATGCCCAAGGCACCCCAAGTAAATAATTCAAGAAGTCTCAAGCATCTAAGCTTGGGGATGCTACGCATCCCACCTCTCTTCATCAACAATTATCAGTTAGCCTATGTTGAGCCTAAATTTTAATTCGTTCACATAATGCGTGCTATTCTTGGAGTGATATTTTTATTTTTCTTGCTGTTTAATAAAGTACTTAAGATCTGAAAATATTTATTGAGGGAGAGAGAGTCCTCACATAGCCACTTAATTGTTTGACTACTCATTAATCTTCACTTATATCTTTTGAGAGTAGCTTGTCATTTGCTCATGTGCTTCACTTAAATTTGTTTGAGCTTGCCAAAAAGAAATGGAAATATATGAAACTAGTCCCAAAGTAATAGATATCCAAGGAGGATATAATAAAAACTTTCATGAAGATCATTGGACAAATTAAACTTGATTCCTTGTAATAGTTTTGAAACATGATGATAGTAATATGTGAGTCATGTTAGTGAGCAAGTATGCTTAGTAGGAATATTGGTATTAAGGTTTGTGATTCCCTATGCATGCACGAAAGTCAATAGTTATGCAATGAAGTTACATCCTACTTGTGGTGCATTATTCGGTGTTAGTTATGACTCAATGCTCACTTATGAGATTTTTCGTTCCTCGGTTTGGTTGCTTCCCAATCTATTTGCTAGCCTTCATTCGTACTAAGTAGAAACACTACTTGTGCATCCAAAATCCTTAAACCAAGTTTTGCCTTATGAGTCCACCATACCTACCTATATGCGGTATTTCCATGCCGTTCCAAGCAAATTTGTATGTGCCATCTCTAAATCTTCAAAATAAATTTTCTCTTTTGTGTGCCCGTACCGCTCATGAAACGGTGGGGAGTATCCAATATTTTTCCATGCTAGGTGTGTTATTCTCACGATATGTGTTGATTCACTATCATTCACGAGAAAGTGGCTGGTATTCGGGATGCCCAGTCCCATGCTCAAAATTCAAATCAAAAAAATAGTGAAACAAAACTCCCCCAGGAATGTTGTTGGTATGGACGGTACCCGTGGATTCGGCTCGCCGTGGAGTGTGATTGATTGGTGGAGGGGGGGTAAAAACTTTACTATTCTGTTTGGGAACCGCCTATAATGTATCTAGCATGGAAAGTATTGTGAGCTACTTCGTCGTTTTCGTTGACAACAAAAGCATGCCACTCAAAATATTTTTCTCTCTCAATTTAAACCTTGAGCTCTGGCACCTCTACAAATCCCTACTTCCCTCTGCGAAGGGCCTATCTATTTACTTTATGCAATTTTTTATTTTTGCTTTGAGTCTCCATCTTCTCTTATAAGCACCAACTAGGGGGCACTATGATCGTACTTGAGCATTGGGCATAGCTAATATTTGAGTGTGTTTCATGAATGGATCAATGATTGAGCATGATGGGCTAGGGATAACTTTCTTTAGTGTTGATATTTTGAAAGACATGGTTGCTTGTTGACATGCTTGAGTATTGAAGTCATTATGTTAAAACTAGACTATTGCTTTGAATCATTTACAAGTCCAAACGTCCATGCTATACATAGAAGAAAAGAATATGATGAACATGTTAGGCAGCATTCCACATCAAAAATTCTGTTTTTATCATTTACCTACTCGAGGACGAGCAGGAATTAAGCTTGGGGATGCTGATACGTCTCCAACGTATCTATAATTTTTGCTTGTTCCATGCTGCTATATTATCATTCTTGGATGTTTTACAATCATTTTACTACAACTTTATATTATTTTTGGGACTAACCTATTAACCTAGAGCCCAGTGCCAGTTCCTTGTTTTTCCGTGTTTTTGGGTTTTACAGAAAAGGAATATCAAACGGAGTCCTAACGGAATAAAAATTGACGGTGATTTTTTATGGACCAGAAGAGACCCACGGAGCATTGGAGTTGGGCCAGAAGACCCATGAGGCAGTCACAAGCCACAGGGGCGCGCCCACCCCCCTAGGACGCGCCCCCCTGGCTGGTGACCTCCTCGTGGCCCATCAGGACTTGTTTCCACCGCCATAAATTCATATAAATATAGAAACCTCCGAAAATAAACCTAGATCGGGAGTTCCGCCGCCGCAAGCCTCCAGAGCCACGAAAAACCAATCGGGAGCCCGTTCCGGCACCCTGCCGGAGGGGGAAACCATCACCGGAGGCCATCTTCATCATCCCGACGCTCTCCATGACGAGGAGGGAGTAGTTCACCCTCGGGGCTGAGGGTATGTACCAGTAGCTATGTGTTTGATCTCTCTCTCTCGTGTTCTTGAGATGGCACGATCTTGATGTACCGCGAGATTTGTTAATATAGATGAATCATATGGAGTGTTTCCCCTCTCTATTTAGTTGTGATGAATTGAGTTTTCCCTTTGAAGTTTACTTATCGGATTGAGTCTTTAAGGATTTGAGAACACTTGATGTATGTCTTGCGATGGGATATCTGTGGTGACAATGGGATGTTCTATTGATCTACTTGATGTATGTTTTGGTGATCAACTTGCGGGTTCCGTGACCTTGGGAATCTATGCATAGGGGTTGGCACACGTTCTTGTCTTGACTCTCCGGTAGAAACTTTGGGGCACTCTTTGAAGTTATTTGTGCTGGATTGAATATGATGAATCTGAAATTATGTGATGCATATCGTATGATCAAGACCATGGGTACTTGTGGTGACATTGGAGTATCTAGGTGACATTAGGGTTTTGGTTGATATGTATCTTAAGGTGTTATTTTAGTACGAACTCTAGGGCTGTTTGTGATACTTATAGGAATAGCTCATATGATTGATCGGAAAGGATAACTTTGAGGTGGTTTCGTACCCTACAATAATTTCTTCGTTTGTTCTCCGCTATTTGTGACTTTGGAGTGAACTCTTTGTCGCACGTGAGGGATTTATATATGATTCAACTATGTTAGTATTGTTGAGAGAACTTGCACTAGTGAAAGTATGAACCCTAGGCCTTGTTTCTAAGCATTGCAATACCGTTTTTGCTCACTTTTGTTACTTGCTACCTTGCTGTTTTTATATTTTCAGATTACAAAAACCCATATCTACCATCCATATTACACTTGTATCACCATCTCTTCGCCGAACTAGTGCACCTATACAATTTACCATTGTATTGGGTGTGTTGGGGACACAAGAGACTCTTTGCTATTTGGTTGCAGGGTTGCTTGAGAGAGACCATCTTCATCCTACGCCTCCCACGGATTGATAAACCTTAGGTCATCCACTTGAGGGAAATTTGCTACTATCCTACAAAACTCTGCGCTTGGAGGCCGAACACGAGTCTACAAGAAGAAGGTTGCGTAGTAGACATCAATGATTATATATTTTAAGCATCTATTCACATTTCCTGTGTATGCATGTTTCCCTTGTCGATTTTTAAGCCATTATATGCATCAATTCGAACTAGGATTTTTGCCAAGCTGGGTTGCCTCGCTCCTGTGTTTACCCCCTACGTTCCCGATTGTCGGCTAGAGGGTAAAGGGAGCACCTCTGCGATTGCTATGACCGGGTTATCCGGATACGTACCTCAGACAGGTGAAGCCAAAAGCTAGCTATCCTTAGTAGAAAATTGGTCGGCTACGACGGAAGCTACAAATAAAATTATGGTTGTTATTACCATTACTCGGGCTTCTTTTCTCAAAAAGGCCATTAGTCGCATACTAGCAGTATACGGCCTTACTATCCACGGTTTACGTAGCAACCTAAAGGAAGGCACCGATAGATGTACTATTTTCTTTGGAAGATGTTTCTTACGCTAAGCAATAATATAACATATCTCCCTGTGCATCTTCTGTCTGTTCGTACCAAATGGCCGGATTGCCTGGTTCCTCGAAAGAATTCCCTCTTATGAAGGGATATTTTATACGGAACACTCCCAAGCTCTTAGCGCGGGAGGTCGAAGCCGATGGTCGGTTAAGACAAAGTTTACAACACAGACGGAGCAATTTTTTGATTTAAAGTACATAGTTACATAAAATCACACATCTGGCTGCCGGTCAAGATTGTCTATTAAGGCATCCAGGGCACAATCTTCCTGCGAGAGACGAGCGGCAGGCATCACTTGGTCGTACACCAAGTGAAGTGGCACTTCTTGCCCATCAGGCCCTGCTGGCCCAACCCGAGCCATATGCTCGGGGTTAAGACCGGTATAACGGGTCTTGATCATCGCTCACGCCTCTCGTGCTCCCTCCCGGCAGGCCGATGTCTTCCATAGCTCCAACCGACTACGGGCTTCCTGGAACTGATCGGCTAGTTCGGTCATCCCTTCCGGAGGCTTCTCGGCAGGCCATAGCGCTTTTATCATGCTCCTCATAGCCTTCCGAGCCCGCTCATGCACGGCGGACAGTTCCTTCAGAAGGCTCCCCCGGTAGGAGCCGATCTCTTCTTCAGGCCGCCCGGTTAGGAGACCTATACATGAGACAAGGCATGTCCATTACACTTCATGTAGGAGAGATAACCTTCGACGTTATAATCACACTTACCGAACATGCCCCTTTGTAATTTCTGGTTCTCTTCTTGGGTCTGGGCCAATTGAGTCTTTAAACTCTCAATTTCTTCGGCCTGCTACTTGTTTTCCGCCTGGAGGCGTTTCTTCTCCTCCAGGTTTCGTTGCAACGAAAGGCAGCCGGCCTCATACTGGGACTCGGCGTACCTCTGAGATTCTTGGGCTGCATCTAAATCTTTTTGCAACTGCCCTATAGATTCAGCTGCTAAAAAGTACCCTCGCGTCAGCATGGGATTATATACTAAGATCAGCAGAATAGATATACTCACCATGCGCCTCCCGGGTAAAATTCTTCACTTGTTCAAGTTCGGCCTTCACGGCTTCCACCTGTGTTCGGCTCGCCTCCAATTCATTGGCCAATTGCTTGTTCTGCTGCCTTGAAGCCTGCATCATCCATAAAACAATATACGGATCCTTAACTCGGTCGTCCCGACCAATTCAAGGCTCGGGGGCTACTGGGTTTACATATGTGTCCGGATTCTCAAAATCAATCACTCACCTTCAGGCTGGATGATATCAGTTTCACGGCTTCCCCAAGCCCAGCTCGGGCAGCTCTGATGTGTGCGTCTGCCGAGCAAAGAGCATTGAACTCTTGTTCGGAAAACGCCGGGTGGCGCAGGGTTTCTCGTCGCCGCCGGTGGTTCATCGCGCTCTCTACTTCGGATTTAGTGACTGATACCGCGTCCCCGGAGTCTTCAGGGGCTGGATTGACCACAGGGGCCTCCGCGGCAGGTTCAGCATGAGCAGAAGATCTTGACTCATGAGTGTTGCCAGGCATCCCGGCAACGTCCTCGGCAGAAGATGGTTGTACTCGTTTTCTAAGTATTTCGACATAAGATCTTCTGTGAGAACCTATCGATCATAATAACAATAGAATAAGTGGCCGAACGAAGTACCTTTGGGTTGAACGAGTGGTCGGCGCCGTCTCCACGACCGGCTCACATGAAGGACTTCTGTTGATGCCCGGTACGGGCATTGCTGCTGTAGCCGACGTTCGTCGCGAGGACCGACGATGCTTGGGAGCGGAAACTGGCATATTTGGGTCGACGGAGGATGTTTGCCTTTTACAGGAAGAATTTTTCTTCTTGCCAGTAGTGGAGGAAGGGAGTGATCTCGGGTGACCGGCTATGATAGCCACCTTGGATCGATCAAGGCCCTCTTGGTAAAAGATCCCGTCTTCGTACTCAATGGACAGCTCCGGATCGTCATGGAATCCTGGATCGTCATCACGAGAGTAGTTCTCTGGTTGGGGGGCCGGACAGTTGACTGTCTCGACAAAGCTCCTCCATTCCTGTTTGCACAGATTGAAAGCTTTGGTCAAAAAGGGCGAATAAAAAACCCGAACTCGGGTCGCAAAGTCGAAAGGCTTACCCATTCGATGGGGTTGTAACTCGAGTAGCCTTCCTTAACCGGTAGCCGAACGAAGTCTTCTTTTTCTCCTTTGTACAGGTCGGCAAGTGCGGCTACCAATGCCGCTTGGTTGGCAGGGCCCAGCCGTCGGGAGCGAGTGGTGTCACTTGTTCCGCTGTAACGCCACAAAGGATGTATCCTTTGCTGAAGAGGTTGAATGCATCGGGTGATGGCGGCAGCCATCACGTCAATCATGGTCAGCTTGTGATGAGCCAGTATCCTTACGTGGGCGGCCAAGCGTTGAACTTCAGCACTGTCCTCTTGGGATGAACTCTTCGGTCACCAATTGTACCTTTTCTTCAAGGGGGTGTCGGAGTATTCGGGCAAACCCCTCCGAGCTGGATCGAATGGGGGAACATCCTCAATATAGAACCATTCCGAAGACCATTCTTCGGACTCCTTCTTCGGTGTCCCCACTGGATACCCTGTCCCGGCTATACGGCATACTTCGGCTCCTCCGACTTTCCGAATTGTCTCACCCCGAGTTCGGGGGACGAGGCAGAGGTACTTCCTCCATAATTCAAAGTGTGCCTCGTAACCCAGGAACATTTCGCAAAGGGCAACAAAGCCCGAGATATGCAGAATAGATCCGGGGGTAAGATGATGGAGCTGGATCCCATAAAACTCCAGTAATCCCCTCAGGAAAGGATAAATGGGGAACCCTAGGCCCCGCAAGAGGAAAGGCACGAAGCATACCCGCTCTCCCTTGTTAGGATTAGGGAAGTTCTCCGCGAAGGCTTCGTTGTCAAAAGAAGTCAAACCGGCGCGGGTAGCCGCCAGATCCGAGGAAGGAAGATACCCTTGGGTCTCGAGGTCACGTAGCCGAAGGAGGGATACAGAGCAACTTGCCCAATCCCCGGGACGAGAGCCGTAAGGACGCGAGGAAGAGTTGGGGGCGCTCGCCATGTTTTTGTGGTGAATCTCTTGCTTGAAGTTTTTTCTGATGGGGAAGAAGAGGAAGATGTGACCCAGACCACGATTCGACTTATTTAAATAGGTGGTGCCTCCCTTGCGGGAGGGGTAGTCTTGTAAAAAGCCGCCGGGCCGCTCGTCTCCCCTCGGCGCCCAAGGATCGAGGAGCGTTGAAAGTTACTACAGTGGGTCCCGCAAATTCTCAACGTTTGAGAATTCTCCGACGACGGGATGGTTGCCGAGCAAGAAGGGATAGAGGGACTTGCCTCGCAAGCCGAAGACTTCAACGCGCAGGATTGTCCGGATATACCTCGGCATTGGAGGCTATTCCGGGGGCTACTGAGGAAGTCCGTGATTAAGGGGTCCTCGGACTGCCGACCTATTTCTCATAGGCCGGGCTCATGGGCCGCTTGCTGAGGATGGGATTGATCGGAGGCCTCGTTGCTATGGAGGAGACCTCAGGGGTCGTGGCGTGTCTTTCAAGTTTGAGATAGTAGATTAGGCATGTTTTTTCCCTCTGATGGGCAACCGACTATGTGTAACCCTAATGACCCTTGGCGCCTATATAAGCCGAAGGGTTTTAGATTGTAGGACAGAGAGAGAGACTCATCTAGGGTTTAGCTAGTCGATCTCGAGGTAGATCAACTCTGTAACCTTCATACCATCAATATAATCGAGCAGGACGTAGGGTTTTACCTCCATAGGAGGGCTCGAACCTGGGTAAACATCGTCTCCTTCGTCCCCTTGTTACAATCGATCCAAGACTCACAGCTCGGGACCCCCTACCTGAGATCCGCCGGTTTTGACAACGACAACAAGGGGAAATGTGCCATCTATAGGGAGCCCACCCTGGGCACCTCATATCCCAAGTGGAAGGAGCCCATCCATGACAAGTGAGGCAACATCCTGTGAGCAAATCATACCTTTTGTAGCTAGCCGTCTCGTACCCATTGTTGTAGTAGCTTTTGCCATGAGATAATCATGCAGTGTTTAATTGAGAATTTGTCCAGTTGTCAAGCAGATGCCTTGCTTTTCTGTATCTGGTTGTTAGGTTGGTTGCATTGAGTATTTGTCCAGTTTTCAATGGCTATAGTTGGTTGTTACAGTGAGTATGAATGCCTTGTTTCTTTCAGTTATTCACAATGTGATGTTCATTATGTGCAAGTATGAACTGTGCAGTTCAATTTCATCAATACCACATGTTATGCCTGGTGTTGTTAACATGTGCCCTTAACTCCCGCTTTAAACAATTATGCCTTGTTTCTCTGAATTTGGTTGCCAGGTTCGTTGCAGTGAGCATTTGTCTAGTTTTCAAGCAGATGCCTTGCTTTTCTGTATCTAGTTGTTAGGTTGATTGCAGTGAGCATTTGTCTAGTTTTCAAGCAGACGCCTTGCTTTTCGTTATCTGGTTGTTAGGTTGGTTCCATTGAGCATTTGTCCAGTATCAAATGGCTATATTTGGTTGTTATAGTGAGCATATATGCCTTGTTTATTTCAAGCAGATACCTCGTATACTTGGTTGATGTTAAGCCTGATGTACTTATCATGACTTTACATGTACTTGCACAGGACAACAATGGGAGTGGCCAACGTTTTCCACCGAGGTTCTTTTCATCCCTCTGCTTATACTCCATCCGTTCCATCATGTAGTGCATATAGATTTTTGTGATGTATCTACATATACCATCTAAAATGTATACAATATAAAATTTTGTGATGTATCTAATGAAATGGAATTGCAATTCTAGATGTAAATGTTTTTCTCTACAAACTTGGTCAAAGTAAGTAAATGTTGACTTCTCAAAATGTTTATATGCAACACATTGTGGAACTGATGGAGTAATATATTACACCATTCTGCAACTGCATTTTAGCTTCTAATATTGGCTTCTTGCTTGTAGGTACATATGTCTTAGGTAAAGATCCATTCCTGGACCCTTTTTGCGTGTGGGGTAATGAAATATTCATGAACCAGCATCAAGTGAGGAAACTGAAAATGATTGTTATGGAAAAGAGATGAACAATGCCAATTAGGCTATTTGTTTACGTTCTATCCAACACAACAGTGAGCTGTAGGATGGTAACTATGAACTCCGTAGGCTTCTATTGCTACTGCCCATAATGAGTTGCCACACAACAATGTCTGAATCTTTTTCTTTTGCAGTGGTTCCCAAAGCAGTTTACTCAATATTACCTCGCAAAGTACATGATTGCTGGACATGCAATGAAGGTTAAAATATATCGTCGAGACTACAATGAGCATCGAGAAGTTGTAATGAAGACGGTGAAGGATGGGCGGGCGGCCATCACTAGGGGCTGGCCTAGAGTCGTTCGTGTGTTAGGCATGGAGGAGGGCACAATATGGGCATTCCGCTTCACCTTCTCCAGCATACAAAATGTCTTTCGGCTCTGTCTTTACCATCTTTAGTACAACCGTGCTTCCATCATTCTTTATTTGTCCCTTCTGTACTTTCCTTTTTTTTGAGAAATTGATGCTTATGCAGTTCTTGAGTATATGTACATGTTAATCGAATTATGCATTCGTTCTTAAACCTAAACATGATTCGATATGAAATACATGAATTCCTACTTTCAAATTTAAATTATGTGAATTATGAACAAAGGTATTTAATTAGGGGCAAATCCTGCTCTATAGGCCATTACAATGCACATGGTTTGAGAAAGCAAAACGTCTGTGATCAACTCCAACATCACACACGTTTCTCCATTCGAGGCGTGTGCGATGAATCTCGTCTTCACGCACGGTCAGAAGAGAAAGAACGTGTGAGATTAACAACACCAGCGTTTGTGCTAGTCTCCTTATCACAGACGATTTCGTATTTTGAACTGTGTACCATCGTAAACGTTGGTCAAAGAAGAACGCGTGTGATAGGCCTTCATCCGACACAGTTATTCTGGATGACACGTTTGGGAAGTATGGATCACACGTTTGGGACATTTTATAAATCACAAACGTTTATCAGAAACCTCGCGTGTGGGATATATTCAACCTTCGCATACGGTTTCACAATGATAAACGTATGCACTCTTATATCATATCACAGACGGTCAAAGTGGAACTAACTGTGTGTGATTGTCTCCTTATCGTACACGCTTTATAATCATGAACTATTTGCGATTCGGTGCACATCGTAAACGGCGCTTCACAGAATAGCGCGTGCGATGTTGTGTGATCTCACACGAGTTGCAAGGATGAACCATATGGGAAATACACATATCTCAAACGATTATCCGGTGACCCTCGTTTGTGATAGATGCGGACATCCCATATGCTTAGTTTTGCCAAACGTTTGCGTTCGTTGGCCACCATCGCCGACGGGTTTGCCGTGTCATGTGGGATGGACCCCCCTATCGCCCACACATGCAAGGCGACGGTTTCAAAGTATGTCGCGGAAAGGGGTTAAAAACCGTTTGTATAGCACGTCGCTGAACCAGTGCATCCACCTCCCTCCCTCCTCTTCGACCATGGAGGTGGCCTGCGTGTAGTTCTCCGGCGGCAAGCGGCCCTCGCATGTAGTTCGGCGGTGGGCAGAGGCCCCCGTGTGCAGTTCGCCTCGGCCGGCCGGATGAAGATGCAGTGCACCTCCACTCAAACTGCCTGTGTGTCCCTATTTTCCACCTCCCCTCCTCCTTCGTTGTGGAAGGAGCACTGGATGCACGTCATGCAGTTCGCTGACTCATGGTGTGCCGTTCTGTTGACCCGACCATGCAGCTCACGGCGAACCGGCCATGCAGCTCGCGTGCAGTTCGGCGGTGGGCAGAGGCCCCCGCGTGCAGTTCTTATTAGATGTAGTTCACTCGCTGAGTCCATGCGGATCACTTACCCGGTCTACGTGCATAAAATAAATATGGAAACAACAAACAAAAGTAATGCGGTTCACTTCTCGTTACTGTTGCGGTTCACTTATGCCCGATATGAAGTGCGGTACACTTCCTCGCATGGGAAAATTTACGTCTGACAAACAGAAACCGTGCAGTTCGCTTGCCCGTCCGATGTAATGCAGTTTTCGGTATGAAGCAGTGCACTCTTCTGTCTGATGCGGTTCACGCGTCTATTTTGGTGTCGCGAAAAACAGAGTTTCGTGCAGTTTTTTCCGACACGAAGTTGACTAGTCTCTATATTGCAGTACCTTTGCTACAGAAAGTGCAGTGCCCTCGCGTTGAGCGTGCAATTCGTAAGTGTTAGCAGAATAACTATTCTGCTAATATTAACAGAATAAACCGGCTGTATATATATATATATATATATATATATATATATATATATATATATATATATATATATATATATATATATATATATATATATATATACATACATGATGAATAGTATTACTATATATATTAGGGTCACGCTATTCGTCACCCTGGGTGAGGAATAGTTATTCTTCACCCTCCTCTATTTTACTATCAATGTACTGTATTTTTACGTCCCGTAATTTTATTCTTACTTTGTACCTAAAGAGAGAACGTAAGAAAATATTAAATCGCCGTAAACAATATTTTACGCTACGTAAAGTTACGAACGTAAAAATGTAGTGTCAAAGGTACATAAAATGTAATTTTTTGGTCTTATGACCTATATATTTGTTTTCTTCTGACAAATTTTACATAATGAATCATTATGCATGAAACTATTTGTATACAAAATGAAATTTATTTATGAAACAATCGTAAGATTACCTCGGGTGAAGAATAACTCATTCCGCACCCTGGGTGATATGTGTGTGTGTGTGTGTGTGTGTGTGTGTGTGTGTGTGTGTGTGTGTGTGTTCTTCAATACAAAGTTCACCGCGATTGCCGTGGTGATCTATTCGATGTAATCTTATTTGTTGTGTGTTTGTTGGGATCCGATGAATTGTGGTTTTATTTTAGATTATTCATGAACACTATTTGAGTCATCTCTGAATTCTTATATAAATGATTGTTATAGCTTCGTATTTCTCTCCGATCTATCGGTTTAGTTTGGCCAACTAGATTGGTTTATCTTCAGTGTGAGGAGTGTGTTGTGATGGGTTCAATCTTGCAGTGCTCAATCCCAGTGACAGAAAGGGATATGACACGTTTTTGTATTGCTGCCATTAAGGATACAATGATGGGTTAATTCATATTAGTTGGGTTTATTTTGTCTACATCATGTCACCTTGCTCCAAGCATTACTCTGTTTCATACTTGATACTCTAGATGCACGTTGGATAGCGGTCGATGAGTGGGGTAATAGTAGTAGATGTAGGAAGGAGTCGGTTTACTTGCTTATGGACGTGATGCCTATATACATGATCATTGTCGTGAATAAATATTTCATAACTATGTGCTATTCTATCAATTGCCCAACAGTAATTTGTCTACCCACCGTATGCTATCTTTGACAGAGATGCCACTCGCGAAAACTATGGCCCCCGATCTACATGAAACATATTACTAAAAACCCAAAAATATTGCTGCCATCTATCTTTTGTTATTTTATTTTATATTTATGTTATCTTTCTATCACTATTTAATCCTTGCAAGTAACGAGTTCAAGGGGCTTGACAACCCTCTTGCCCACGTTGGGTGCAAGTGTTTGCTCTTGTGTGTGTAGGTGCTGACGACCAGAATTTGTGTGATTCTCCTATTGGTTCGATAACCTTGGTTCTCACTGAGGGAAATACTTATCTTTATTGTGATGCATCTCCTATCCTCTTCGGGGAAATCCCAACGCAGTTTACAAGTACCAGGAAGAATTTCTGGCGCCGTTGCCGAGGAGACATCATCAAATTCTTATCAGGTTCCTTCACACAAATTATTATTCACTTGTTCTACTTTTTATTTGTATTTGTATTTGCTTGCCTAAAATTATCAAAAACACAAAAATATTTATCTTTACTAGTTAGCTTGTTTGCTAGTTCACTTGGCCTGCATTTTACAATGTGTGGACATCCGTTAATGTTTCTCCGGATTTTGAAGTACTCTACTTTAAACAAAAACAGAGTGAGAATCCAAAAGATGCATGGTATCGTATAATAGAGTCTCACCGTAATGCTACTATAAAAAATGGTATGAAGATCCTCCTTCGTAACTTTTATGTAGAACTAGGGATGTACAATAGACAAGTTCTAGACTTTGCTGCAAAAGGAAATTTTATCGAAATGGATTCTAGTGTTGCGTTTGAGATGGTAGAAGGAATGGTAGGAACTCCTCCATTACGTAAAATCTCTTATTTTACACATGAAGGGATCCAAATATTAGAGAAGTTAGGGGATTTGTAGAATAATCTTGTTAGGGAATGTAATAATAATTCAAAATTTTCCTACGTGTCACCAAGATCAATCTAGGAGATGCTAGCAACGAGAGAGAGGGAGTGCATCTTCATACCCTTGAAGATCGCTAAGCGGAAGCATTGCAAAGAACGCGGTTGATGGAGTCGTACTCGCGGCGATTCAAATCGCGGAAGATCCGATCCAAGCGCCGAACGGACGGCGCCTCCGCGTTCAACACACGTACAGCCCGGGGACGTCTCCTCCTTCTTGATCCAGCAAGGGGGGAGGAGAAGTTGAGGGAGAGCTCCGGCAGCACGACGGCGTGGTGGCGGTGGAGCTCGTGGTTCTCCGGCAGAGCTTCGCTAAGCACTACGGAGGAGGAGGAGGTGTAGGAGGAGGGAGGGCTGCGCCAGGGGCAAAGGGGTGCAGCTCCCATGCGCCTCCCCACTATATATAGGGGTGGAGGGGGCTGGTTTCTTGCCCTCCAAGTCCATTGGGGCGTTGGCAAAGGTGGGAGGAAAGAAATCCCATCCTTTCCCTTCCCCACCGATTGTTATCCCCCCTTTTTAGGGATCTTGATCTTATCCCTTCGGGATATGATCTTATTCCTTCTAAGGGGGGATCTTGGTGCGCCTTGACCAGGGGTGTGGGGCCTTGCCCCCACTACCCACGTTCATGTGGGTCCCCCCATGCAGGTGGGCCCCACTCCGGAACCTTCTAGAACCTTCCTGGTACAATACCGAAAAATCCCAAACATTTTCCGGTGGCCAAAATAATACTTCCCATATATAGATCTTTACCTCCGGACCATTCCGGAACTCCTCGTGACGCCCGGGATCTCATCCGGGACTCCGAACAACTTTCGGTAACCACATACAATTCCCATTACAACTCTAGCGTCACCGAACCTTAAGTGTGTAGACCCTACGGGTTCGGGAACCATGCAGACATGACCGAGACACCTCTCCGGCCAATAACCAATAGCGGGATCTGGATACCCATATTGGCTCCCACATGTTCCACGATGATCTCATCGGATGAACCGCGATGTCGGGGATCCAATTAATCCCGTATACAATTCCCTTTGTCCATCGGTATGTTACTTGCTCGAGATTCGATCGTCGGTATCCCTATACCTTGTTCAATCTCGTTACCGGCAAGTCTCTTTACTCGTTCCGTAACACTTGATCCCGTGACTAACTCCTTAGTCACATTGAGCTCATTATGATGATGTATTACCGAGTGGGCCCAGAGATACCTCTCCGTCACACGGAGTGACAAATCCCAGTCTCGATTCATGCCAACCCAACAGACACTTTTGGAGATACTGGTTACATTGTGATGAATTGAACACCCATAGAGTTCTGGTGCTGATCATGTTTCGCTCGTGGAAGAGGTTTAGTCAACGGATCTGCAACATTCAGATCCATATGTACTTGACAAATATCTATATCTCCATCCTGAATGTAACCACGAATGGAGTTGAAGCGGTGCTTGATGTGCTTGGTCTTCTTGTGAAACCTGGGCTCCTTGGCAATGGCAATATCTCTAGTGTTGTCACAGAAGAGAGTCATCAGGCCCGACGCATTGGGAATCACTCCTAGGTCGGTGATGAACTCCTTCATCCAGACTCCTTCCCGCGCTGCTTCCGAAGCAGCTATGTACTCCGCTTCACATGTAGATGCCGCCACGACGCTTTGCTTGCAACTGCACCAGCTGACTGCCCCACCATTCAAAATATACACGTATCCGGTTTGTGACTTGGAGTCATCCGGATCTGTGTCAAAGCTAGCATCGACGTAACCCTTTACGACGAGCTCTTCGGCACCTCCAAAAACGAGAAACATATCCTTAGTCCTTTTCATGTACTTAAGGATATTCTTGACCGTTGTCCAGTGTTCCATTTCGGGATCACTTTGGTACCTCCCTACCAAACTTATGGCAAGGTTCACATCAGGTCTGGTACACAGTATGGCATACATAATAGAGCCTATGGCTGAGGCATAGGGGATGACACTCATCTTTTCTCTATCTTCTGCAGAGGTCGGGCATTGAGCTGTGCTCAATCTCACACCTTGCAATACAGGCACGAACCCCTTCTTGGACTGATCCATATTGAACTTCTTCAATATCTTGTCAAGGTATGTGCTTTGTGAAAGACCAATGAGGCGTCTCGATCTATCTCTATAGATCTTGATGCCTAATATGTAAGCAGCTTCTCCAAGGTCCTTCATTGAAAAACACTTATTCAAGTAGGCCTTTATGCTTTCCAAAAGTTCTATATCATTTCCCATCAACAATATGTCATCCACATATAAAATGAGAAATGCTACAGAGCTCCCACTCACTTTCTTGTAAATACAGGCTTCTCCATAAGTCTGTATAAACCCAGACACTTTGATCACCTCATCAAAGCGAATGTTCCAACTCCGAGATGCTTGCACCAGCCCATAGATGGAGCGCTGGAGCTTGCATACCTTGTCAGCATTCTTAGGATCGACAAAATCTTCCGGCTGCATCATATACAATTCTTCCTTAAGGAAACCGTTAAGGAATGTCGTTTTGACGTCCATTTGCCAGATCTCATAATCATAAAATGCGGCAACTGCTAACATGATTCGGACGGACTTCAGCATCGCTACGGGTGAGAAAGTCTCATCGTAGTCAACTCCTTGAACTTGTCGATAACCCTTAGCAACAAGCCGAGCCTTATAGATGGTCACATTACCATCCGTGTCAGTCATCTTCTTAAAGATCCATTTATTTTCTATGGCTTGCCGATCATCGGGCAAGTCCACCAAAGTCCATACTTTGTTCTCATACATGGATCCTATCTTGGATTTCATGGCTTCAAGCCATTTGTTGGAATCCGGGCCCGCCATGGCTTCTTCATAGTTCGAAGGTTCACCGTTGTCTAACAACATGATTTCCAGGACAGAGTTGCCATACCACTCTGGTGCGGAACGTGTCCTCGTGGACCTACGAAGTTCAGTAGTAACTTGATCCGAAGTTTCATGATCATCATCATTAACTTCCTCTCTAGTCGGTGCAGGCACCACAGAAACATTTTCCTGCGCTGCGCTACTCTCCGGTTCGAGAGGGGGTACAATTACCTCATCAAGTTCTACTTTCCTCCCACTTACTTCTTTCGAGAGAAACTCTTTCTCTAGAAAGGATCCACTCTTGGCAACAAAGATCATGCCTTCGGATCTGAGGTAGAAGGTATACCCAATAGTTTCCTTAGGGTATCCTATGAAGACGCACTTTTCCTATTTGGGTTCGAGCTTTTCAGGTTGAAGTTTCTTGACATAAGCATCGCATCCCCAAACTTTCAGAAACGACAGCTTAGGTTTCTTCCCAAACCATAATTCATACGGTGTCGTCTCAACGGATTTAGACGGTGCCCTATTTAAAGTGAATGCGGCAGTCTCTAATGCATATCCCCAAAATGATAGCGGTAAATCAGTAAGAGACATCATAGATCGCACCATATCCAATAGAGTGCGATTACGACGTTCGGACACACCATTACGCTGAGGTGTGCCAGGCGGCGTGAGTTGTGAAACAATTCCACATTTCCTTAAGTGCATGCCAAACTCGTGACTCAAATATTCTCCTCCACGATCAGATCATAAGAACTTTATTTTCTTGTCACGTTGATTCTCTACCTCACTCTGAAATTCCTTGAACTTTTCAAAGGTCTCAGACTTGTGTTTCATTAAGTAGACATACCCATATCTGCTTAAGTCATCAGTGAGGGTGAGAACATAACGATAGCCACCGCGAGCCTCAACGCTCATTGGACCGCATACATTGGTATGTATTATTTCCAACAAGTTGGTTGCTCGCTCCATTGTTCCGGAGAACGGAGTCTTAGTCATCTTGCCCATGAGGCATGATTCGCACGTGTCAAATGATTCATAATCAAGAGACTCCAAAAGTCCATCTGCATGGAGTTTCTTCATGCGTTTGACACCAATATGACCAAGGCGGCAGTGCCACAAGTATGTGGGACTATCATTATCAACCTTACATCATTTGGTATTCACACTATGAATATGTGTAACATCACGTTCGAGATTCAATAAAAATAAACCATTGACCAACGGGGCATGACCATAAAAAATATCTCTCATATAAATAGAACAACCATTATTCTCGGATTTAAATGAGTACCATCTCGCATCAAACGAGATCCAGATACAATGTTCATGCTCAAAGCTGGTACTAAATAACAATTATTGAGGTTAAAAACTAATCTCGAAGGTAGATGCAGAGGTAGCGTGCCGACGGCGATCACATCGACCTTGGAACCATTCCCGACGCGCATCGTCACCTCGTCCTTCGCCAGTCTCCGCTTATTCCGCAGCTCCTGTTTTGAGTTACAAATGTGAGCAACCGCACCGGTATCAAATACCTAGGAGCTACTACGAGCGCTGGTAAGGTACACATCAATAACATGTATATCATATATACCTTTGACGTTGTCGGCCTTCTTATCCGCTAAGTACTTGGGGCAGTTCCGCTTCCAGTGACCGGTTCCCTTGCAATAAAAGCACTCAGTCTCAGGCTTGGGTCCATTCTTGGGCTTCTTCCCGGCAACTGATTTACCGGGCGCGGCAACTGCTTTGCCGTCCTTCTTGAAGTTCTTCTTACCCTTGCCTTTCTTGAAACTGGTGGTCTTATTCACCATCAACACTTGATGTTCCTTTTTGATCTCCACCTCCGCTGATTTCAGCATCGAATATAACTCAGGAATGGACTTCTCCATCCCTTGCATATTGAAGTTCATCACAAAGCTCTTGTAGCTAGGTGGAAGCGACTGGAGGATTCTGTCAATAACCGAGTCATCCGGAAGATTAACTCCCAGCTGAGACAAGCGGTTGTGCAACCCAGACATTTTGAGTATGTGCTCGCTGACAGAACTATTTTCCTCCATCTTACAACTGAAGAACTTGTCGGAGACTTCATATCTCTCGACCCGGGCATGAGCTTGGAAAACCATTCTCAGCTCTTGGAACATCTCATATGCTCCGTGTTGCTCAAAACGCTTTTGGAGCCCCGGTTCTAAGCTGTAAAGCATGCCGCACTAAACCAGGGAGTAATCATCACTACGCGACTGCCAGGCGTTCATAACGTCTTGAGTTGCTGGGAAAATGGGTGCGTCACCTAGTGGTGCATCAAGGACATATGCTTTCTTGAAAGCTATGAGGATGATCCTCAAGTTACGGACCCAGTCCGTATAGTTGCTTCCATCGTCTTTCAGCTTGGTTTTCTCTAGGAACGCGTTGAAGTTGAGGGCAACATTAGCGTGGGCCATTGGATCTACAAGATAGATTGTAAAGACAATTTTAGACTAAGTTCATGATAATTAAGTTCATTTAATCAAATTATTTAATGAACTCCCACTCAGATAGACATCCCTCTAGTCATCTAAGTGATACATGATCCATATCGACTAGGCCGTGTCCGATCATCACGTGAGACGGACTAGTCATCAATGGTGAACATCTCCATGTTGATCGCATCTACTATACGACTCATGTTCGACCTTTCGGTCTCTCATGTTCCGAGGCCATGTCTGTACATGCTAGGCTCGTTAAGTCAACCTAAGTGTTTCGCGTGCGTACATCTGGCTTACACCCGTTGTATGCGAACGTTAGAATCTATCACACCCGATCATCACGTGGTGCTTCGAAACAACGATCCTTCACAACGGTGCACACTTAGGAGGAACACATTTCTTGAAATTTTAGTGAGGGATCATCTTATTTATGCTGCCGTCGTTCTAAGCAAATAAGATGTAAAAACATCATAAACATCACATGCAAATCATAAAGTGACATGATATGGCCAATATCATCTTGCGCCTTTGATCTCCATCTTCGGGGCGCGGCATGATCACCATCGTCACCGGCACGACACCATGATCTCCATCATCATGATCTCCATCATCGTGTCTTCATGAAGTTGTCTCGCTAACTATTACTTCTACTACTATGGCTAACGGTTAGCAATAAAGTAAAGTAATTACATGGCATTTTTGATTGACACGCAGGTCATACAATAAATTAAGACAACTCCTATGGCTCCTGCCGGTTGTCATACTCATCGACATGCAAGTCGTGATTCCTATTATAAGAACATGATCAATCTCATACATCACATATATTTCATCACATCCTTTTGGCCATATCACATCACATAGCATACCCTGCAAAAACAAGTTAGACGTCCTCTAATTGTTGTTGCAAGTTTTACGTGGCTGCTATGGGTTTCTAGCAAGAACGTTTCTTACCTACGCAAAAGCCACAACGGCGATATGCCAATTGCTATTTACCCTTCATAAGGACCCTCTTCATCGAATCCGATCCGACTAAAGTGGGAGAGACAGACACCCGCTAGCCACCTTATGCAACAAGTGCATGTCAGGCGGTGGAACCAGTCTCACGTAAGCGTACGTGTAAAGTCGGTCCGGGCCGCTTCATCCCACAATGCCGCCGAATCAAGATAGGACTAGTAACGGCAAGCAAATTGACCAAATCATCGCCCACAACTACTTGTGTTCTACTCGTGCATAGAATATACGCATAGACCTAACTCTGATATCACTGTTGGGGAACGTAGTAATAATTCAAAATTTTCCTACGTGTCACCAAGATCAATCTCGGAGATGCTAGCAATGAGAGAGAGGGAGTGCATCTTCATACCCTTGAAGATCGCTAAGCGGAAGCGTTGCAAAGAACGCGGTTGATGGAGTCGTACTCGCGGCGATTCAAATCGCGGAAGATCCGATCCAAGCGCCGAACGGACGGCGCCTTCGCGTTCAACACACGTACAGCCTGGGGACGTCTCCTCCTTCTTGATCCAGCAAGGGGGGAGGAGAAGTTGAGGGAGAGCTCCGGCAGCACGACGGCGTGGTGGCGGTGGAGCTCGTGGTTCTCCGGCAGAGCTTCGCTAAGCACTACGGAGGAGGAGGAGGTGTAGGATGAGGGAGGGCTGCGCCAGGGGCAAAGGGGTGCAGCTCCCATGCGCCTCCCCACTATATATCGGGGTGGAGGGGGCTGGTTTCTTGCCCTCCAAGTCCATTGGGGCGTTGGCAAAGGTGGGAGGAAAGAAATCCCATCATTTCCCTTCCCCACCGATTGTTATCCCCCCTTTTTAGGGATCTTAATCTTATCCCTTCGGGATATGATCTTATTCCTTCTAAGGGGGGATCTTGGTGCGCCTTGACCAGGGGTGTGGGGCCTTGCCCCCACTACCCACGTTCATGTGGGTCCCCCCATGCAGGTGGGCCCCACTCCGGAACCTTCTAGAACCTTCTTGGTACAATACCGAAAAATCCCAAACATTTTCCGGTGGCCAAAATAGGACTTCCCATATATAGATCTTTACCTCCGGACCATTCCGGAACTCCTCGTGACATCCGGGATCTCATCCGGGACTCCAAACAACTTTCGGTAACCACATACAATTCCCATTACAACTCTAGCGTCACCGTACCTTAAGTGTGTAGACCCTACGGGTTCGGGAACCATGCAGACATGACCGAGACACCTCTTCGGCCAATAACCAATAGCGGGATCTGGATACCCATATTGGCTCCCACATGTTCCAAGATGATCTCATCGGATGAACCACGATGTCGGGGATTCAATTAATCCCGTATACAATTCCCTTTGTCCATCGGTATGTTACTTGCCCGAGATTCGATCGTCGGTATCCCTATACCTTGTTCAATCTCGTTACCGGCAAGTCTCTTTACTCGTTCCGTAACACATGATCCCGTGACTAACTCCTTAGTCACATTGAGCTCATTATGATGATGTATTACCGAGTGGGCCCAGAGATACCTCTCCGTCACACGGAGTGACAAATCCCAGTCTCGATTCGTGCCAACCCAACAGACACTTTTGGAGATACCTGTAGTGCACCTTTATAGTCACCCAGTTACGTTGTGACGTTTGATACACCCAAAGCATTCCTACGGTATCCGGGAGTTGCACAATCTCATGGTCTAAGGAAATGATACTTGACATTAGAAAAGCTCTAGCAGACGAACTACACGATCTTGTGCTATGCTTAGGATTGGGTCTTGTCCATCACATCATTCTCCTAATGATGTGATCCCGTTATCAACGACATCCAATGTCCATGGTCAGGAAACCATGACCATCTATTGATCAACGAGCTAGTCAACTAGAGGCTCACTAGGGACATGGTGTGGTCTATGTATTCACACATGTATTACGGTTTCCGGTTAATACAATTATAGCATGAACAATAGACAATTATCATGAACAAGGAAATATAATAATAACCATTTTATTATTGCCTCTAGGGCATATTTCCAACAAATCTAAGTGTGATACAAAAAGTTAACGAACCTATCAAAACCTTAGGCCCTAGACTTCATCGCATGAATTCTTTCCTCACTACTTCCAATAAAAAACATGAGTCCCTTGAGAAATTCGTGACTTCACTTTCAGAGGTTATGAATAAACGAAAGGAGCCTCGAGGGTCCAATAAGGGTCCCGCTAAGGTAGCTAAGGTTGACGACAAAGATAATATCACTTGATACTATGTATTATGCCTAGCTAGGGGCATAAAACGATATCGATTGTTGGGAGGCAACCCAATAGTTACCTTAATTTTTGTTCTACTTTCTGTTATTTTGAGTTGACATGATTATTGCTGCTGTAATGATTGTATATTTTATGTTTAAATTAGTGTTTGTGCCAATAAAGCCTTTGGGATGATTTGGATGACAGTAGAATTGATACGGTGCAAAAACATAAACTTTAACGTCCAGTGCAGAATTTTTCTGATTTTACTGGAATGTCTTTTTGATCTGATTTTCTTACACAGCATTGATATACAAATTGCCCAGGTTTTCTTAATTTGTTAGAATTTTCGGAGTTACAAAAGTATGGTTTTAGTGCAGATCATTACAAATTGTTTTGTTTTAGATAGATTATGTTTTTGCTTGCATAGTTTGCTCGTTTTGATGATGCTATGGATTATATCGGGGGCTATAAGTCATGGAGAAGTTAGAATACAGTATCTTATGCAATAATTAAATATGAATCAATTTATAACATTACCTAAAGTTTATGATTTACCTATTATACTAACGGATCTCACGAGGTTTATGTTGAGTTTTGTGTGCTGAAGTTTTCAAGTTTTGGGTGCGATCACGATGGATGAAGGAATAAGGAGCATCAAGACCCTAAGCTTGGGGATTCCCAAGGCACCCCCAAGGTAATATTCTAGGAAGACTCAAGCGTCGAAGCT
The DNA here is from genome assembly GCA_039707655.1 of Elymus sibiricus. Lineage (NCBI taxonomy): Eukaryota > Viridiplantae > Streptophyta > Magnoliopsida > Poales > Poaceae > Elymus > Elymus sibiricus. The sequence continues at coordinate 90,138,699 of CM077671.1, read as the reverse complement.
TGGGGATGCCTCGGAAGGCATCCCCTCTTTCGTCTCCATTTCATCGGTATGTCACTCGGAGCTACTTTTTTATTCATCACACGATATGTGTTTTGCTTGGAGCATCGTGTATTATAGTTTGCTTTATTTTTAGTGTGCCACAATAATTGTTTGTTGGACACACCTATTTAAGAGAGAAACATGTTCATCATGATTTGTTAGAATAATCTATGTGCTTCACCTATATCTCTTGAGCCAAGCAATTGCTCTAGTACTTCACTTATATCTTTTAGAGCACGGTGGCGTGTAGATTTTATAGAAATAGTTGCACTCTTGTTCTTCAATTATATTTGTTTGAGAGTCTAATAGGGAGTAATGGTAATTTGCATGGGTTATAAGACTAGTCCAAAAAGGATAGGTGTTCAAGGAGGATATAATAAAAACTTTCATGTAGCACATTAAAGAGAAAATGTGGGTTAATGATATTGATGTAGTAATATGAAAGGACATGAATACATGATTGTTTGTTAGTATAAATATCGGTATTAACGCATGTTATTAATTAGTAATAATTACTCATCTAAATATTGGTTATGGCATGATTATGACGTGTGAGCGTTCTTATGTCTGAACTGAGTAACTCCTACCAACCTTCTCCCTAGGGGAATGCGGTAGTACTTTGCTTCAAGAGAGATATTTTTTACCGTTCTACAACTCGATCTTGAGCTTCACTCAGTTTGAGCTCGCTCGAATTTTAATATGAATTGAGTTGAGCCAACTCCAACTCGCTCGAACTCGACTCGTTTGCATCCCGAGGAGGTCAGATTCCGACGTTTCTCGGGTTCGGACTCCCACAACCCCCCCCCCCCCCCCACACACACACGTTTGGCTCCGATTTGCGGGGAAATAATGGTCTAGACCACCCAACGGGCCGATACAAGCCCGTGTTGGATGGCTTCTGCGGTCCGGACCGTGTGACTTAAACGGTAACAGACAGTTTGAAGGTCGACGTTGAAGATGCCTTAGCAAATGTTTACCCTTTTCAATAATGCCCGATATGTTGGTTTTGTTCTTGCACTAGGCGGTGCCGAAGACTATGGTGTCGCTACCGTGAGCCACCACCAGTCAATCATGTAGTCAGAGCCAACGCTATGGACTATGGCCTATCCTAGCAGCATATACAGCCGGACCTCTTAAATCTGTTTTAAATGTCCATGCAGGGTGTTCGATTAAAAAAAGTGATTCAAACGGACCTCTTAAACCTGTCTAAACGCCTGGGCTGACCGATACCCCTCATATTCAGCCCAAATCTAAGGCAGATATGGGACAACCCGGTCACACCCAGACGCATCCGCCACGTCCTAGATGATAGGTCCGGCCCATCACCTATCCCGCTGTCGTCCCACAAAAACCCCAATCTGGCGCCTCGCTCCGAACCCTAGCTCACTCTCTCTCGCTCCGTCCTCTCCTCTCCATCTTCGATTCCAATCCATCCATTCTGATGTCCAGCTCCGGTAGCCACTCGGGCTCTGACCTCGACTTCGACGAGGAGCTGGCCCTCTGTATTGCCTTGGAGCGGTCCAAGGTGGACACCAGCAACAGCTCTGGATCTGGAGCATCGCCACACCTCTCGTGCTGGCGTAGCTCCGCCAGGAAAGCGCAGTCCATGCCGTCCCCGCGTCGTCTCCTTCCCCCACCAGCCGCTCCTCCACACGGGCAGAGATGGGTGCTATTGCTCACGTCACCGACTCGCACGCACACTCCAGAATCGAAGGTGTGCGCCGCCCGTCGTGAGAGGCAGCGAGCAAGGGAGAGGGACGCCGTGGAGCGGTCTGCACGCCGCCGCCGCGGAATGCAGGCGAAGCCCGACAAGGACGAGCGGCTCCTCACGTGGGTCTACCGCCGGTCCCTCACGAACGTGGAGACGTACGCTCACTACATACGGCGGAAGAACGCGGAGGTGCTCCTGCTTTATTGAGCAGTCGGAGCGCGAGGCGAAGGAGGCAGCGACGGAGGCGGCTCGGGTCACCTGACTGAAGCGGAAGCAGCGACGGAGGCGGCTCGGGTCACCTGACTGAAGCGAAAGCAGGACAGGGTGGTCCGTCGGATGAAGGAGCTCATCTTCCTCTCTGACTCCGATGACGACGACAGCTGCACCTCCGACGACGACTACCAATACCCTCCACCAGCCACGAACGCCTACATATGCAACGACGACCGGAAGGGCAAAGACCGGACGAGGAAGTGGCGAATCTCCGTCGTCTCCATCGTTTAATTTGTAATTATTCAGTACTCTAGTTAGAACTTGTCCGTCATATGTGGGTTATGTGAACTTTGACTATCTTTTGGAGATCGTAATGTAATCTTTTGGTGATCGAAATGTGCATATCTAGCTCCGTTTCATAGTTCGTGTGATGATGTACGTAATTTATCTTCATGTTGTATGACTAATATGAATATAGAGTGTCCGATTTAAAAATCATGGATGTGAAGGACACAATTTAAGACGTGCCCGGTTAATGCGAACGCGTCCGCGGGCGTTTGAGGGGCAGGATTGGCTGTAGATGCTACTCTAGTAGACCTCGTATTTCGCGGAACTGTAAACACGGTTTACAGTTCGCGCAGCAGGGTCTATACGGGCTCAAAATTGCCGCAGCAGAACAGAAATCGTAACTTGAACGGCAAAACTAGAAAAACAAGTTCCGCGCGAGAAATTATAACACAAAAGCGGGTAGATTGTTCATACATAGGGTCCGATCGTTCATACACAACATATATATATTACATAAAAAGCTCGCTGGAGCTACCCTGCCCTAGAACTAGCCAAAATCGAGCTCGCCGGAGCTCATATGGTGCGGTAGCTGACCTTCGAGCTCACCGGAGCCCAGCAGCGGCGCTCAATCGGAGTCGGAGTCGGAGGTGAGGTCGACGAAGATCCTCTCCTGCTCAGTGGCCTCGCGGCACCATTCCTCCTCCTTCTCATCGAATGTGAGGGCCGATGCGAGGCCCTGCTCGTAGAGCACGACGTCGATCTCCTCCTCCCTCCGGCGGCGCTGCCGCTCCTCTTCCTCCTCCCGCGCACTGCGCGCGAGCATCGCGGCCAAAATCGCGTCCGCCTCTGCCGGGGGGAGGAAGTCCTCCGGCTCGACGACGCCACCGGCCCGCCACTCCGGCCTCGCCTCGGCCTCCGGCTCCCTCTTCACCGTGCGGACCGGGGGGAGCTCCTCCGGCTCCCTTGTCATCGGGGTGAGAGAGGAGCGCGAGATGGACGCCCCAGAGGAGCTTCCTGCGCCGGAGAAGAGCCGCCCGCGCGTGCGGTCGTACTCCTCTGTCTCGCGGCGATGGAGCGACGGCGACGGCGTCAGCCCGCGGTTCGTGTACCGCAGGGCGGAGCGCTTCCGTGCCGCGTCGGCTTTGACGCAACGCCTCCGCTTGGGGTCGTCGTCGGACGCCGGCCGGAGTTCCATATCTCGCGGGTCGGTGGGCGAAGCGGCGGATTTGAGGCACCGGCGGCGAGAAATGCGGCGAGACATAGGGATTTTGTTGCGGCGAAGGGATAGGGTTCGGACCCGTATCGACCTCGCGAACCCGCAGATATACCGCGCGGGGGGACGCGTTTGCGGGCCACCGTAAAACATTTACGGGCCGGGCCGAGTATTGGGGGTCTAATCTGACAAATAAAACGCTCAAACCCGTATACTCGTCGGAAATTTACAGTTCGAAGACTTTTATATGCTAGAGTTGCTCTAAGGATGCAAGGCTCGGGACAACGGTGTTGCTCAGTGTAGCAGCAACGCCGGAGACCATGGAGTTGCAAAAAAAAGATCAGATCATACTAATTTGATTGAACTTCTCGTAGAGGGTCAAGTTGGTGCTTGACCGGCTATGGACAACTTCACTCAGAGCATCTCCAACAGGCGCCCCAAAAACGCCCCGCGTTGCAAAATTTCGCGTTTTAGCGCGCGCGCAGCGAAACCGGGCACTCCAGCGGCCGCCCAAAAACCGCGCGCGCGGCATAAGTGCTTCCACGCGCGGAGCGAAACGGCATCGCGCGCCGCTTATTTGGTGCGCCCGCTCCCGCGCGCGGAACCACTCGAGCGCTCGCGCATCGTCTCCCACCTCCCTCCACCCCAGCGCCCGCGCAGCCGCCGCGCCACCCCTTTGCTCCGGCGACCCGACGGCGTTTCCCGGACCTATCCCCGCGCCTCTGCAGCTTCCTCCCCCTCCCTCTAGTCGCCGCCGGCCCTTGCGCGCGCTATTGCTCCGGCAAAAAGCGCTCGGCCTCCCACCGCCGCTCGGCGCCCACAAGGTGTTCGACAGAACGCCCACAAGGTATATATTACTCAAAGTACACATTTTTTACATTAATTTGATGCTTGTTGTTCATAGTTTTTATAGACTAGTTTAAATTCAATATTGTAGATGAGTTCATCATATAATTCTTCCGAAGAAGAATTTGATATGGAAGAGGAAGAGGACCTTGCAATCATCGTAGCTATGCACATCAATAAAAAACCGAAGCATGGTGGTTCGGTTATGGGTCGGCAGAAAATTTGGAGGGACAAGATCGATGCCGACAACAGATTGATGAGGCACTATTTTGTGGAGAATCCCACATACCCCGAGTCGTATTTCCGGCGCCGTTTTAGGATGAGCACAGGGTTGTTCAGGCGCATTGCAGAGAAACTAGCGAGCCATGATCGTTTTTTTTTCAGCAAAGGAGGAACGCCGCCGGAGAACTCGGGTATAGCACCTTTCAAAAGGTGACACCGCTTTGCGTATGTTAGCATACGGTATTCCGGTTGATCTAGTTGATGACCACTTGGCCATGGGTGAGAGTCAAGCCATCATGTCATGTGCGTCAAGCGCTTTGCAGTCAGAATTGTGCAAGTGTTTGGCCCAGAGTATTTGAGATCTACCAATGCTAAAGACGCCTCAAGGCTTTTGGAGATGAACAAAGCTCGCGGGTTCCCAGGTATGCTTGGCTCAATAGATTGCATGCATTGGAGTTGGAAGAACTGTCCTAAGGCATGGCATGGACAATTCCACGGCGCGAAAAAGGGTTCCACTATAATCCTTGAAGCGGTGGCCGATCAAGAGACTTGGATTTGGCATGCTTTTTTTTGGAATGCCTGGATCTTTGAATGACATCAACGTTGTTAATCGGTCACCACTGATGAATAAGATTGCAAATGGTGATCTGCCACCGATACAGTTCGTAGCAAATGGCCATACATACAACTATGGCTACTATCTTGCGGATGTCATCTATCCAAAGTGGCAAACATTTGTGAAGCCGTTGAAAAAACCGCAAGGTAAGAAAAATCTAGATTTTCACAATGCTCAGGCGGCGGCTAGGAAAGATGTGGAGAGAGCATTTGGGATTTTGCAAGCCCAATTTGCTATTGTGAGAGGACCGGCTAGATTTTGGGATCAAAAGATCCTTTGGTACATCATGCACGCTTGTGTGATCATGCATAACATGATCATCGAGAATGAACGTGGCCAAGATTTAGACTACTCTCAGTATGAGCTCTTGGGACATCCCGTGCGAGTGCGGCGGAGTGCTGCGAGGGTGGCCCGATTTGTTGCTTCCTATCATGCTATTCGGCGTGCCGAAACGCATGACGATCTTCAGAACGATCTCATCGAGGATTGGTGGGAATGGAATGGCCGACATAACGCATGATGATTTGGTTATTTGATGTTATATGTTTGATGTTGTATTGTTGAACTATTTGTTGTATTGGATGATAAACTATTTGTTTGAGTTGTAATAATAAAATTAAACTATTTATTGTTGATTGTTTGATCTTTTGGTTTTATTTTTGGAGTGCATATGTTGTTTGTATAGGGCGCGCGCGTCGTGTATTTGCAGCGCCTACCGAAGCGCCACACGCGCTAAATTTTACGACGGCTGGAGCCAGCGCTGTGCTGCGCGCTATAACTTTTTTGCGCGCCGCGCGTTGCGCGTCTGGAGATGGAGATGCTCTCAAGAAAGAGAAAACAGTTTCGGTCCCACGATTCTATTCATACAACTTCTACTGCTGCCTGAAAACTTGTTTTGACCTGACCTGCATTTCTTGAGAAAAGGCATCTCGCTTTCCGTTCAAACTCCCACCGGTCCGACTCAGATTTGCAGCGGCTCGATTTGCAGGAACCAAAATGGACGTTATCAACTTTGACTGTCTAGCTCAGCGTGAGGCCAGGGAGGCATCGGGAGATGAAAATTAAGAAATTACCGCGCGCCGCTCATCGGGAGGTTAACTTGACCACCACCAGCATGCGACCCTATGCGGTTTCTTCAACGCTTGCAACCAAACGCTCACGCCATCTCCGTCTCGAGGCTGGGGACGGAGAAGAATCTGACGGGCCCGAGACGACAGGTAACGATCAGAGCGGGAGCAGTAAACAAATGGTGGGCATGGCGATGGTGGAGTGGACACGGACTTGCGAGCGGACGCAACGCAACAAAACACAACGGGGCAGGCACTCACTCATGGTCAAACATGGAAACACTAAATAATTGTGGATGTGAGAACCAGGGGTACTACCGGTTTTTATACACAGAGCTTTGAGCGATTTTTTTATCCGAAGAATCTTGTAGCATAAATTTAAATCTTTAATTTTTTTCTTCTATAAAGGTCGTCTGGTTTACAAGACTAGTCCATCTTCAACACAAAACGGACATAGTATTGGTCCGCTAGCTCTTCCGTGGACATGGATACGGGAGACGGCTATCCAACCATGCACCTCAAACGTCCAAACTCTTTCAAATGGAATTTTAATAAACCAAATGATTTTATACAAACCAGATGATTTTCATTTAAATTGAACTACATTCATGACATGTTTGACATATTTATTAACCAAAAGTTGATATGACAATTTTTTTTATGGATATAGCATTTTTCTAACATAGCAAAAATTAATCTAGTCTAAATCTCCATCGATATTTGGGTTCCAAGTTGTTTCTACTCAGTCAAGCCCAGCCGAGCCACAAATACAGAAAGCCCAAAAAAATGCAGGCTTTCAGGCAACCAGGCCTTGTTTTCTTTCCTTCGAGGTGAACAATTTACATTCTGCATTCCTTTGTTTTTGTCATGCAAGAGACATCAGAGCAACTCCAACCGGGCGACCCATTTCGTCCGTCCGTGTCCGTTTGGGTCGCCGTGGACAGAAAACTCAGCCCAACGCGCCGACCCAAACGGACGCGCGTCCGTTTTCTGTCCGCGTGCGACCCATTCGAGGCTCAATTTTGGGCCTGATTTGCGTCCGCGCGGACACGGGATGGACGCGCGCGACGCCCACTCTTCTTCCCCCTGGCCCGCCAGTCGGTGGCACGTCGCCCACCGTTTCCTCCCAAAATTCCCAAAACGCTCCCCCCCCCCCCGCGCGCGCCATGGACGACGACGCGCCGACCCTAGACGCCGCCGCCGGCCTCGCCTCCCTCACCTCCGCCGGTCCCCGCGGCACACGAAAAGGGTCGGCGCCGACCAAGAAGAATAAGGTGCTGACGCCCGCGAAGCGCGCCGACCAATCGTTGAGGAGGAAGAACCAAGATGGCCGCAACCCCTTCATGGCTGGGCACGACGGCATTAGGTCCACGTTTGGTGATGACAGTGGAGGCATGGCCGACCCCCTCATGGAGGACCAAGTCGGGTTGGGCGGCTCTTTTCCGCTAGATCACGTGTTCCCGGAAGACTGTGGCCTAGATGAAGAGGATGATGAAGTGGACATCGAGGGAGAGCCATTGTTCGAGGAACCGCTCCCAGCCCAAGCCAATGCAAATAAGAAGCGGAAGAGCAAGCAGACCAAAGCATACACACAAAAGGAAGACAAACTTCTGTGTTAATGTTGGAGAGACATTGGCCAAGACCCCAAGATAGGCGTCGAGCAAAAGGCTTCGGCATTTTGGCTAAGAGTGCATCGCGAGTTCCACGAGCGCAAGAAGTTTAAACCATACCAAATGGAGAGCAAGCGTGGGTGGGTCTCTCTCGGCAAGCGTTGGAGGGTGATACAACAAGAGTGCAACAAGTTTTGTTCCACTCTTGAGGGCATCGAGGCCGTCCCGTGAGCGGCATCGGCATGAAAGACATGGTATGCTAACGTGCTTGCTTATATCGATTTTGTCCTACCTTGCTTATTTTCGTATGCCGACATGTTTGCTCATTTGTAGGTCTTCCAAGCTTTGGAAGCATTCAAGGTCCACTATGAGGGCAAGTCTTTCAACCTCACTCATTGTTGGATGATCGTCAGTGGAGAAGAGAAGTTCAAAGCGCAATACGCTGCCATCAAGGCGCGTGGAGGCATGCATGTTGGAAATATGCCCTAGAGGCAATAATAAATTAGTTATTATCATATTTCCTTGTTCATGATAATCGCTTATTATCCATGCTAGAATTGTATTGATCGAAAACTCAGATACATGTGTGGATACATAGACAACACTATGTCCCTAGTGAGCCTCTACTAGACCAGCTCGTTGATCAAAGATGGTCAAGGTTTCCTGGCCATAGACATGGGTTGTCATTTGATAATGGGATCACATCATTAGGAGAATGATGTGATGGACAAGACCCAAACTATGAACGTAGCATATGATCGTGTCAAGTTTATTGCTATTGTTTTCTGCGTGTCAAGTATCTGTTCCTATGATCATGAGATCATGCAACTCACTGACACCGGAGGATTACCTTGTGTGCATCAAACGTCGCAACGTAACTGGGTAACTATAAAGATGCTCTACAGGTATCTCCGAGGGTGTCTGTTGAGTTGGCATGGATCAAGACTAGGATTTGTTACTCCGTGTGACGAAGAGGTATCTCAGTCCCACTCGGTAATACAACATCATAATGAGCTTGCAAGCAAAGTGACTAAAGAGTTAGCCATGGGATCTTGTATTACGGAACGAGTAAAGAGACTTGCCGGTAAGGAGATTGAACTAGGTATGGAGATACCGATGATCGAATCTCGGGCATGTAACATACCGATGAACAAAGGGAACTGCATACGGGATTAACTGAATCCTTGACATAGAGGTTCAACCGATAAAGATCTTCGTAGAATATGTAGGAACCAATATGGGCATCCAGGTCCCGCTATTGGTTATTGACCGTAGAGGTGTCTCGGTCATGTCTGCATAGTTCTCAAACCCGCAAGGTCTACACACTTAACGTTTGGTGACGATATAATTATAGTTGAGTTATTATGTTGGTGACCGAAGGTTGTTCGGAGTCCCGGATGAGATCCCGGACATGACGAGGAGCTCCGGAATAGTCTGGAGGTAAAGGTTGATATATGGGATAATAGTGTTTGGTCTCCGGAAGGGTTCCAGAATTCATCGGAAGGGGTTTCAGATGTTTCCCGAAATGTTCGGGTACGAGAACACTTTATTTGGGCCAAGGGGTAAAGCCCACAAGACTTTAGGAAGGTACAAAAGGAGTTTTGCGTAGGCCAGGGGCCAGACGCCAGGGACCCTGGCGTCTGGGGCCAGAAGCCAAGGACCCTGGCGTCTGGTCCTGGAGTCCAAGGAGGACTCTTGCCTTGTGGGCCAAACCAACTTTGAGGAGGCTCTTTCTCCAAGAAACGACCCCAGGGCTCAACATATAAATAGAGGGGCAGGGCTAGCACTCGGAACACATCAAGATTTCCCCAAGTCGTGTGCCGGCAACCCCGCCCCTCTAGTTTATCCTTCGTCATAGTTTTCGTTGTGCTTGGCGAAGCCCTGCGGAGATTGTTCTTCACCACCACCGTCACCACGCCGTCGTGCTACCGGAGTACTCGAGCTACTACTTCACCATCGCTTGCTGGATCGAGGAGGTGAAGGCGTCATCAAGCTACAAGTGTGTTGAACGCGGAGGTGTCGTCCGTTCGGCACTAGATCATGATTGGATCGCGGGACGGCTTGCGATTTGGATCGCGAAGACGTTCGACTACATCAACCGCGTTTCTTAACGCTTCCGCTTAGCGATCTACAAGGGTATGTGGATCCGATATCTCCTCTCGTAGATGTTCATCTCCTAGATTGATCTTGGTGAAGCGTAGGAAAATTTTTGTTTCCCATGCAACGTTCCCCAACAGTGGCATCATGAGCTAGGTCTATGCATAGATGACATCACGAGTAGAACACAAAGGAGTTTGTGGGCGTTGATATTCAGATTGCTTCCTTCCTTGGTCTTTTCTTGATTCGGCGGTATTGTGGGATGAAGCGGCTCGGACCAACCTTACTCGTCCACGTACGAGAGACCGGTTCCATCGACTGACATGTGACTTTGTTGCATAAGATGGCTGGCGGGTGTCTATCTCTCCCACCTTAGTTGAATCGGATTTGACAAAGGCAGTCCTTGTAGAAGGTTGAATAGCAATTCGTATATCATCGTTGTGGTTTTGCGTAGGTAAGAATCATTCTTGCTAGATACCCATAGCAGCCACGTAAAACATGCAACAACAAATTAGAGGACGTCTAACTTTTTTTTGTAGGGTATGTTGTGATATGATATGGCCAAAGACATGATATGATATATGTGATGTATGAGATGATCATGTTTTGTTATAGTTTATATCGACTTGCATGTCGATGAGTACGGCAACCGGCAGGAGCCATAGGGTTGTCTTTAATTAATTTGTGTCATTTGCTTTACTTTATCGCTATGAGTTAGCAATAGTTGTAGAAGCAATAGTTGGCGCGACAACCTCATGGCGACACGTTGATGGAGATCAAGATGATGGAGATCATGGTGTCATGCCGGTGACGATGGAGATCATGTTGGTGCTTTGGAGATGGAGATCAAAAGCACAAGTTCATGGCCATATCATGTCACTTATGATTTGTGTGTGATGTTAATCCTTTTATGCATCTTATTTTGCTTAGGACGACGGTAGCATTATAAGTTGATCCCTCACTAAAATTTCAAGATAAAATTGTGTTCTCCCCGAGTGTGCACCGTTGCGAAAGTTCGTCGTTTCGAAGCACCACGTGATGATCGGGTGTGATAGACTCTACGTTCACATACAACGGGTGCAAGCCAGTTTTGCACATGCGGAACACTCGGGTTAAACTTGACGAGCCTAGCATGTACAGACATGGACTCGGAACACAAGAGACCGAAAGGTCGAACATGAGTCATATAGTAGATATGATTAACATGGAGATGTTCACCATTGAAACCACCTCATATCACGTGATGATCGGACTTGGGTTGGTGAATTTGGATCATGTAGCACTCGGATGACCGGAGGCACGTCGCCCACCATTTCCCCCCAAAATTCCCAAAATGCTCCCCCCCCCGTGCGTGCGCCATGGACGACAACGCGCCTACCCTGGCCGCCGCCGCCGGCCTCGCCTCCCTCACCTCTGCCGGTCCCCGCGGCACACGAAAAGGGTCGGCGCCGACCAAGAAGAAGAAGGTGCTGACGCCCACGAAGCGCGCCGACCAATCGTTGAGGAGGAAGAACCAAGATGGCCGCAACCCCTTCATGGCTGGGCACAACGGCATTGGGTCCATGTTTGGTGATGAAAGTGGAGGCATGGCCGACCCCCTCATGGAGGACCAAGTTAGGTTGGGCGGCTCTTTTCCGCTAGATCACGAGTTCCCGGAAGACTATGGCCTAGATGAAGAGGATGATGAAGTGGACATCGAGGGATAGCCATTGTTCGAGGAACCACTCCCAGCCCAAGCCAATGCAAATAAGAAGCAGAAGAGAAAGCGGACCAAAGCATACACACAAAAGGAAGACAAACTTCTATGTTAATATTGGAGAGACATTGGCCAAGACCCCAAGATAGGCGCCGAGCAAAAGGCTTCGGCATTTGGGTTAAGAGTGCATCGCGAGTTCCACGAGCACAAGAAGTTTAAACCATACCAAATGGAGAGCAAGCGTGGGTGGGTCTCTCTCGGCAAGCGTTGGAGGGTGATACAACAAGAGTGCAACAAGTTTTGTTCCACTCTTGAGGTCATCGAGGCCCGTCCCATGCGCGGCATCGGCATGAAATACATGGTATGCCTATGTGCTTGCTTATATCGATTTTGTCCTACCTTGATTATTTTGGTATGCCGACATGTTTGCTCATTTGTAGGTCTTCCAAGCTTTGGAAGCATTCAAGGTCCACTATGAGGGCAAGTCTTTCAACCTCACTCATTGTTGGATGATCGTCAGTGGAGAAGAGAAGTTCAAAGCGCAATACGCTGCCATCAAGGCGCGTGGAGGCATGCAGCCGTTGAAGAGCATGGTGAGGGCGAGAAGGAGCGGCCGCGGGGGAAGAACAACTCCAAGAAAGAGGACAAGAGCGAGGCGGCGTCCCTTGCCTTGCAAGCTACTTTGCAAGGCATGATGGACAACAAAGAGTCAATAGAGGAAAAGCGCCGACAAGCCAAGGAGGAGCAAATTAAGGCCTTCATGGAGATACAAAACAAGAAACTAGCGTTGGAGGCGGAGAAGCAAGCTAAGATGCTAGAGATCGAGGCCACCAAAGCATCCACGAAAGCAAGAGAAGTTCGGCTCGCTTGCATGATGAAGGGGGTCGAGCTCATGAAGGTGGACTTGAGCACGATCTCTCCGAGGAAGCGGTCTTGGTTCGAGAAGATGCAGGCCGACATGATGAGCTTCGAAGACCATTGATCCATGCCGCGGCGTGCGGGCATGACCACGGCCAAGATGGCGTGTCCGAACTACATTCTTATTTTGTGTGATGGCATGTGTGCCGGCCCACTGGCAAGTGCGCCAAACTTGAAAACTGCGCATACTTTTTGTTGGCTGGCATATGTATGCCAAACGCTAGCATGGTAGATGGCATGATGTGTGCCCGCCAGCCATTTTATCTATAAAAACTGCCTGTGCGCAGAGGAAAAATGGGTCGGCGCGTTAGGAGCACGGCCGACCCATTTGCGAAAGGGGGCGGACGAGCCGACCCAAACAGACAAACGCAAACAAAGCACGCGTTCGTTTGGGTCGCGCGGTTGGAGTTGCTCTCATAGCCACGACAATTGGCTTATGCATTTTGGGAATCCTGCAAATTTAAGAGACTTATATTGTCCGGGCCATCTCAATTCACGTAGATGTCGAATTATATGGAGTGAAAGTAAGTTATGTCAAACTCACCCATCCTTTGAGTGGATGTTGGAGGTTAATTCTGAAAACAAAATCTCGATAGAAATTATTGTAGGGAAATGTTGCATGAAAAAAAAATCCTAAAAATCCACCCAAGATCTAATCTAGGAGATACTAGCAATGAGTGGGAGAGTCTACATACCCTTGTCGACCGAAAGCGAAAACGTTCTAACGAACATGGTTGGCGTAGTCGTACTCTCTTCGCGATCCAATCCGATCTAGCACCGCACGAACGTCACCTCCCAGATGTGCGCACGCAAGGTTCAGTGACGTCTCCTTCTTCTCGTCTAGCAAGCGAGAGGGAGAGCCGTATGGAATCTAGGCCAGTAGCACGATGGCATGGTGGTGGTGATGGTGACTGAGTTTCTGCAGGGCTTCACCAAGCTGCTGCGGAGGAGGAAGTGGAGGGAGAGAGGGAGGGCGGCGGCCAGGTGGAGGGATGGGGCTGCCCCTTGTGCCTCCCCTCTTTTATATAGGCGTGGGTAAGGGGGCTTGGACCCTCCTCCAAGCCCCTAGGGCCAACAACCAAGGGGGAGAAATCCCCTCCTTTCCTTCCCCACCAATCGCGATCCCCCCTTTTTTAGGGATCTTGATTATCCCTTAGAGATATGATCCTACTCCTTTTAGGAGGGATCTTGGTGTGCCTGGACCAGGGGTGTGGGGCATTGCCCCACTACCCACGTCCATGTGTGCCCCTCCATGCAGGTGGTCCCTACTTCGAAACCTTCTATAACCTTTTCGGTACAATACCAAAAAGTCACGAACATATTTCGAAACCCTGAAAACCACTTTCCTTATATGAAAATTTATCTTTAGACCATTCCGAAGCTCCTCGTGATATCTCGGATCTCATCTGAGACTCCAAACTATCTTCGGTATCACCATTATGAATATCCCATTACTACCCTAGCGTTGTGTCGGGGGGATTACCCCCGGGTAGGCTCAGGGAGGCGACTCGACATTTTAAAACAACAGGGCGGCCAACGCCCCTTTGTCCGGCTGCTCCGGCTGGCACCCCGACCTGGCCGGCTACTAAGTCCAGCCGACTCCCTGCCTGGCTGCACCAGCCGGCTGCTCCGTCCGACCCCCCGTCCGGCTGCTCCAGCCGGCCTGCTGCTCCAGCCAGCCTGCTGCGCAAAGTCAACCACCCCGTCTCATCGGACACGACGTGAAGACACTATAGCCTGCATCATGCGTCACTTCACTGCACCCCAATAGTGGCGCACTATAGCCTGCGTCATCGCGTCACCTCGCATGTCATATCCAATAGTGGTGCACTATAGCCTGCATCATGCATCACCTCGCATGTCATCTCCAATAGTGGATAGTTGGCCATGTGGGCCACCCCTTGTCCCCTGGGCCTCCCTTTATAAGAGGCACCAGGGGAGCACACTCAAGGACGGGGGGCAAGAAGCCCATGGCTCTCCTCTCCCACTCAGCTCCAGGAGCAACCTTGTACTACATATACACTTCATATACACACATGCAGGAGTAGGGGTATTATCTCTCCGGAGAGCCCCGAACCTGGGTAAACCACCGCGTGCTACTACCCTATCCCGTTTCGGATCCTCCATGGCAGCCTTGCTCTCACCTCGATTAGCCACCCCCTGGCATCTGTTGTGAGAAAACGACGACAGTTGGCGCCCACCGTGGGGCTAGCTGCTGCTGGAATCGCGGTCCTGGCGGGACCCTTTTCGTCATCACCACCGCGACGTCGCCGCCAGCGGCGCTCGAGGGCTCAACATCAACACGCCCCCGCGGTGAGTGCGCGCGACGCCACGTCTTTGCCGCCGTTCTCGTCATCACCACCACGGCGCTCCCGCCGTCTCTCCGACGGCCCTTGGGGGCTCGACACCAACATGCCCCCGGGGCGGCGCGTCCCCGCCATCGGCCTCGTCCACCTCCAGTTCGCTCCAACGCGCCACCGACCGCTCGGGACGGTGCGTCCCCGCCGTCGGCCCCGTCCGCCTCGCTCTCTTCTCCGTATCTCCGTCAGGATCCTCCTTGGCTAGGGTCTAGCTCGGAACCTTGCTCGACGGCCGGGCACGTCATCACCATTGCCGCAGCCAAGCCACCGCGCGTGGTGATGGCCTTCGTTGTGCGCCTATGCTGCACGCGCCGCCGTCGCCTCGCCCCACTCCGGTTTGCGCCACCGCGACGCTGCGGACCGCCCCGCGTCCTCTGCCCCGGGCACCTCTGCTCCCGAGCGAGGGCTCAGGCCCGCCCATCTCCATCTCCTCGCTCCGCCCCGCGCCATCGCATCGCTGTGCGGCCTTCTATGGTCCCAGTCCTAGGCCACGGCCCCGAGAACCCGCGCCTTCCTGCGCCCAGCCCGCACGACGTCGGTGACGGTGTCCTGGACTAGGGGGTACTCACCACGTCGTCTCCCGACCAGTGGGTCGGGCCGAGGACCCCCAGGGCGGTTCATTAATGGGCCAGTTCGGACAGCCCATGATGCATACGAGGAAGATTTCACAAGACTTGGTGATCAAGACAAGGACTCCTCTCCACCGACGTAGCCGACTAGGACTCTTGTTATCCTAGGCCTATGGTGTGTTATGTAAGCTGAGGCCAGGCTAGTCATTAGGGACAATCATATCATCATAGATCATATCATCATACGAGCATAGCTCTTAGGGTTTAGACCACTACATACGATCTCGTGGTAGATCAACTCTGTACTCGATACACCATCATCAATACAAACAAAGCAGGACGTAGGGTTTTACCTCCATAGGAGGGCCCGAACCTGGGTAAACACCGTCTCCCTTGTCTCATGTTACCCATCGATCCAAGACCCACAGCTCGGGACCCCTACCCGAGATCCGCCGGTTTTGACACCGACATTGGTGCTTTCATTGAGAGTTCCGCTGTGGGATCGCTAGAAGGATCGATGGCTCGTCTGCATATTGCAGTTTTTTCTGGACAACGAATTTGTGTTCGTCGTCCCCGTTTCCTCGAGCGTCGTTTTGATGGTTGCTTCAGTGAAATTGTGCGGAATTGTATCTACAACAACCCTGCAAATTTTTGTCGCGTTTCGATGGAGGAATCTCCGGCAATCTCCAATATACCGGAGCCCTACCGAATCTGGACGGGAATCTGGATGAGTTTAGGACGAGGTGTCCAGTATCTAGCTCGGATATCCGTTGGAAAATCCCATCGTTCATCGGCTGTGGAATTCCTATACCGATCACCCCGCAAAATTTCAGCTCGATCCGACCGTCCAAACTCCGGAAAACGTCCGATGAGTACAACGAATTTTGGATCTATTTTCTGCGCGAAAACTAATCCTACCCGAGTTCATCTTTTTCATGAACGGGTTGTGAGGCGTCCTTTTTGAAGGAAATTTTCTCATCACCTCGGTCAACCGACCAAGAGTTTGGCATCGCGAGGGCCAAATAATCATCAAGAGAACCTCGTCATCCGCGGGTTGTATGGGTCGGGCGCTCCGTTGCTTCATCAAGCCAGCATTGACCTCGTCACAAATTCCGACCTGCGTCGGCATCGCCGTGCCGTTACTTTTTCAAGCTGACGTCCACCACGCCGACCTGCTTTTACACGTCGGCTGGCATGGGGCTCTAGCATCACCTTACCGATCTGCTCCGTCACCTCGGCTATACCGGGGGCTTCGTCATCTCCTCATCAACCCGCTCCGGGGACTTCGGCGTCACCAGCCGACCAGCTTCGACACCTCGGCTGGCATGAGAATTCGGCGTCACCAGCCGACCAACTTCAACACCTCGGCTGGCATGAGAATTCGGCATCACCAGCCGACCAGCTTCGACACCTCGGCTGGCGTGAGACTTCGGCGTCACCAGTCAACCTGCTTTGACACCTCGGCTGGCATGAGACTTCGGCGTCACCAACCGACCTGCTCCGTCACCTCGGCTAGACCGGGGGCTTTGGCATCTCTTCATCGACCTGCTCCAGGGACTTCGGCATCACCAGCCAGCTTCGCCATGTTAGCTGGACCAGGGACTTCGCCTCTCCACATCGACCGTGCAGCGTTGCCACTTCGTCAAGCCGAACTCTTCGCTCAGGTAATCGACTTCGGCTGTGTCATGCGGCCACCTTGGCGTGCCTACATCGTCGTCCCGCCTCCATCAACAAAATTGTGTCGTCGACATGGTCGACGGACCTGGGGGCTTCGCTGTCACGCTGCCGAACTACTCTCCTCGGCTGGACCGGGGGCTTCGCCTCGCCACAGTAACCGTGTTGCGTTGCCACTTCTCGACCCGAGCTCTTCGCTCGATTACCCCGGGCTTGGGGGCTGGGACCTCTGCCAGGCCGAGGACTGTTGGGGAACGTTGCATGGGAAACAAAAATTTTCCTACGCACACACAAGATCTATCCATGGTGATGAGCATCTACGAGAGGGAGAGTAAATCTACATACCCTTGTAGATCGCTAAGCGGAAGCGTTTAAGAAACGCGGTTGATGTAGTCGAACGTCTCCGCGATCCAAATCGCAAGTCGTCCCTTGATCCGATCACGAACTAGCGCCGAACGGACGGCACCTCCGCATTCAACACACGTACAGCTTGATGACGCCTTCACCTCCTCGATCCAGCGAGCGATGGTGAAGTAGTGGTTGAGTTCCAGCAACACGACGGCGTGGTGATGGTGGTGAGGAACAATCTCTGCAGGGCTTCGCCAAGCGCTACGGAGATTATGACGGAGGAACTAGAGGGTTAGGGTTGCCGCACACGGCTTGGGGAAATCTTGATGTGTCCTGTGTGCTAGCCCTGCCCCTCTATTTATATGTTGAGCCTTGGGGTCTAAACTTGGAGTAAAAGCCTCCTCCAGGTCGGTTTTGCCCGCACAAGGTCGGTTTGGCCCGCAGGGAAAGAGTCCAACTCGGATCCCTGCAGTACTGCGCACAAGCGGTAGTAACGTTTAACACAAGCGGTAGTACCGCTTGGGCGGTAGTACCGCTTCACACAAGCGGTAGTACCGCTTGGGCGGTAGTACCGCTTCACACAAGCGGTAGTACCGCTTGGGCGGTAGTACCGCTTCACAAAACGGTAGTACCGCTTACGCGGCAGCAAAACTACTTTTTGCACTTTCCAATACCTCGTGGGCTTTATCCCTTTGGCCCATATAAAGTGTTGCTGCACCCGAACACTTCGGTAAACATCCGGAACCCATTCCGGTGAACTCCGGAACTCTTCCGGAGATCAAAACACTATTATCACATATATCAATCTTTACCTCCGGACTATTCCGGAGATCCTCGTCATGTCCGGGATCTTATCCGGGACTCCGAACAACTTTCGGTCACCAACAAAATAACTCAACTATACTAATCGTCACCAAACGTTTAAGTGTGTAGACCCTGCGGGTTCGAGAACTATGTAGACATGACCGAGACACCTCTACGGCCAATAACCAATAGCGGGACCTGGATGCCCATATTGGCTCCTACATATTCTACGAAGATCTTTTATCGGTCGAACCTCTATGTCAAGGATTCAGTTAATCCCGTATGCTATTCCCTTTGTTCTTCGGTATGTTACTTGCCCGAGATTCGATCGTCGGTATCTCTATACCTAGTTCAATCTCGTTACCGGCAAGTCTCTTTACTCGTTCCATAATACAAGATCTCGTGGCTAACACTTTAGTCACATTGCTTGCAAGGCTCATTGTGATGTTGTATTACCGAGTGGGCCCTGAGATACCTCTCCGTCACACAGAGTAACAAATCCCAGTCTTGATCCATGCCAACCCAACAGACACCCTCGGAGATACCTGTAGAGCACCTTTATAGTCACCCAGTTACGTTGCGACGTTTGATACACACAAGGTACTCCTCCGATGTCAGGGAGTTGCATGATCTCATGGTCATAGGAACAGATACTTGACATGCAGAAAACAATAGCAATAAACTGACACGATCAAATGCTACGTTCTTAGTTTGGGTCTTGTCCATCACATCGTCCTCCTAATGATGTGATCCCGTTATCAAATGACATCTCATGTCAATGGCTAGGAAACCTTAACCATCTTTGATCAACGAGCTAGTCAACTAGAGGCTTACTAGGGACACAGTGTTGTCTATGTACCCACACATGTATTCGAGTTTCCAATCAATACAATTATAGCATGGATAATAAACGATTATCATGAACAAGGAAATATAATAATAACCAATTTATTATTGCCTCTAGGGCATATTTCCAACAAGGACTACGTCTTCGTCACGCCACAACCCCGAACCGCACCGAGCACATTAACCAGCTAAGTCGTTTTCGTGCTCAGCTCTCTTTGAAATTTTATTTTTTGTTCGGTGCAACCAAACATTATATTTTTTTTGTTAAACAAAAAAACTTTGTTTGTTAAAAGATTATTTACCCGATTTAACCGGGGGCTCTTAAATTTGTATGAGCCGTTTTATAATAACTGTGTTTTCTTCTTAGTCGTTGCAAAGTCTTTTTCTACTACTCCTTTTTCCGACACTAGTGTGTGGTCAATAGCCGGATAACCTGGTTTCTTTCTAAAGCCGCTCGAGTTTAGTTCGCTAAACAGGCCTCAGAGAAACACTCCGCCGTCAGGATATGGAGGTTGAAGCCAAAGGCTGACCCGCTTGGAGTCCGGAGATCGGATGTATCAGGTTAAAACACGACCGAAGCACAAATTAAATTTTAGACCAATTTTGGATTGGCACAATTTTCTTTTATCTAAACATAAAGTTTTTTGCATAAGTTTTTTGGTATTTCCGAACATAACTCTTGCAGTACAATGCCAGATGCATTTCACGCATCGGCAGTATTAAAGGGGGTCTGCGGTTAACACCGAACCCACCAAACACCGAGGTACTCCATGGAGTCCTCGGCAAAATGTCCTCGGTCTTTCACATTTATATGTATTGATTTCGAGTTGTGTCTTTGGTCTATACCTGGATTGCCCGGCTCCTGTGCTTACCCCTTACGTTTCCGCTTTGTTCGGCTAAGGGGTAAAGGGAGAACCATTGCGATTGTCACTTCTGGTTTAACTGGTTAAGTGCCTCAGTTGGAGAAAGTCAAAAGTTGACTGTCACAACAAGCGTAAATCGGTCAGCGAACCGTAAGCGGTGTTCAACCAAATATAGCCGATCGAGGTTATCCGAGTAAAACGAAGGCCTTTCTTTCTTGAAAAGGCCAAGTTGTGGGTGGTTCGACCTCGAATAATCCGAGGAGTCAACGTATACCGGGGGCTATTAAGTTTCCCCCAAACATATGCTCCTATGACTAAGTGAAAGTTATAAAGCCTAAATATCTGATTGCCTCGTTTCTACTAACACAACCGCCTCCGGGCACCGAGACGTCGGCTAAGGGTTGTCTTGTTTGTACGGAAACACCCTACGTAGCATCTACAAAGGGGTGGAAGCCGACGATAGGCCACTTTCAGATTATAAACAGTCGCGACGGAGTCAAAATAAACCATACCGAGGGTTCCTTGTGGCACCTCGGCATAGATACATTGGGATTCCTGGAGAGCCCAACATATCATCAGTGTTTGTATTTAATATCCGAACGATGCCTTCCATAGTGATCGTTATAACGCCATAGATATGCATCAGTTTGACTTAAGATTTTGGCCAAGCTGGGTTGCCTGGCTCCTGTGCTTACCCACTACGTTACCGATTGTTCGGCTAGGGGGTAAAGGGAGCACCTCTGTGATTGTTACTTCTGGGTCATCCGGGTTAGTACCTCAGATTGGGTGAAGCCGAAAGCTAGCCATCTTAAGAATATAATTGGTCGGCAATGACGGAAGTGAAAATTTTGGTTCATTAAAGACCACAGAGTTCAGGAACATTCCCCGAACTAAATCCTCAATATTTTCCTCCCACATTGATCGGAGTTGAGGTTTCACGATCATGGTCAACATAATATCCTGGAAAAAGTACCTTATAAATGAACTATTTTTCCCAGAAGATGTTTCTTATAACATATCTCTCCGCGTACCTTTGTTTATAAAACCGCATGGCCGGATTGCCTTGTTTGCCGTAAATCTTTGCCCTTATAAAGGCTTTATAAAGTAGGACAAACACTCCTCGGCTACTAGCCAACGAGGTTTAAGCCGATGGTCGGTCAACAAAGTCTTGTACAATGCGGATCTCAGCATTAATGATGTAAAGTACTTGGATACGTAGAATCATTACACATAAATTGTGTCAAACGTAACAAAGTTTGTGTCAAACAAATATCGATCCTCAATTCGACCACCCGTGCCCAAATTAAGGCTCGGGGGCTACTGCGTTGCATATTCAATGCAGCAAATTCAAAGTGCAATACGGTTTCTGAGGAGATTCGATCCTTAGGTTGGTCGGCCGCACCCAACCCGAGTCTCGGAAACTACTGCGTACCGCGTTTACATCCCTAACGAATGCCGCCGAGCAAGAACTTGATCCTCAGGCCGATTTTGCAAATCGACCTAAGTCTCAGGGGCAACTGGGATTAGTGGTTTTATTTTGATTATTATTTTTTCCTTCAGGGGCATCTCTGGTTTTAGACCGACACGCACCTTGAGGGCTACTGGCTATATATCTCGGCAGAGAATAAATTGCACCAATCGAAAATATCCACAAAAAATCAGCCCACGGTCGGGGTGGTGCACCACCTCGGAAGCAGTCCGGCATAAAGCTCGGGCGCAAGTGGCTGGCTCCATAGAGGGCATTTCCGGCATTAAGCTCGGCTGAATTCGTTCAATCTTTTAAAGACCGAGGTAGTTTATGACACCTCGGACGCTGATCATCGTTGGAGCTCGGATGCGGTCCGGCGTTGGAGCTCGGAAGCATTCCGGCATAAAGCTCAAGATCGAAGACACTTCGGAAGCAGTCCGGCATAAATCTCGAATGCGAAAGGCTCGCTCCATAAAAGACTATCCCGATATTTAAGGTCGGATGAACTACTTCAAATATTTAGAGACCGAGGTATCCTATGACACCTCGGATGCCGACCAGCGTTGGAGCTCGGGCTCAGAAAGACACCTCGGATACATTTCGGCGTTGGAGCTCGGACACAAGAGGATACCGCCACACGAGAAACACTTCGGACCCGAGTTGTGGCGTAAAAATAATGAGGCATTAATACAGGCCGATAACTTAAAGGGGCTCCTCGGATGCCCGACTTGTGAACCATTCGGATTCACCTCGGCGATCCTCAAGATCAGTGATGGGAAGATTTATTGAACCAGTTTTCAAGACCGACGGTTGAAGACAAAGAACTGTTCGGAAGAACCGAGGAGCGTCCCTAACTTGAAGACCGGTTCAGGGGGCTACTGACGGTGTCCTGGACTAGGGGGTACTCACCATGTCGTCTCCCGAACAGTGGGTCGGGCCGAGGACCCCCAGGGCGGTTCATTAATGGGCCAGTTCGGATAACCCATGATGCATATGAGGAAGATTCCACAAGAATTGGTGATCAAGACAAGGACTTCTCTCCACCGACGTCGCCGACTATGACTCTTGTTATCCTAGGCCTCTGGTGTGTTATATAAGCCGAGGCCAGGCTAGTCATTAGGGACAATCAGATCGTCATAGATCATATCATCATACGAGCATAGCTCTTAGGGTTTAGACCACTACATACGATCTCGTGGTAGATCAACTCTGTCGTGGTTTTGTCACGGCAGATGTCCGAAGACTTAGGTTCGAGGCCATTGCCAAAGGGGTGGACTCAAAGGGGTTGATCGAGACAAGGGACACGGGTTTACCCAGATTCAGCCCCTCAAGAAGAGGTAAAAGCCTACGTCCTGCTTGTATTGTATTGATTGGAGTGTCGATTACAAGGGAGCGGTTTCGCTTGACCTAGTTCTCGACTTGTTGGTTTCTTGTCTAAGCCGCCCCAGGGACTCGCCTTTATATAGGAGGTCAAGGCCCTGGGTTACACGAGTCATAAACCGTCTTACACAACATAGTCTATTCTGTCTCTAAGCCGCCTTGCCGTCTTGGGCAAGCCGTCTCCGGGCGGCTTAACCGCCCGAGTCTTCTTACCATCTTCTGTCTCTGGGCCTCTGCCTTAGCCCATCGGGTAAGCCGCCACGCGGCCTGACCTTCATATTCCGGCCCACCTTACGGGTCTTGGGCTATGAGCCGCCAGGTATGACCCGGCCCCTCCTGGGCGGGTCTTACCACGGGGTTATATCCCCAACATTAGGCCCCAGGTTGATTTGAGCCAGCTCATGTCAATCTTCAATTCACTTGGCGGCGAGTCTCATATTTCTGTCACCTGAAAAACCTATAACCCGCCATGACGTCACGTCGAATATTCAGAAAAGATTCTGTGACGTTCGCAACGGATCTTCTCATTTGAAAGGCCATCCCGAAAATCGAGGCGCCACGTTCGGTCAATCATCACTGTGCCTCCTCAATTCTCGCGCGCACTGTTGCCTCTCCTACTCATAAATAGGGACACGTGGTGCCCCTCTTCCCTTTCTCCACCTCCTCTGCTGTCGCTGTCATCTTCTTCCTTCGAACGACCGCACCTCCAGAGCTCCGCCGCCGCCGACTGGATCTCGCCGTCGCCCCATCGCCGGCCGCTGCATCAACCTGAGTTGGACCAGAGCTTTCGCCTGCTCGCCCGCATCCACAAGGTATCTCTTTTAGCCCTTGTCAAATCTACATCTATCCCCATTAGGGTTCCCGAGTTCTTCTCGTTCTTGTGTTCATCGTTGTTCATCAGCGCCCGTAGTACTGACCCCCAAGCATCACTTTGCATCCCGTAATGCCGTCTGTCCGCCGCGGTTATACTTTTAATGCCAATGCTTACTTGTTTTTGAATTTGAATAGCAATCTCCACCGCGTGCCGACCACCTGTTCTTCCACTGTTATTTAGGTATTCGAATACTTTTCATTTTTCCTTCGTCTGTAGATCTTGCCGCCATAGTGACACCATGTGAAACCTGTTTATCCGCACTTAGCCATTTTCCCAGTGTTACCAAGTCCATCTAACTTGCCACAACATTGGCGGCTCTTGATCAATATGCTTTGGCGGCTTAACTCTTCACCATTATACTGATCACAGCTGCCTTATCCATTTAATATTTTTCTAAACCGCCGCACTCCGTGCCTTTGCAGCCTAACCCGCCATTATGTCAAGGGCACCATCATCCTGTGATTGGGTCTGCTCCGGCGTCACCGAAGAACTTCTGCTTAACTTTGTCGAGTCGGGCATGCTGCCGGCTAAAGATGTTATACACTGGTGGGTCCCAGGGCCAGAAAAGAGGCCTAAGCCCAAGGAAGGGGAGGTTATCATATTTACTGATCATATCCTCCGCGGGTTCAGCCCTCCCGGGTCAAAATTCTTTCGGGATGTTCTTCACTTTTTCAAGCTTCATCCTCAAGATATAGGCCCAAATTCAGTCACCAACATTTGCCAGTTCCAAGTTTTGAGTGAAGTCTATCTGCAAGAAGAGCCGTCTGTTGACCTCTTCCATGACTACCATTATGCTAACCGCCAAACTGAAATGACGGCTGGGCCAAGTTTAGAGCTTGGGGGCATTACAATCCAGAGACGGAGAGATTTGCCATATCCAATAGCTACCTTGCCAAGTCATCCCAAAGACTGGAACAAGACCTGGTTTTACTGTAAAGACACTTCTCCAGAGGGAGAGAATCCATTGCCGGGTTATCGCCCTACCCGGCTTCCTAATTCCGGAGAACTCCCAGGCCGGATGTCAGCTGCAGAACGAGCAAACTACGCTCCAACTTTCGCAAAGGTCAGAGCCTTAATGGCCCACGGTTTGACAGGCATCGATCTAACCCGCTGCTGGGTCAGCTGGAAGACTCTGCCACTGAGCCGGCATGACCGGCCTATGCACGAATATACGGGTGAGCCCAATGACCCCCTCTGCTTCAATGCCACCCCTCTGACCGATGAAGATATTAATTCCACCGTCAAAGGACTTCTAGGTGAAAAGCAAGCGGTTTGCAACAAAACCGGGCTTAAACCCTTTTATGCCAAGAACCCAGCTCCAGATGTAAGACTCTTTTCCCTCAATTGGTCACATTTGTCTTGCGCCTTTTAACCTTTGTTGGCGGCTTATGCACAGGCCGACTCCCCTTTCTGGAAAAAGAAGTATACCCCGCCAGTGAGGAAACCAAAGGTGAAAACCCCTGCTCAGAAGAAAAAGAAAGCCGCCACTCCAGAGCCGCTTGAATCTGATGGCTCGGAGGTAAAACTTGACTCCCTCGGCCGTCTCTTTATGCAACTTATTGACAATAATTATTCACAGGATGAAATGGAGACGAGCCACGCAAACGCCCCTGAGGTAATTGACATTTCTGACTCAGAGAGCTTTCCACACGACAGAATACGGCGGGTCGTCCGGAAAGTCCCCTTCTCTCATCCTCTTGCTCATTTAGACCCCAATTTTCTTTTTGAAAAAGCAACAGCACACCTCCCGACGTCAGACCCGGAGCACTGGCTTTGAAGATCTCGTGGTCGGGTTATCACATGCTCCGGCTCCACGGAAGCGGGCAGCTGAGGTATTCTTTAACTGAGATGTAATTTTAATCAAACTTGCATTGTAACCTTACTCTGCTTTGTATTGTCTTAACTGCCTTCAGGATTCTCCTCCTTCCTCTGACGACTCAACTGCCTCCAAGCTGCCTCCAATGAAGATCAACCCAGAGTGCGTATCTTTACTTTTGCACCAAACGCTTTAATATTCGACCTTTATGTAACAATTTTCTGTGCCTTCCAGGGCCCAAGCGAAACGAAGGAAGACTGGCGGGTCTACTGCCGCCCCTACTATCCAAGAGCCGGAATTTTCTAAGCCGAACTCCCCTTTAACTCATGTTGAGCCCACTGATGTTATGAAGGATGCGCCTGGAGACACTTACCAGCCATCTGAGCCGGCAGATCATGATACGGCTACTGACAGTCCTCCAAGGGATGATCCTAAGTCGCCCAAGCCTTCAACAGCCGCCGAAGGCACAGTTCTCCCAGACGTTATCATTGCTAAGATGGGTCATCAATCCCCTGAACACCATGTACTGTCAAGACATTCCGGCAAAACTGAAGCTTCGCCTGAAAGGCTCGACTTTGAACTCCCTGTGCTGGAAAAGCTAACTGCTGACGAGCTTCATGCTGGGTTTCTGAACCGCCTGACATCAAGCCGGAACATGGAGCTCAAGCTTGTTAACCTGATGAAGAAGAAATATGAGGTAATCTTCCTACCAGCTTTTTCCTTGTACCCTTACGTAGCCGCCAAGAGCTGCTTTAGTATTGTAAATAGTAGACCGGGTCTTCCAATCTATGCTATGTTACCAATAGCTTAGCATGTAGCCCCCAAGTATTGGGTTAGTATAGATAGTAAGCCGACACTTATCTAGAGAAGTTTGATCAATGATAGCCCCCAAGTCCGGGTCAGCTTATAGATGATGAGTCGGGACTTCACAAACTTTGGAAAGCGCCTTGTAGCCCCCAAGTGCCGGCTGATCTTCATGAAGATGAGCCGAGACTGTATTGCAGATCTGTAGAGCACCGATTGTAGCCCCCAAGTGCCGGCTGATCTTTGCGAAGATGAACCGGAACTTGATGAAAGACTTGAGAGCGTCGTCTGTAGCCCCCAAGTGCCGGCTTATCTTTGCGAAGATGAGCCGGAACTTGATGAAAGACTTGAGAGCGTCGTCTGTAGCCCCCAAGTGCCGGCTTATCTTTGCGAAGATGAGCCGGAACTTGATGAAAGACTTGAGAGCGTCGTCTGTAGCCCCCAAGTGCCGGCTTATCTTTGCGAAGATGAGCCGGAACTTGATGAAAGACTTGAGAGCGTCGTCTGTAGCCCCCAAGTGCCGGCTTATCTTTGCGAAGATGAGCCGGAACTGCGGTATAGCCTTGAAGAGCAAACAGGCATTAGCCCCCAAGTGTCGAGTATATTGCTTGCAATCTGCTTGAGACTTGTAGCATAACAGTTTCATCAATTATCCTCCAATAGCTCATCCTGGCGACTTAATCCTATTTTGCGCTTGTATGATACAGGATGCTTTAGAGGCGGCTGAGTCTGAACTGACCAGCCTAAAAGGAAATCTTGCTTCACAACAAACTGCCCGGTCTGAGGCGGAAAATAAATGGCGGGTTGCCATCGAAGATCTTGAGAAGACGCAAGTTGATTTTGCTCTTTTCAAGAAAACTGCCGAAACTGAACAAGCCGCCCTGACCAAGCGCGCAGATGACGCTGAGGGGCGGCTTACAGTTGTATCAGAAGAACTGCAAAGCCTCCAGCGCCATATCTCCAGGATGACCTCTGCCATCTTTGGTGAGTTTCGAAGATTTAGCCAATTTCCTTGCTTTGTTGAATCTTGTGGGGGCGGCTTATAACGCCAAACATGTCTTGCAGGTCAGAGAAGCCGCCAGCTATCATCTGATAGCTTGTTGAAATTGAAGGCAGTGTACTCCTTAGCGGAACAACTGTACTGCGGGACTCTTTGCACAATCAAAGCAATGTTGACTGAGAACAGCATCCCCAAGTATATGAAGGGAGTCATAGAACTCTTATCCACGCTGCCTAAGCAGGTTGAAGAGCTTAAACGATTAGCCGCCCGGTAGGGAGCTATGGCCGCGCTAAGCCGGTGTCTAGCCTTTGCTCCTGAGCTGACTGCTGAAGAGATGATGGACGGGTTCCCATCCAGAAAAGACGACAACTCAGAATTCACAGCAGAAGACTATGCCCGATGCAGGAAAGCCTCCAAGGTGCTTGCATCAACGCTGGTGGATGAACTTGATCTGTCAACATACCAGGCGGCTTACAGCCAGCCCAGCAAGAGAGTGCGTGGTCCGACTTTTGAAGCCAAAGACTTGAATCCTACACGCCGTAAGCACCTTTTCGCCCCTGAGATTGACCCGTCTGCCCTCTTCGAAGAGGCTCAGTTTGAAGCTCTAACAAACTGCAACTGGGATGTGGACAATCTTCAGATAGAAGAGGTCGAAGACCCGGCGCAGGATGACCCGCCATCGAGCTGAACATCGTAAATTTGATAACTCGGCCGCCTGAGCCGCCAAACTGAAAGTTGTACAAAACTTAAGTCTGTCGCCTTTTGGGCTCTCGTGGAGAGCTTTGTAATAGGCTTAGAAAAACTTTAACTGTCTGAGCCGTGCCATCGTGCACGTATGAATCTGTTGCCTAGCTTGACATATGCTTTGTTTGTCTTTGTCCGGCTTATGATACCAGCTTGCACGGCGGCTCATCTGAGAAGATAAACCCTGCAAAAATAAACAAGACAGAATATACTCTGTTTTGCTGTAAGGGCGGCTTGAAAAAGCACAACCCGGAGACGTTAAATCTCATGATCTTTCCTTTTTTCCAAAAACTTATAAACTGGTTCTTCTGGGTAGTCTCACTACTTGAACTCTTAACAGTACAGGGTCTCTAGCGAGAGTGACCGTCAATTCTTTGACCGGCTCAGGGTCTCTAGACGAGATTAACTGATAAGAGCGTAGCAAACCAGAAAGAGACGCAGCAGGGGGTGAATACCCTTAGAGCCCATAAGCTACTTCTCACGTGACGTAAATCCATCGTTTGGACCTCAAGGGTACGACGGGCCACTTGGCGGAGAGTACGCAGCAGATGGGAGAGTTTTCCTCGCCGCTGTAAGAGGCCCTTGCAGGGGGTAAGTGTACAACTCGCTGCACCCCTGGCAAAGCGGCAGCAACTTACAGGCAGGTATAACCCGGCCTTGTAGATCGAAAAAGGGAGTAAGTTCACAACTCGCTGCACCCCTAGTGATCTTTGTTGACGGAGTCAACGTTTGGGTCCATGACCCGCCTTACAGTGGCTGAGAAGCCTGATCGAAAGGGTTGAAGCTTAACCCGGTGGGTTGAAAGCCCCCAAACGACCTTGTTGACGGAGTCAACTTTTTGGGTCCACGACCCGCCTTACAGTGGCTGAGAAGCCTGATCGAAAGGGTTGAAGCTTAACCCGGTGGGTTGAAAGCCCCCAAACGACCTTGTCGATGATATCAACTTGCACACCATCTTGTAAGCCGCCATCTTGTAAGCCACCATATGATGGTGCTATTTTGGCTGAAGAGCTGATCAAGAGGGTTGAAGCTTAACCCGGCGGGTTAGAAGCCCCCAAGTGATCGTATGATTATACCCATCTTTGAGCAATGTGAGATACGTAGAACGGCAGAGGCCCCGGCTTGCAGGGATGCCAACTTTATTATATATATTTGTGTGATATATACAATGATGATATACAATGGGGGGAGTCAATGACTCTAAGTATAGTAAGGCCGTAGATGAGCGATGTTCCACGGCCGCTGGGTCTCCTGCCCAGAAGTGCGTGATTCATCTCGCACGTCAATTAGATAGTATGACCCGTTGTTGAGGTTTCTGCTAACCACAAAAGGTCCTTCCCATGGAGGAGACAACTTGTGCGCGTCCGTCTGATCTTGAATCAGGCGCAACACTAAGTCGCCTTCTTGAAACGTCCGGGTCTTGACTCTGCGGCTGTGATAGCGACGCAGGTCTTGTTGATAAATCGCCGATCGAGCCACCACCAGATCACGCTCTTCATCCAAAGCATCTAACGCGTCCTGACGCGCCGTCTCATTGTCTGCCTCAACATAAGCCGCCACCCTTGGCGAGTCATGACGTATGTCGCTTGGTAACACGGCTTCTGCGCCGTAAACCATGAAGAAAGGCGTATAGCCTGTTGACCTGTTGGGAGTTGTATTGATGCTCCACAGAACTGATGGTAACTCCTCAACCCAACAACCCGGTGTTCTCTGTAGAGGAACCATAAGCCGGGGCTTGATACCTCTCAGGATCTCCTGGTTAGCCCGCTCCGCCTGACCATTGGACTGTGGATGAGCCACAGCAGAGACGTCAAGCCGGATATGCTCACTTTCACAGAACGCTTGCATAGCCCCCTTGGATAGGTTTGTGCCGTTATCTGTGATAATACTATGAGGGTAACCAAAGCGATAGATCAGTTTTTTGACAAACTGAACCGCCATAGCTGCGTCACACTTGCTAACCGGCTCAGCCTCCACCCACTTTGTAAACTTATCCACTGCCACCAGAAGGTGGGTCTTCTTGTCTTTGGATCTCTTGAAGGGCCCGACCATGTCAAGCCCCCAGATTGCGAACGGCCAGGTAATTGGGATCATGCGCAATTCCTGAGCCGGCACGTGAGCACGTCGCCCAAACTTCTGGCATCCATCACACTTGAGAACCAAGTCTTCTGCGTCCTTATGAGCCGTCAGCCAGAAGAAACCATGTCAAAAAGCTTTGGCCACCAGAGATTTTGAGCCGGCATGATGACCACAATCTCCGACGTGGATTTCATTCAAGATCTCCTTGCCTTCCTCAGGTGAAACACAACGTTGAAAAACGCCGGTAACACTGCGTTTATGCAACTCGCCATTGATGATCGTCATGGACTTTGATCGCCTGATAACTTGCCTTGCCAAGGTCTCGTCCTCAGGTAACTCGCCGCGAGTCAGATACGCCAGGTAAGGTAACGTCCAGTCAGGAATAGCATGCAGAGCCGCCACCAGCTGCCCCTCCGGGTCAGGCATAGCCAGATCCTCCTCCGAAGGTAGCTTAACTGATGGGTGATATAACACGTCCAAGAACACGTTAGGCAGCACCGGCTTACGCTGAGAGCCCAGCCGTGACAAGGCGTCAGCCGCCTCGTTCTTGCGACGGTCAATATGATCTACTTGATAACCTTTGAAGTGGCCTGCAATTATATCCACCGCCTGACGATAAGCCGCCATCCGTGGGTCTTTGGAATCCCACGTGCCTGAAACTTGCTGAGCCACGAGGTCTGAGTCGCCGAGGCATCTAACCCGGCTCAGATTCATCTCCTTAGCCACCCGGAGGGCATGTAGCAAGGCCTCATACTCAGCTGCATTGTTAGTACATGGAAACATCAACCTTAGCACATAACAGAACTTATCACCTTTAGGGAAAGTTAAGACAACT
The DNA here is from genome assembly GCA_039707655.1 of Elymus sibiricus. Classification (NCBI taxonomy): domain Eukaryota; kingdom Viridiplantae; phylum Streptophyta; class Magnoliopsida; order Poales; family Poaceae; genus Elymus; species Elymus sibiricus. The sequence continues at coordinate 90,107,699 of CM077671.1, read as the reverse complement.
CCAGCCCCCGAGCCTTCCAACTGCCTAGACCCGTCGAAGTGAATCGTCCAGTATGTGTTATCCGGCTTCTCCTCGGGCGACTGACACTCTGTCCAGTCGTTTATGAATTCCACCAAGGCTTGAGACTTAACAGCCGTGCGAGGCACATACCTCAGATTAAGAGGTCCAAGCTCCAATGCCCACTTAGCAATTCTGCCTGTGGCTTCTCTGTTTTGAATTATGTCTCCCAACGGGGCAGAGCTAACCACCGTGATCTGGTGTCCCAGGAAATAATGCTTCAGCTTACGATTTGCCATGAACACCCCATATATTAGCTTCTGCCAATGCGGGTACCGTTGCTTGGACTCAATCAAGACTTCGCTGACATAGTAAACCGGCCTCTGAACCGGATATTCCTTCCCTGCCTCCTTGCGCTCCACAACAATCGCAGCGCTGACTGCTGTGTTATTAGCCGCCACATAGAGGAGCAAAGGTTCCTTCTCAGCCGGAGCGGCCAAGATTGGCGGCTCAGTCAGTTGTTTCTTGAGCGCCTCAAACGCCTCACCCGCCGCTTTGCTCCAGACAAAATTGTCTGTTTTCTTCATCATCTGATATAAAGGGATTGCCTTCTCACCCAGGCGGCTTATGAACCGGCTTAACGCGGCGATCCGACCCGTCAGGCGCTGAACGTCATTGATGCACGCCGGCTCAGCCAGGGAAGTGATAGCCTGAATCTTGTCCGGGTTAGCCTCAATACCACGCTCAGAGACTAAAACCCCCAAGAGCTTGCCTGCAGGGACTCCGAAGACACACTTGACCGGGTTAAGCATCATCTTGTAAACCCGCAAATTGTCAAAAGTCTCCTTCAGGTCGTCCAGCAAAGTATCCTTCTTCCTTGACTTGACCACAATATCATCCACATAGGCATGAACGTTGCGCCCAATTTGACTATGAAGACAGTTCTGCACACAGCGCTGATAAGTCGCCTGGGCACTCTTGAGCCCGAAGGGCATAGACACATAGCAGAAAGCACCAAAAGGCGTGATGAAAGCTGTCTTCTCTTGGTCTTTGACTGCCATCTTGATCTGGTGATAACCTGAATAGGCGTCCAGGAAGCATAAACTCTCGCAACCCGCCGTTGCATCAATAATCTGGTCGATACGGGGGAGAGCAAATGGGTCAACTGGACAGGCCTTGTTAAGGTCCGTGTAATCCACACACACACGCCAAGTGCCGTTTTTCTTAAGCACCAGCACCGGGTTAGCTAACCACTCCGGGTGAAAAACCTCCACGATGAACCCTGCTGCCAAGAGCCGGGCCACCTCTTCTCCAATAGCTTTGCGCCGCTCTTCATTGAAACGACGAAGGAACTGCTTGATCGGCTTGAACTTAGGATCCACATTAAGGTGGTGCTCAGCAAATTCTCTCGGTACACCCGGCATGTCAAACGGCTTCCATGCAAAGATGTCCCGATTCTCACGGATGAATTTGATGAGCGCGCTTTCCTATGCGGGGTCCATGTTAGCCCCGATAGTGAACTGTTGTGACGAGTCGCCCTCAGTGAAATCCACCAGCTTGGTATCATCCGCCGCAAACTTGAGAGGCGGCTCAGATTCCGTGTTAGGCTTCTTGAGCGGAGTCATGTCTTCCGGGTCAACATTCTCCTTATAGAACTTGAGCTCTGCCTCAGCACAACTTGACTCTGCGTAAGTTGCGTCCCCTTCCTCGCACTCAAGAGCCGTCTTCCGATCGCCATGCACAGTGATCGTCCCGTTCAACCCGGGCATCTTAAGCTGTAAGTAAACATAGCAAGGCCTAGCCATGAACTTGGCGTAAGCCGGCCGTCCAAACAGAGCATGATATGGGCTCTTGATATTGACCACCTCAAACCACAAAGATTCCACCCTGTAGTTAAATTCATCACCAAAAGCAACTTCCAAAGAAATCTTCCCCACTGGATAAGCCGACTTGCCAGGTACCACACCATGAAAAACAATTTAAGAGGGCTTAAGATCCTTATCAAGCAAACCCATCCGGCTGAAAGTGTCGTAATACAGGATGTTGATGCTGCTGCCACCATCCATAAGAACCTTAGTGAACACATATCCTCCAACTTGGGGGGCAACCACCAAGACCAGTTGCCCCGGGTTATCAACACGCGGCGGGTGATCCGCCCGGCTCCAAGTTATGTCATACTCAGACCACTTCAAATACTGCGGGAGAGCCGGCGTGACTGCATTAACCGCCCGCTTGCGTACCTTTCGGTATCGCTTGTCAAGGCTGGTTGTAAAAACATGATACTGACCCTCACTGAGCTGTTTCGGGTTAGTCTGGAAACCCGACTGGTTATGCTGCTGCTGGCCTCCACCACCAGATTGTTGATGATGACCTCCTTGATTGCCTTGACCCTGGTAACCGGACCCTGAGCCGCCAGCGCCAAAGCCGGCCCCTGACCCGCCTGGTCCTGAGCCGCCAGACGGACCATTGTCGTTATTGCGGTGCTGTTGAAGGCTGTAATCTCGAAACTGTCGCATGATGCTGCAATTCCTCCATGTATGGCCTGCCGGCCTATCAGGCTGACTATGCTCCGGACAAGGTTTATTGAGCAGCTCTTCCAGGTTAAAAGGAGCTTTGCCCTTGTTAAAAGGCGCCTTGAAATTCCCGTTGCCCTTAGCACGGCCGTTTCCAGCGCTAGTGTTCGCCACCAGTTCTGACCCGCCGTCCGGGTTCTTCCGCTTGTCAGAATTGCCGTTTCCAACTGTGTTTTGCTGTTGACCTTTTCCATTGTTACCCTTCTTCCCCTGACCTGATTTTTCATCATCAGAGCCCGGGTCCTTCGTGTTGTCAGAATCTGCATATTTAGTGAGAGCCGCCATGAGCTCCCCCATGTCTTGACACGAGCGCTTAAGCCGGCCAAGCTTCTGCTTCAAAGGCGTAAAGTGGCAATTCTTCTCCAGAATCAAAACCGCTTGAGCCGCCGTAATCTGTTCTGAAGAGTGGATGATGGTTGAGACCCGCCGGACCCAATGATGAGCCGACTCGTCCGCCTGTTGCACACAATGATCCAAATCCACGATCGTCATGGGCTGCTTGCACGTTCCTTTGAAATTTTTGATGAATTTCGCCTTCAACTCGGCCCAGGAATTGATGGTGTTGGGTGGCAATCCCTTTAACCACGTGCGAGCCGGCCCTTCCAGCATCATGATAAAGTATTTGGCACATACTGCATCACTAACATCCAACATCTCCATGGCCAGCTCATAGCTTTCAATCCAAGCCTCTGGAGGTAAGTCAGCTGTGTAGTTGGGCACCTTGCGAGGGCCCTTGAAATCCTTCGGCAGACGCTCATTCCGCAAAGCTGGCGTTAAGCACAGTACTCCCACAGCCCTGGAAGTTAAGCCTGCTCCAACTAAGACGGAGGGTTCTTGGTGAGCCGCCGCTGCCGCCAGAGCCACCGCCTCCCGCTGTGCTCTCGCCCGATCCACCAGCGCTTGAGCATCCAGAGCCGCCTGATTGGCCCGCGGCGGGTTCCGATGCCGTTCACTGCTGGAAACCGCCAGCGACTCATAACACCGGCTGTAGCTGCGGCTGGGGAGGGGAGTTGAATGCACACGGCTCCGGCTGTAAGTATTCTTCTCCTGCTGGGCCACCGCCGTCCGCAGATATCCAATAGCGTTCTGCACCTCTTCTGCAAAAGGTGCCTCATCGGGGATGGGAATTGTCTCAAGCCTGGTAGCCGCCGCTACCAAGTTCTCCGCCGGGTTAGAATAATGACCCGCCGGTGTTGGGAAAGAAGGTGGAGTCTGGTTCTGCCGGGGCGGGCTAATCCGTTGATGCTGATCCGCCGCCCGGCTTCCCGGTACTTCCGCCGTCCGGGTTACGGTCAGAGGCACGTTCCGTCCCGTCCCTGGTGTGTTGAAGAGATTCCTGGCTTCATACTGATCCGGTAAGCGGGATTGATGCCTCATCCGCTGAACCGCCACTGCTGACTGCTGCTCTAACTCAAGACGAAAAGCGTTCCGCCTCAGCATCCATCTGAGCCTTCAGCGCATTGATTTCCTGTTGGACCTCAGTCATCTGGTTTTTCAACCTTGCGATCTCCGTGTTACGGGCAGCTTGGTTTTCAGCAGTGATCTCAGTCGCCATCAGGGTCGTAAGCTCGTTCATCAGATCCAGAAGAACCTGAGCCGGTGGCCTGCCAGCCCCAGATCTAGTCGCACCGGCGGCTGAACTGCCAGGAGCTGCCGCTGAACCAGCCATGAAGACGGCAGCGCGGTTTGGCGGCTCATACTCCTCCGGCTCATGATATTTTGACTCGGGGTAAGGCTCGATGTAGCCCCCGAGCCCACCATTGTGAAGCTGATAGATTGATTCCGTCTCTCCGCTGGATGATTCATCATCTGAGCAGATGAGAGTTTCGTCCCGAGACACAGAGCCCTCCAGCTCCATGCCCTGGGTGAAGCCGACGAAGACATGCTTCCTGCCCGGGTTAGCACGGGCGGGTTGCACGCGTCGGGCGGGTTGCTCGCGCCGGGCCGGCTCGACGATGTCGGTGCAGACGTCCGGCCCGGGCTCAGATCCGCCGATCTTGCCGATGAAGACGTGGATTCCGCCAAAGGGGATCCGGAAGCCGTACTCAATGGAGTCAGCCTCGGGGCCCTAGCCGGCGTCGTCGATGTAGAGCCGGCCGCGGCAACTCTTGGTCATCCTGCCAACAGCGTACCCCTCGATCCCTGAGAGAGAGCCCTTTGAGAACTCAACACCACCGAGCGCTAGCCCCAAGGTGGGCGCCAATTGTCGTGGTTTTGTCACGGCAGATGTCCGAAGACTTAGGTTCGAGGCCATCGCCAAAGGGGTGGACTCAAAGGGGTTGATCGAGACAAGGGACACGGGTTTACCCAGGTTCAGCCCCTCAAGAAGAGGTAAAAGCCTACGTCCTGCTTGTATTGTATTGATTGGAGTGTCGACTACAAGGGAGCGGTTTCGCTTGACCTAGTTCTCGACTTGTTGGTTTCTTGTCTAAGCCGCCCCAGGGACTCGCCTTTATATAGGAGGTCAAGGCCCTGGGTTACACGAGTCATAAACCGTCTTACACAACGTAGTCTATTCTGTCTCTAAGCCGCCTTGCCGTCTTGGGCAAGCCGTCTCCGGGCGGCTTAACCGCCCGAGTCTTCTTACCATCTTCTGTCTCTGGGCCTCTGCCTTAGCCCATCGGGTAAGCCGCCACGCGGCCTGACCTTCATCTTCCGGCCCACCTTACGGGTCTTGGGCTATGAGCCGCCAGGTATGACCCGGCCCCTCCTGGGCGGGTCTTACCATGGGGTTATATCCCCAACAAACTCTGTACTCGATACACCATCATCAATACAAACAAAGCAGGACGTAAGGTTTTACCTCCATAGGAGGGCCCGAACCTGGGTAAACACCGTCTCTCTTGTCTCCTGTTACCCATCGATCCAAGACCCACAGCTCGGGACCCCCTACCCGAGATCCGCCGGTTTTGACACCGACAGTCGGCCCCGTTGCCCTTGCCTTCCCCGTGCGACCCCGAGCGGGAGCCCCGGCCTCCACGCCTCGCCCTGCTCCGCCCCGCGGTGTGCCGACGGTCCGCCCACCGGCGCTCGGCTGTATCGCCGGCACCCCGCTGCTCGTCACCTCGCGCGTTGCGCCTCCCACGTCCGACGCCGGCTCGCCACGCCTCCCGCGCCGGCTCCCTTCCCGCGTGCGCTGGCCCCGTCTTCAGCCGCGGCCGGCTCCGCCTCCGGCGCATCGGTGCCCCGCCTCGCTCCCGCAACACTTCGGAGCTCTTCCGCCATCGACACCCTCGTCCTCGCGAATGCGTGCCCCGGTCTGGCTGTGCCCCTACGCATCCATCCTACTGCGCCCCGACGGCTCTGCCGCGCGCGCCTGGTCGGCTCCGCCCCGCGTGCGGCCGCCGTCTGCTCCGCCCGTGCGCTCGCGTCGTCCCAGGCCGGCTGCTGCCCCGCGCCCGCCTTTAGCGCCGCCGGACGCGTCCTTTCCTTACGCTCCCGCTCCGGCATGCAGAAGAAGAAAAACATTCCCCGCAAAAACAAAAAAAGAAGAAGAAGAAGAAAAACATTTACGTACGTGTGTGGTACGTACGATGCATGCATGGCCAGGGCGCATGCACGACTACATGTAACGGCCAGGCCGCATGGATGGCTACATGCACGGCCGGCTAAACGGCCACATGCATGGCAGGCTACGTGGCCGCGCGCCTTGGCTGGCTGCCCGGCCGGCGGCCCCAATCAGCTGCCCGGCTGGCTGTCAGGCCGGCCGTTGCCTGACCTGCTGCCCGGCTGGCTGCAGACGCTGCGTGGCCGGCTGTTTGGCCGGCTGCCTCGCCCCGCGCCCATGCGAATCCGTTCGTCTCCGACCGAAAACGTCCAACACCGGTCAGCCGTGCCGGCTCCATCCCGTGCTGACTGCTCCGTACGCGCGTCAACACCATCACTCCGCCTGTTCCCGGGCCGTGGCGAGCTCGGCCTACGCCTCCCCGACGCGCGCGCGCTCCTGCACCTACCGCCAGGACTCCATACCCTGCGCCTCCGCCGGGGTCTGGGTCCGTCAAGCCGGCGGCCGCGCGCCTCGCCTCGCGCCCCTCCGCGGATCTCCGGCGGCTCTCGGTCGCCGTTCCGGCTCGCTCCCAAGTGACCCAGCTCGCAAGCGCCGGGCCGTCCCGCTCCGCACGGCCGCGCGCTCGCGCACCGCCTCCGCCCGCCTCCTCCGCGTTCTCGCTCCAGCCGCGCGCCGGTTGCTCGCCCCGCTCCTGCCCCGTGCGCCGGCGTCGCCCTGCCAGCATGGCCGCATGACCGCGTCGTTCCCGTCGCCCTGGCACGCGCCGGCTCCGCACGCCCCGGTCTCGACAAGCCCGGACGGCTCCTGTTCTATGCCCCGGTCTCGACAAGCCCGACCGGCTCTCGTTCCATGCCTCACGGCCGGCTGCGCCGCGCGCGTCATCGGCTGGCCGCGTCCCCTATGCCTCCTTAGCGGCTGCAAAAAGAAAAGAGACATGGAGCCGGCTAGAAAAAGAGGGCCGGTTTTAAAAAAAAGGACCGGCTAATCTGCCTGTCCACGCGCTGGCCTGTCCGCCCGCGTCGCCGCTCGGCCGACTCGGTCCGCTTACCAGCATCGTCGGCTGGCCGGCTAGCCTGCCCGCCTACATCGACAACGGGCCATCTACCTGGCTGCCCATCCGCTTCGACGTCGGGCCCGGCCGGGTCCGGTCCGGCTGGCACACCCGCCGATTGCCAGAGGCTCGGCGGCTACACCCAGCGGGTGCGCCGGCGCGCTGCGTTGGCAAAAAGACGAGCCAGTTGTCATCGACAACAACCACCTCGTCGACACCAAAAAAGCAATGAACCCCCTCGTTTGGAGGCTTGGAAGCCACGCCCGGCAGCGCCCCGCGCTCAACAGCCGGCGGACCCCGCGTCCGCCCTCGGCAGCGCCTCGCGCTCAACAGCGGACCCCGCGTCCGCGCCCGGCAGGGCTCCACGCCCATTAGCCGGCGGACCCCGCGTCCGCGCCCGGCAGGGCTCAGCGCCCATCAGCCGGCGGACCCCGCGTCCGCCCTCGGCAGCGCCTCGCGCTCAACAGCCGGCGGACCCCGCGTCCGTGCCCGGCAGGGCTCCGCGCCCATCAGCCGGCGGACCCTGCGTCCACTCCCGGCAGGGCTACACGCCCATCAGCCGGCGGACCCCGCGTCTGCCCCCGGCTAGGCTCCGCGTCCATCGGCAGGCGGACCCCGCGTCCGCGCCCGGCAGCGCCTCGCGCTCAACAGCCGGCGGACCCCGCGTCCGCCCCCGGCAGGGCTCCGCGCCCATCAGCCGGCGGACCCCGCGTCCACGCCCGGCAGGGCCCCGCGCCCATCAGCCGGCGGACCCCGCGTCTTCCCTCGGCAGGGCTCCGCACCCATCAGCCGGCGGACCCCGCGTCCGCCCCCTGCTGCGCCTCGCGCTCGACAGCCGGCGGACCCCGCGTCTGCACCCGTCGTCCTCGACGCCACTATTTGCTTCAACAGCAGCAAAGACCCTCCGCCCGACTCTTCGAGTCGCCCGGAGGCTCGGAGGCTACACCCAGCGGGTGCGCTGGCGCGCCCCACTGGAAACAGCCAGCCGGTGGACTCCGTGTCCATGCCCGGCAAGGCTCCACGCCCATCAGTCGGCGGACCCCGCGTCCGCCCCTAGCCGCGCCTCACGCTCGACAGCCGGCGGACCCCGCGTCCGCCCTCGGCAGGGCTCCGCGCCCATCAGCCGGCGGACCCCGTGTCCGCCCCTTGCTACGCCTCGCGCTCGACAGCCGGCGGACCCTGTGTCCGTCCTAGGCAGGGCCCCGCGCCCATCGGTCGGCGGACCCCGCGTCTGCACCCGTCGTCCTCGACGCCACTATTTGCTTCAGCAGTAGCAAAGACCCTCCGCCCAACTCTTCGAGTCGCCCGGAGGCGGAGGCTACACCTAGCGGGTGCGCGCCAGCCGGTGGACTCCGCGTCCATGCCCGGCCAGGCTCCACGCCCATCAGCTGGCGGATCCCGCGTCCGCGCCCGGCAGGGTCCCGCGCCCATCAATCGGCGGACCCCGCGTCCACGCCTGACAACCTTGACGCCACCGTCCGCTCAAGCGACACCAAAGACCCTCCGCCTGACTCTTCGAGTCGCCCGGAGGCTCGGAGGCTACACCCAGCGGGTGTACTGGCGCGCCCCCGCTGGAAGCAAGCCGCGCCGTCCCCGGCCCGCAATCGACCATCATCAACGACTTCTACAACAACAACGACAACGGCGAAAACCCTCCGCACGACTCTCCAAGTCGCCCGAAGGTTCGGAGGCTACTGTCGGGGGGATTACCCCCGGGTAGGCTCAGGGAGGCGACTCGACATTTTAAAACAACAGGGCGGCCAACGCCCCTTTGTCCGGCTGCTCCGGCTGGCACCCCGACCTGGCCGGCTACTAAGTCCAGCCGACTCCCTGCCCGGCTGCACCAGCCGGCTGCTCCGTCCGACCCCCCGTCCGGCTGCTCCAGCCGGCCTGCTGCTCCAGCCAGCCTGCTGCGCGAAGTCAACCACCCCGTCCCATCGGACACGACGTGAAGACACTATAGCCTGCATCATGCGTCACTTCACTGCACCCCAATAGTGACGCACTATAGCCTGCGTCATCGCGTCACCTCGCATGTCATCTCCAATAGTGGTGCACTATAGCCTGCATCATGCGTCACCTCGCATGTCATCTCCAATAGTGGATAGTTGGCCATGTGGGCCACCCCTTGTCCCCTGGGCCTCCCTTTATAAGAGGCACCAGGGGAGCACACTCAGGGACGGGGGGAAAGAAGCCCATGGCTCTCCTCTCCCACTCAGCTCCAGGAGCAACCCTGTACTACATATACACTTCATATACACACATGCAGGAGTAGGGGTATTATCTCTCCGGAGAGCCCCGAACCTGGGTAAACCACCGCGTGCTACTACCCTATCCCGTCCCGGATCCTCCACGGCAGACTTGCTCTCACCTCGATTAGCCACCCCCTGGCATCTGTTGTGAGAAAACGACAACACGTTGGGGGACGTTAAGTGTGTGATCCTACGGGTTCGAGAACATGCGTACATGGTCGAGACACCTCTCTGATTAATAATAAATAGTAGGACCTGGATGCCCATAATTACTCCCACATATTCAACGATCTTTATCGATTTGAACCACAATGTCAAGGATTCAGATAATCCCGTATACAATTTTCTTTGTGTGGTGATATGTTATTTGTTCGAGATTCGATCTTCGGTATGGCCATACCTAGTTCAATCTCGTTACTAGCAAGTTCTCTTTACTTGTTCCGTAATACAATATTCCGTGACTAAACACATTAGTCACATGCTTGCAAGTTATTTAGGATGTTGTATTGCCGAGAGGGCCCAGAGATATTTCTCTGTCACATGGACTAACAAATTTCAATCTCGATCCATGCAAACCACCAAATACCTTCCGAGATACCTGAAGAGCACCTTTATGATCACTCAGTTATGAAGTGACGTTTGATACCCACAAACCATTCTTCCGGTATTAGGGAGTGGCACGATCTCATGGTCTAAGGAATAAATACTTGATATTAAGAAAGTTGTAGCAATTAAACTAAGTGACACGATCAAATGCTAAGCTATGATCGGTTCTATCCATCACATCATTCTCCTAATGATGTGATCTCATTATTAAATGATAACTCATGTATATGGTTAGGAAACCATAACCATCTTTTAATCAACGAGCTAGTCAAGTACAGGCTCACTAGGGACCCAATGTTTGTTTATGTATCCACACATGTATTTGAGTTTTCGGTTAATACAATTATAGCATGGAGAATAAACACTTATCAGGAACAAAGAAATATGGCAATAACAACTTTATTATTGCCTTTAGGGCATATTTCCAACGATTATTTATAGTATACACGTATAAAATTTCACCACATATAAAAAACAAATACATAAATTAAAGTTTTTTTGTTGTATTTGGGTCAGATTTTTGTTTAGCCTGTAAATAACTGTATTTTGATGGAGCTTCACAGATAATGCAAGAACACGTTGTAGTTTTTTTTTGCCTTTTCTCAAAACTTTTGAAAAACAGGCTCCCTGGTGCTTGTCCTGACAAACGCCACACTCATAGAGGTCACATATATTGAATTAGGAAAAGATGTGATTTTTGGATGCAATTTGCATCCACCAAATTTGCTCTTGAGGTTCCTCATTTTACCAGTTGTTCTGTACATCTAAGGGCATCTCCATGGGCATATCCCAAATCGGACACACTAAACGTTTGTGGACGTGCCCGTGGACATTGATACGAGAGCCGACCATCCAACTGCAAGGATCAAACGCCCACTACATTTCAAATGCAAATTGAATAAAACTGATGAATTTTAAGAAAGTTCTATATATATAAAGCAAAACCGGACGAAATTGGACAAGTTCAAACTATTTTTTTATATAGAAAACTAGATTAAATTACTCGAGGTACCGACATCGTTCAATCGCGTCTTCTATGGACCGGCAGACCAGCACGAATGCACGACAGTCGTTTGACAGCGGGACGTGTGATGATGCCTTTGGATGGGGTCGAGCGAGTAAATGCATATGTTGGAAGAGTCCGGACGACCGCAAACCTCCTTTAATTTGATGCTGATATATGAAATTTCAACATCCAGACGCGCCCGTGGATATTTGAGACATGGATAACAAAACGCAAACACCCAGGGGCGTTTTGTAGAATAGCTTCAAAGATGCCCTTAGAGCAACTCTAGCAGACCCCTTGTATCGTTTTGTAGAATAGCTTCGAAGATGCCCTAAGGACTAACTAACGGCAGGCCGGGGGCGGCCGAAACTCGCGAATCCGAGGCGGAGGCGGGCCGGGGCGGCGTCGACGCGGCCAATCCGGGCCGGCGGCGTCTCGGCGGCGGTCTATCCGGGTCGGCGGGCACCCGGGGGCGATGCGGCTCGGCAGATCCGGGGGGGGGGGGGGGGCTAGGCGGCGCGATGGAGCGGGGTTTGGAGCGGTCCGGCGGCGTGATTCCGACGACGGATATGGCTGAAACCACAGGCGGCGACGGCGGTGCCGGGTGGCTGCGGGATAGGGAGGGGAACAAGCGTGGGCTGAAATGTTCCTCCTGCCAACCGCTTTCGCGAGATACATGGTGCCGTTGGGGGGGGGGGGGGACTGTATATTCACGGTCGGAGGGGCAATTTTACCGCACCCCTTAAAAATGTTTAAGGGTCAGCCGTGTTTACGGGTCTGTACGGGTCACTTTTTCAACGCGAAGCTGTAAAATGATGGTTATTTTACGGGTCAGAAAGATATAAGAGTTCTGCTAGAGTTGCTCTAACATGTCATAGAAAACCAACCCTTAAACAATGCACAAGAAGTCAACAACCCCTTTGAAAGACCAAAAGAAAAAACTCACTGCCCAAACCAAGAAAAGGGTCGCAAATAATGAGCTTGCGGCACGGAGGGGAAACGAACACCCTAAAACCGACCTCTTCTCCAAACATCGGCCTTGTTTGTTTCAGCTTTGGGGACAGTTTTTGGACTAGAAAAAGCTGAAGCTGAAACAAACAACTATTTTAGAACAGTTGTGGAATCACAACCCAAAACTGTTTCGGGCTATTTTCAGTGTTACAACCCAAAACATGTCTCGGTGTACTTCACAGCCAAAGTTGTTTCCCTAGCCCGTCTGACTTTGGTGTTTGGTCATAATTATGTCATAAATGCCACCGCAGGCACGACCTATCTCTCCCTTCGCCCCCCTCCTCCTGAAACATACTGTTTTCACCAGCTCACAGTCGTTTCCACAGCTACGTTGCCAAACAACTAACCTTCACTACAGCTGTTTCCTCAGCGCAGCAGTTTTGCCAGCACAAGAGGTCCACAACTGAATCTGTCGAAATTGAAGCCCAAACAAACACAGCCATCCTCTCACTCTCAACCCAAACAACCCTAAGAAAGCCTTGGTTTTGTAGGTCCTTGAGAGGTGAGCTGAGGCATATAAAAACAAAAAGGCTGACAAAGTTGGTGGCTGCCCCAACCAAGCTAGGGTTCTGCCTTGTTTCCACATGCCCCGTGGCCTTGCCCGTGTCCTCATCCCAGACGCCCACACAAAAACAAAACCCAGCAGTACTACAAGATTAGGAGCAACCAAAGCTAGCTCAGCCAGTAGCTTGCACAAACCAATGATTATTATTACCGAAAAAAACTGGCTCTAGACAAGTGTTTCTTCACTACGTAATACTAATCAGCGTGGCTGGCTCAGAACTCAGATCATGGAGATACTAATAATTGATCGGTGTGCTTTCAGATCAACAGGTCAATGATTAGGCTCGTCAGTGACACCAACTTGCAGCTAATTAATCCCGTGATTAGGAGGGAACGGAATCTTAGTCTGGGTGGCTCATCAGGGACAGTTTTCTTTCTCCCTTTTTTCTTTTCTCGAATCGATCCATTGCATGGGTATCTATCTGGGAGTGGGATCTGTGCCTGCCTGCCCATGACGCTGCGTGGGCTGACCAAGCGAGTTTTTTGCCTCATCCATCCATCCATCCATCCCGATCTCATCTGCCCCCCTTCCTTCAAGTATTAGCATTACAAAATGTACTCCTGCATTTGTATTTTGGGAGTATGAATAAATCGGGAGATACAGTGCACCAGTGACCAGGGCTCTGCTTATCTACAGTACCACTCCCCTGTCCTTGACCCGTATTTGCAGCGAGTGGTCCTGCTCCTGCCACCACAATAATAATTTGCTGACACGTTTTTATTTTCAAAAAGATGAATGAGCCCGGCTCCGGGGCCATGCATGCCGTCATCATTTTATTAATTATTCATAAATACATTACGAAGTAACACATCAGTAAGTCTGAAGCCATCATTTTGGCAACATCCGTCGCTACTCCTATCGAGTTGATGAAGAGTGACGAAAGTACGAATCGAATACCAAACAGACCTCGCATCAAAGCCTAACATCTAATGTCGGAGGCCTCCACCAAGCCGCTTGCCAGGTCTGGGGTACACACTGGTCCGGCACACTCTCAGAGTCCGCCGTCGTCGTCTTTCACCGATCCATCTTCAGAGCAGGTACTGACGCCTCGACCATGCCAGGCCCGCCGTCGATGCCATACAACGCTACCTCCTTACGCACGTCCATTAAGACGCATCCGACGTCGAGACTTTGTCGCACCATGCCGCCAAGACCCACTGTTGACGATACGGTTGATGCCACGCCGCTCCACCTACATGCCATCTCACGTCAACTCCAAACTACCAGCAACTCCACCACCATGAGCAGTCCTCGACCAACACCTTTAGAAAGGAACACATCACCAAGGTGTCGTCGTCGCCCAAACAGAGGAACAGAGGCTTTCGCTTGTGCTCATGGCAGAGGTGGGAGGAGCAGGATCCACACTGAAGCCTCCAGGAAGGGAATCGGTGCCGAGGGGCGTCGACTTTGGTGCGGCCGCGACACCGGCCTGGAGTTTCCCCCGGATCCATGCCCACCCGCCAGATCCGTCTAGGCAGTACTGGTAAACGTCAACCGTAGTCGCCAGGTACGGGAGCCAACATGAACCGGAGCAGATCGAGTCAGAGACGATGCTTCCCATGGAACTCCGGCCGCCCAGCGAGGAGCCGCCGCAGCGCCGCCGCCTCCACGCCACCCACGCAGTTGTGGAAGGCCACCCATCTACACCCACCGGGCAGGCCGCACCGCGCGCCACCGATCGAGGTTGTCGCTCCAAGATCCAATCTGCCAGCCGCCGCCACGCCATGTGAGCCAGACCACCACGTATGTGTCCCCGCACCGCACGCGCTCCCGTGTACCGTACGCGGTCGCCGCACAGCCCGGCACAAGCTCGCCATGGCGACCACGCGCCCCCACAGTGGACGCCCCACAACGCCCGAGCCTCGCGAGAGGGAGAACCGGAGTGCCCCGCCGTCGCCACACCATGTGAGCCAGAGCCCACCACGTATGTGTCCCCGCACCGCACGCGCTCCCGTGCACCGTACGCGGTCGCCGCGTAGCCCGACACAAGCTCGCCATGGCGACCACCCGCCCCTACGGTGGACGCCCCGCAACGCCCGAGCCCTGCGAGAGGGAGAACCGGAGTGCCCCGCCGTCACCGACGCTGCGCGGGCTTTGCCCGACGGTGCCTGCTGGCGGCGACGAGGGGAGGGAGAACTAGCGAGAAGGGAGTTCGCCCGTCGGCTAGGGTTCCGCCCGGATCGCACGCGGGGTGGGCGACACGGGTCGTCTCCACAGAAAAGTAGTTCATTTGTTGACACGGTTAACAGTAACAGTAAAATTCACGGTCTTGCTGGGGAAAATCGCATTGACATTTTCACAATGGAGATAAGAAAATCTCGGTCACTCACTCAATGAGTGAGTAGAGCAGATGAGGCCACATCGCAGAGGGGAGCTGTTGCTATCACTCATTCACAGTGTCACTAGGTCAGCGGCAGCAGTGCAGCATGGACGTGGAAATATAAAAAGTTCCGGCCTTTTCTGCGACTGCTCACGGCCTCGCAGGGCTTACGTGGCCGGCCGCGTTTGACATTGCCCCGGATCCTCTGTGCATGGGCATTGCTGTACAGATAGAGAGGTTCCAGATGGCACCATTGGGTGCCATCCTTTTCTAAAAAAACGATTGGGTGCCATCATCGAGCTGTCTGTTTATGGTTTTGTTTTTCCAGCTTGGAAAATAAGATGAAAACAGGAAAAAAAAATGCAAAGTAGTGATTAAAACGTAATTTTCATCAAACACTTTGTAAGAAGGTATTATTCAGATGTTAATACCGTAATTTTTATGGAGCTGTCATTAAGAAGAACAAGTGTAAGTTTTATGCCCACTTCACTCGTTTAGTGGAGTACTTATCAACATTGAAAATTTAACCAATCCGGGAAAGAAATGACTCCCTCAGCACACTAATGCAAAACTGAACCGCAGAAAATGTCTTGCAACAGTGCACATAGGTATCATTCCTTTTGGAGCCTATCCAGCTCTGCCGGCACTAAAAGCGTCCAAAATCATGACGAAAAAGCAAAACAAACAAAACAAGATGATCACACAAGAATTATCATCATGCAATGAAATGACACCGGGAGCAAACAATATTTCCACCCCCCTAAAGCACACGTGCATAAAGACAGCTCCACACACACACACACACACGAGAAGCCGGTCAAGGAAATAATCATTCAGACAAAAACTTTTGCTTTAGCCTCCAAACCCCACAGACAGCCAACAAAAAAAAATAAAAACCCCACAATAATAAAACCAAAAGCCGCTGCCCTGCATTTCAATTCCTCAACGGGGGAAGGAAGGAAAGAGAGAAAGAAAGAAAAGTCAATGCCCCAAGAAAGCCTTGCTTGCTGCGACTCCTCCCACTTTCCAGCCCACTGCGCGTGTGTGAGCCCCCACCCCAGGGAGCAAAAACTAACGAGGTAAAGCCAATGATAATAATAATAATAATATGACAGCACCAAACGCTTTGTTTTTTACTGGGTGGACGGTACTAAAGCAGCCCACCCCACCCCAGCCGGGCCGGCCAGCCTCACTAAAATAGTGCCGGTACTTTTTGCAGCTCCAAAGCGAGGCAAGGCAGTAGTAGTGGTGGTGTAGAAACAGGGGGAAAAAAGAAGTTGGTGTGGTGTTGGTAGTTCTTGGGCGGAAATGAATGCAACCTCCTCATGATGCCAACGCATTTAGTGCGCCCCCAAACCACTAGCGACGGGTTTGGTGAGAGCGGGGAGGATCTGAGCGAGCTCTGAGCTCTCAGTGAGTGAAGCCAGTGAGTGAGTGAGCTAGTAGCTCTTGATGAGTTCTTGGTGGAGTGCAAAAGCAAGCAAAGTGGAGTCAAATCTTTGCTGAGGTCTCCATCCTTCTTTCTTTCTTTCTATTCATCTTCTTTAATTTGAGTTCTTGGTCCTGCCAAAAGCCAAAGCCATCTCCACTCTCCCTCTCCCCCTTTTCGCCGGGAAAGGTCGAGGGTGTCGCTGCATTTCAGGCCCTCCTCCATTTCTTCCTCAAAGAAAGCTCCAAGAAAATCCGCACCTCAAACCCAAGGAAAACCTGAGATTTGTGCACCCGCAGCCAGCCAGCCGGCCACTGTTCTTGGTTGATGGGAGCGCTCGGGCTCTGACATTTCTGATCCCCCATTTTTTCTCTCCCCAGCGGAAGATCCGGTATTCTTTCCCTTCCTTTTCCCACCCGCACCCGCTGAGCGAGCGCTGATCCGAAATCCCTCTCCCACCCAGAAATCTCGGGGTTTTCCGGCCCGCTCCGTCTTCCATGCCTCGCCGCGCCCGTTGATCCGGGCCGCCACGCACGCAGGGGCGCTGCGGTTGGTTTCCCGGTCGTCGATCCGGCAGTTCGGGGGGGCGGGCGGCACATGCATCTCTCCCTGTGGAAGCCGCTCTCCCACTGCGCCGCCATCCTCCTCTCCAAGAACCACCGCCGGCGTGGAGGAGGAGGAGGAGGAGGAGGAGGAGGCGGCGGCGGGCATGGCGGCGGCGGCAACGGCCGGCGCAACGACCCGGCGTCGTTCCTCCGGCAGCTGCGCGACGCGCTGGACGCCGCGTCGGAGGAGGGCGCCCTCTGCCCGCCGCCGGACGCCGCCGGCGCGGAGGCGGACGCCGCGGTCACGCGCTCCCGCTCCCTGGCGCGCCTGCGGGCGCAGCGCGACTTCCTCCGCGCCACCGCCCTCGCCGCCGCCGCCGGCCCCTTCCGCTCCATCTCCGACCTGCCGCTCCTCGCCCACGCCATAGCCACCTTCCTCTCCATGTACCCGGACTACGCCTCCACCTCCGACGTCGACCGCCTCCGCCTCGACCATTACTCCCACCTCGACGCCCCAGGCGCCGCCAGGGTCTGCCTCGACTACTGCGGCTTCGGCCTCTTCGACTCCAGCTGGGACTCTTCCTCCTCGTCCTTCACATTGTCTGAGCTCAATGCCAATCTGAGCAACCACGCGCTCTATGGTGGCGCTGAGCCCGGCACGGCGGAGAACGACATAAAGGAGCGGATCCTGGAGTACCTGAATGTGCCGGCCAGCGAGTACGCCCTGGTGTTCACCGTCAGCCGGGGGTCGGCGTTCAAGCTGCTCGCTGAGTGCTACCCGTTCGAGAACAACCGAAGGCTGCTCACCATGTTTGACCATGAGAGCCAGTCGGTGAACTGGATGGCGCAGAGTGCGCGGGCAAAGGGTGCCAAGACGCGCACCGCATGGTTCCGCTGGCCCACTCTGAAGCTCTGCTCGACGGAGCTGCGCAAGGAGATCGTGGGCAAGAGGAAGGCCAGGCGACGGGATGCTGCAGTCGGATTGTTCGTGTTCCCCGCACAGTCTCGGGTGACCGGCGCCAAGTACTCCTACCAGTGGATGGCGCTGGCGCAGCAGAATGGCTGGCATGTTATGCTTGATGCTGGTGCACTTGGTCCCAAGGACATGGACTCGCTGGGGCTCTCGCTGTTCCGGCCGGACTTCATTATAACCTCATTCTACAGGGTGTTTGGTTCTGATCCAACTGGATTTGGTTGTCTTCTGATCAAGAAGTCAGTTATTGGGAGCTTGCAGGGGAGGAATGGCTGCAATGCCTCTGGGATGGTCAGGATTGTTCCAGTCTTTCCACAGTACCTGAGTGACTCCATCGATGGATTTGATGCAGTGGAAACGGAGGGGCTTGAAGACGACTCTTGCACTCCGATAGATGAAAATCCAGTGCCTGATGTCCGGAATGGCTCACAGCTGCCAGCATTTTCGGGTGTGTACACGTCTGCTCAGGTCAGAGAGACGTTTGAGAGTGACCCTGGTCGTGACAGCAGCTCGGATAGGGATGGGGCGAGCACCATTTTTGAAGAAACCGAGAGCATATCTGTCGGTGAGGTGATGAGGAGCCCAGCATTCAGTGAGGACTGTTCATCAGAGAACTCTTTCTGGGTTGATGTTGGCCAGAGCCCATTGGGGTCAGAGAAGTCCGGTCAGTTCAAGAAAGGGAAACTGGGATCACCATTACCATCGCCTTGGTTCACTGGAAGAAAGGGTAACAAGAGGATGTCACCTAACCTAGCATCGAGGATATCTAGAAGCCCACTTTATGATGGTAATGTGATTTCTTTTGATGCTGCTGTACTGTCAGTTTCACAAGATGTAGACTGCCTCAGGGAAGACCCTGAAGAAGAAATCTATGAGAATGGCCGGGGAAATCATTTCAGGCAAGTAAGTGAAATCCAGGAGGAGCCGGAGGTTGAAGAGGTTGCATGCCAACATGCTATGAACGGTGGTTTGGACCACAAAGAAAGTGCGATAAGAAGGGAGACTGAAGGGGAATTTAGGCTGCTGGGACGGAGGGATGGAAACAGCAGATTTGCTGGGGGTCGTCTCTTCGGTGTCGAAGAGATTGACGGAGCGCTAAGCATGGGGCGCAGGGTTTCATTCAACACTGAGGCGAATATGATTGCTGACAGACTACATCGGGCCTCAGATGCTGCTGAAGCGTCTGGATATCCATTTCGTGATGACGATGCTTGTATAAGTGATGGGTATGATGATGCTCAAGACTGGAGCAGGAGGGAACCAGAGATAATTTGCAGGCACATTGATCATGTTGACATGATGGGGCTCAACAGAACAACTCTCAGGTTAAGGTACCTTATCAATTGGCTAGTAACTTCGCTGTTGCAGCTGAAGCTGCCAGGCTCGAAAGACGGTGATGGAGTCCCTCTTGTCCACATTTATGGTCCAAAGATTAAGTATGAAAGGGGAGCAGCCGTTGCTTTCAATCTGAAGCAAAGTGGCGGCGCTTTCATTAATGCTGAATTTGTCCAGAAGATAGCTGAGAAAAATGGCATATCTCTCGGCATCGGTTTTCTTAGTCATATAAAGATAGACCCAAACCAGAAACAGTCAAATGGAGCACTGGATATACCCGAGGCTTCCTTTTATAAGAATGGTCGCAGAGACAGTAAAAAGGTGACTGTAAGAGTTGAAGTTGTGACTGCTTCGCTTGGCTTCCTCACTAACTTTGAAGATGTGTACAAGATGTGGGCATTTGTTGCCAAGTTTTTAGATCCTTCATTCCTGGAAAGTGAGCGCATTGCCATAGCTACTGACCACATGGAGGCCATAGCTGCTGAGCACATGGAAGGGCAAATTTGAGCTTGATGTATGATATATCGACCAATGAAGGAGTGGAAGGTGATCTTTCTCCTTTTGTCGAGCCATAATTTGTGTTTTCGAGGGGTAATTGGTAGTGCATTTAGCAGATTTTTTTATTCTTTGCCTAGTTCCTCGACATGTGACTTATTTTTGTGTCATGTAGAGTTTGCTCAAATATGTACCAGCGGCTCGTCAGTAGAGCTCCTTTCCACTGAACAATGTTTGTAAGCAGCTCACTGGAAATGAAATAGTTTTGAGTGCTTTGTACTTGGAATGTGTTCATGATGCAGTTTTCACATCCTCTGTCAAAATTGTCTTTTGATGTATTTTTGTTTGTGGTTGCTGCTTAAAGTTGTAACTTTTTTCGCCGATCTTTGATAATCAATCAATGTTACTGAATGACTCCTTTTTGTTCATGGAACTGAGAATGGGGGCCACTTTTATGTTCCACTTCCACTTTGATTTTATGCCAGTCAGTCTGTTCAACATGTTCATGTCATGTTGAAATAGAACCATTCAGTTCGATTTGAACTGTTTGTAAGTACTATCACTGTCCTTCTTGGGTGAACTTCAATCATGAATTGTCTCAGTGTGTTATTATACAATTTCAACCCCCTTTTTGTGTATGATATGTTATTTTTGGCAGGATTACTAATAATCTGAAACTTGAGTGCCTTGGATAACCTGATCTGAAGAAGCATTAGGAACCAGTCACACTGATTGTTCAAATGTATCCCTGCAGTTTTTGCATGTCCTAGCATTAAATAATAACATTATCATGATCGTTGTCTCAGTGGGCTCACATGAATAAGATCCTGTATAGCCATTAATGTTATTGTTCCTTTTGTACTTGTAAAATCAGAATTAGGAACATCCACTACCGATCTACTCCCTCCGTCCCATAATATAAGAGCGTTTTTGATACTACACTAGTGTCAAAAACGTTTTTATATTATGGGACGGAGGGAGTATTTGGTATTTTGGTGTATGTCTTCCTTCGGCCCAGGTAAGCAGGTAGCTGCAATTTTGACGGTGCAATTTTCTTTGTGTATGACTTTTGGATGCTCCCCATTTATCAGCAATCACAATCATGGGAGTCCCATCATAGATTCGCTCTGCAATATCATGAAATATCTCTTATAGACCTTCAGTTGTGTTGGTAAATTGGGAACTCTCTACAAGTCAGAAGCTCAACTTGTGTTATGTCTTGTCAATGTTCAGTTTTTGTACTGGTTTCTACAGTACTTAGAGGTTAACTCATGTACATTGCCAAGTGTTATGCTTAATATGACGATTTCATTATTTTTCCCTTTTATGTACAATACCACAATTGCTGAAATGTCTCATTTTATTTTATACCCTTGAAATGTACTCCCTCCGTACCATAATATAAGACGTCTTATATTATGATACAGAGCTAGTAGAAGATACTAGAATTGTGATGAACCTCTTACTAGGCTCTATAAGGATGCAGCCATCAGTTTGTATTTAACACAACAAGCATCACTTTTGAGCTTTTGCCCCTACTGTGGCTGCCCTTTCCTTCTTGTGCTGCCATGAAGCAGTAACATCACATTTTATGTCAAGCAACCTACAAAATGATGCAACCACTGGGCTATAAAACTTGCAAATGCATTTTTCTTCGTACAGCCTTTCAGCCTGTCTGGCTCTGACCTGAGCAGTTACTGGCCATACCCTATTCTGTTCACTCAGTTTGACAGCCATAGTCAAGAAAATCTTCCCAGGGATATCGAAGCAGTGCAGTGGCAGGGTGTGTGTGTGTTCATTGCTCATTCTCAGAAGAAAACGTTTCATTGCAAAAGTTAAAGAAGGTGGTTTTCAGTTCCCAATCTATTCCTCTCCTCTCGTTAATTAATCAGTTTTTACTTCTCTGTCTTGATCCACAGTGGGTTTTGATTCACATAAATATGTCTTGAAGTGTTGAATGCGGCTTGTGACCTTTGGGTTCTCCATACAGCCATACTATTTATCTGTGACCTTTGCACTAGCACTGCTCAGAACATCCTCCCTCTGGATCCGTGGCAACTGGCATCTTTGCAAAACTCCTGGTAATCTCATGCAGTCATGCTTTAATCTCTGCTGTTGTTTTGGCTATTGCTACTGACAAAATCTGCTACTACACTCTCTAGATATTGCAGCTCTTCCTTTATCTTCTTAGACTAGAAGAAATAATACTAGAATATGTCATGCTTTTGGTGCGCAAAAGTCAAGGCTATCAAAAAGTAACTTTTGTCATGCTTTCATCTGCATCAGCCTGAATTAACTTTTCTAGTGATGTTCCTTTTTAATTAACAGTAGGACATGCCAGTACAGGACACATATAGTCGGTTCATGTCGATTAGCCTGGATAGTGAATAATGAAGTTTTTAGGTTACTTCCCAGTTCCCACTTGTTTGTGTGCCTACTGTAAATTGACTTTGACCTCCCTTCCTAATAACTTCATCTTTATTAACATTGCAGGAGTGATCAAGTCTTGCAGAGGTTGCAAGGATTACGCCGCACGTCAATATTGGGACCACATGCATAATCGAAAAAAGCGTTTCTTTAAGCTTATGCTTGGCAATTTCAAGAATGGAGTGGTACGATCTTCTCGATTATGCCGTTCCTGTGGACAAATATACATGTTCTGTAGTTTGTTGTTTTGGGTAACAGTTTCATGATTTATTCATCTTAGTACTTGAGTTAGAGGTTCGAACTAGTTTTGCTTTCCTGTATGAGTAGTTATTCAAGAATCAATTTCAAGCAAAAATGTTGAACGTCAAAAGGTAATCGGAAATTATCAGGATATTCCACTTCAACATTCTGTTCATGCATGGAGTTTGGATCAACATGTCTGGACTCTGAGACATGGATAATTCGTAAAGCATGTCCTGAAAAACTGACTTAATGGGGTGGCATATCCTGAAACCCTCCTAAAAACTATACACAAGGCATATATTCAAATAAAGAAATTTTTAAGAAGAAACATGTTTGCTCTTGGTTTTCAGGTAAAATTAGCAGCAGTGACCTTGGTATTTACAAGGATCAATATAACTAGTTATTACTCTTAGTAACGGCGTGATAGCTTTCAATTTTATGACATACTCCATGTTAGTGTAAATTACCTCGGTTTTATCCTACGATGTACATGACTACGGCGTTCATATTTCAAATTTATTTTTAATCCCTGCAGACCGTGCCAGAGAAGTTTGTGCGCAGTGTCGGAGGAAAGATCTCTGAACTAGTTAAACTCGAAACTCCAGATGGTAATACATATAATGTTCGTATTACCAAGGAACTGAATAATCTAGTCCTTCGATCTGGATGGTCAAAATTTGCCAGTGCTTATGAGCTTCAAGAGGGTGACTTTTTGAGGTTCAAATACAATGGGGACTCCCACTTCAAAGTTGAGATCTATGATCCAAGTGCTTGCGAGAAAGAGACATCCTGCATTGTAATGAACCACAATCCAGGTCTCCAAAAGCGGAGCGTTCCTCATGATAATCCGATGTTGTCACCGGAGGGTGAAAGGTTAGCAAAGCGCCACAATGGTTGCTGCAGCGACAGTTGCAAAACTTCAAAGATGAATCCAGCAGGCTCTCCACACAAACCAAGTACGTTTCTCCTAGTTCTAGCACAGTGCGATCAAGTTTCATTATTAACAGCATTAATGGTTGATATTGCGCAGCTAAAAAGGAAGCCCAATCTTCTGAAGATGGCAGGAGTTCAGGTGAACTTCAGACTTCCACCAGGTCTCGCTATTTCTTAGCAACAGAGTGCAACCTGACTGAGGCACATAAGGTGGAAGTCAACAGAATTGAGCAAAACATCAGGCCTGAGATTCCACTATATGTCAAAACCATGTCCAGTGCCAATCTGGTTGATGGATTTCTGGTATGTTGGCAGTTACATTACTTGCATTGCATACTTAATAACTACTTGAGCTGTTCGAGTTTTCCCGAACATATTCTTGCGATGTTAGAACTTCAGATTCACCTGTTAAACCTTGAAGCTTTGCTGAACTCGTCGAAACTAACTGCTAGATCATTTGTAATAGGTCATATGCAAAGATTACGCTATCAAACACCTTCCACGCGAAGACGAAATCATCACACTTTGTCATGCAAGTCATAGCAAGGCATGGGGTGCTCATTACAAGATTAACGCCTATGGTACCTATCATCTTTCTGCCGGCTGGTCGGGATTTGTCAATGACAACGAGTTGCAAAAAGGTGATACTTGCGTGTTTGAAGTATTAAAGAGGCAGAAAAGTTTCACAATGGCAGTTCATCTGCTTAAAGCAAGCTATCATCATCCACCAGGTAAACCTGCGTAAATGCATGTAGTCTGAGGGATCATCCTTTGGATGTAGCTCTAATCACAGTAGGGAAAAACTTGAAAATGAATCCAGCAGATTCTGCAACAGAAATCATCTAAATTAATGCGCTAATGGTTTCGTGTCCTATGTTTAGTAATTTGTGACTGGGCCTTTTATGTAGGATTTGCCGCTTCTTCCAAGAGTCTTAGGCCTGAAGCCAAGAGTTTTAGGCCTGAAGATAAGGTGAGGCTCTCACGATTCGTCACTCTGAAAGGTCTGCTGAAGACTAAAGTATATGAGAAAGTAGAAGCTATTAAGCCTGAAATCCCTATTTTCGTGTCTATCATGACGAAAACCAATGTTAGCGGCAACAACTCCAGTTTGGTGAGTCACCATCACTTTGTTCATGTTTAAAAGAAAAGGAAAAATACAATTCATCAGCGGAAGTTAAGTTCTCACTGAATCTTACTTCTTTTTTTCGTGCAATCAGGCCTTCAGTCTGGACTATGCCAATGATTATCTCCCTGGTGAGGACCAAATTTTCAGGCTTCATCGGCCCAGGGAAAGCGATCCTTGGAAAACTCAATTCAGGAGATTTGCTTCAAGGCGTTAGCTTGTTAGAGGCTGGAATCAATTTGTTATTGACAACAAACTGAAACTAGACGATGTCTGCCTCTTCGAGCGAATTGAAAACAAGAAGAAGCTCAGGATGATGGTCCATATCATCCGAAAAGAAGACTACTGTTGATTTGCTGCCTCTTTTGCCTCTGCTTTTTGTAATCGGGACGTTTAGTATTGCCGGTGGATTTCGTGTTGGAATTTCCCTATGATCATATCCATCCTGATATATTACTTGGATATGATGTTACTACCTGGTTAGCTTGTGTTACAGAATTATGAGCACTTCCTATTTGTACTTTTATTAAATAACAGTATAAGACACTTCGGATATTCATTGGGGGACACATCCTTATAATTTGCACAAATACTGGTAATCTCATGAAATTTATGTGTAAAAAATCAAGAAGCTTTCATGCATCTTTTTTTTTTTTACTTCAGATTGAAGTAGTACTTCTCAAGTGAGAAACAAAAAAAACATACTTTTGGCAAACTATTCAATTTCACCAAGCATTGGTGCTTTGATTTTTCAATCCCCCAATGTCAATATTTATGTGTGGATGCTAATATGCTTTTGTAACAACTCTAATGCCTATGTTAATATTGTTAATGGGTTTGCCTGTTGCCTCTCTTACAATCGTGTGCTGCAACCAGGAGATCACACTGAAATTGACTACAATTAAGTTTATGGCATAATTTATGGTAGTTGAATGAATCACTGTAAGGAAATAAATTCTGAGCACTGTCCACTCAAGTTACTGCCAACTTTCCCTCTCCCCAAGATGAGAGTAAACATAGGAAAAATCTGCCCTGGTGACCCCACCTTTCAGTGGGCCAGGTCCATGAATACCCAGAGTCCACTGGTCTCCACCGAGCTGTAACTTGTATAGGTGAAATCTATTTATGTATGCAGTTACTCTTCTCACCCTCACCAAAGAACTACTACTGGTAGGCTCTCTCGTCAGCCAGCAGAACTCCTCTTTCTCTCTCACTCACCAGGAAGAATCGGGGAACGCATGAAGAGCAAGGCAAGAAATCTCTCTCTCTCTCTCTCTCTCTCTCTCTCTGTGTGTGTGTGTGTGTGTGTGTGTGTGTGTGTGTGTGTGTGTGTGTGTGTGTGTGTGTTGTGGCTGACGATGTTGCTTCTGTGATTGTTGAATGGCAGGTGATGAACGAGGAGGGGTGTGAGAGCTGCAAGGAGTGGCAAGAACACTACTACCGGGAGCACATGGATGTGAAGAAGATCAGGTTCTGGAAGCTCATGACAGGAGATCTCTCGCAGGGCATTGTAAGTATATATAGATCATCCTGACAAGTGACAAGTAACAGGTGACATGATTCTAAGCATCATGTGGTAATGTTGAGCGCTTGTGCTAATTCATTTGTACAAGAAAAATGGTGAAGTGTAGCTATTTTATATTTGGAGACTTAAGTAACAAAATTTCAAATGTTCTTGCCAGGATTAGGTTAGTTTCAATTTCAATGGACGGTTTACTAGTAATAAAACCGAGTATCAAAAATAGAACATTTTTTTTAAAAAAATAGAGAATTAATCCTACGATTCTATTTCTTTTAAATTTTGATTATATTTATTTATTTAGTGAAAAGAGATTTAACATGTCCCTATTTTCGTAGAAATCATAAGCAAGTCTTACAAGGATTACTATTTGATTAGTAATGCATCGATGCACCTCTCTCAAAGGACTGTAAAATTGAAATATGACAGTATCCTGTGAAATTATCCATGCGAATAATCCCTTGAAAACCATGTGAGTTATTTGTAAAATTTATGTTTCTCCATCTTAGCGCATACCGGACAAGTTTGCGAGCAATTTCGTCAGGCAGATGCAGAGCCCACAGGGATTTGACCTGAAAGCACCAAGCGGCGAAACATGGGACGTGGGTGTTACCAAGGTTGCCAATGACCTGTTCTTCAGTTCAGGATGGGGAGATTTTGTCAAGGCTCATGAATTGCAAGAGAATGACCTCCTGATATTCACATTCAGCGGCAACTCCTCTTTTGAGGTCCTCATCTTCGATGCGACCGGCTGCGAGAAACTGTCTTCTCTCTTCGCTGGCGCTGGTATGCGCAAACATTTTGATGGTATGGTGGGTCAACAGGTTGAGCAATACTCTCTTAGTGATGATTCTGATTCTGATTATGATGATGATGACGAGGACTACGATGATACAAGTGTGCCAACTCAGGTGATTGAGTCCCATCAGAAGGTCTCCACTTTAAGGAAATTCAGTGGCAAGACCAAACCAAGTAAGGCATTACGATTTTGTGGTTCGACTAATGCATGAGATGATATCTCTGAATAAATCCCTTTCTTGAGATCTCGGTGTAGTCAGCTAACACAGACCCATGTAACTATGCATGATCAATGATTATCTTTTACTGATCACTTAAAATACTAAATTTAAGCTCATGTACACACTGTTTCAGGGAAAGAGCTTCTTGAATTACCAAACAGTTGTAGCTCATGCGAAGTTAAGCATGAGGAAACTGAGGAAGACAGTGATGATGACACATATGCTGCCTTCGACTACTGCTACTCGAGGGCTGCGAAGCAACTACTCGACGACGAAAAACATGAAATAATCGGGCTGGCTTCGATCCAACCGGGCAATCCAGCATTCATCACGGTTCTGCTGAGGGCCCACCTGCAATACAAGGACAACTTTCTGGTCAGTTTGGACTGATCAAAACGATCTAACACACTTGCAGCAAGCTTGTGCAATTCTTTGTCAACTCTGGCATGTACAAGGTTTCTCATATGTTTAGACATTAATTTCTCCTTGTGGCTTGTGCAGGTCATCCCCAGTCAATTTGTAGACAAACATCTCCACATGAGATCTCATGAGGTTGTGCTACTCAGGCCAAACAGAGAAGAGAGGTGGCATATCAGGTACTACCAGGGGCAATCCAGCAGAGGCTTCAGGGGCCAGCCCTGGGCCAAGTTCGTCCGCGACAACGGACTGCACGAGGGGGATGTCTGCGTCTTCGAGCTGATCAAAGGCGCGAGGAATGAGAAGAAGATGGCTAGGACGACGATGGCCGTCCATGTCGTCAGGAGGAAGAAGTCCGACGGCCGGTTTGCCTTAGTGGGCTAAGGTCCTGCAGTGTGGGACGCGCGCTGAATATTTTGGCATGTAATATGCAGTGTAGATATGTGCAAGTGCTGAAGTGCCTAGTATTGAAACCTGAACTGGGAGTACTTAGCTGGTGTCTGAACCGGAGGGGAAGTCAACAACTGTCTTTCCGCTTGCCCCCCCCCCCCCCCCCCCCCCACCCCATGAGATGAGTAGTGCACCTCCATGACTAAGGGTTCATAGTACTCCCTCTGTTCCATAATGTAGTGCGTCTGTGCTTTTCAAGATTTAAATTTGATCATAAATTTAACCAACATGAGCGACTGCGGCGGGAGCAAAAATTATACCATTGAACAATTCAATGGTATAATTTTTGCTCCCGCCGTAATCGTCCACGTTGGTTAAATTTATAGTCAAACTTAAATCTTGAAAAGCGTGAGCGCACTACATTATGGAACGAAGGGAGTAGTAAGTAGCATGGAGAGGAACTTTTGGTCTATGGATGTATATACATCCTATATGACCGCCGGGGGGGGGGGGGGGGGGGGAGCCTAGATCGAGCCGCCGCCGCCTCATGTAGGCGGTGTCGGGGCTTTCTCCTCAACGGCCCCTCCAGCGCGGAATGCGGTGGCCACCCGAGGACGCGGCGCTCGCGCAGGGCGCGGCGACGACAGCGTGGACGGCCGTGGTTGTTGCGGTGGCTGCGTGGATCCGGCAGTCGTGGGGCGGCTGGTGCGGAGGGTCATGGCGGAGGGCGATTCTGGCGGCGAGGGTTGTCGTGTCACGACAGTGTGCAGGGGGCGGAGGGCGCGGGCGGCGGTGTCCTGTGCGCGGCTGGCGGCGTGGTGGGCTTCGTGGTGCTGGCTCGTGGTGGCTGGTGCTTGCGGGGAGTTCGGGCCTCCCCGTCCTCGACCTGGATCGGCCAAGTTTGGGCGCGTCGATGACGTCCCCTTCCTTCGGTGGCTGGTTGCGCAGGTGCATGCCCGGCGGCTTCGACACTTGGAGCTCGCCGGGCGACGCGGGTTGGGCAGTGGCCCGGTGTGGCTGCTGCTCCGGCCGTGGGTGGCTCCACAGCAGCTTGGCAGGTCGGCTGCTGGCATGTTCCGGCGTCGGATCGTCCATAGGCGCCCCTGTGTCGGCCTTCGATCCCTCTCATCGTCGTCCTGGCGCTACCTTCGTCGAAGAGTTGGCCCTCTCCCAACTGTGGTTCGTCGCTCGTCTCACGCCCGGTGCAGCAGGACCGAGCTCGTCTCGTGCCCGACAGCAGGACCGAGCTCATCTCGCGCCAGGGGCTGCAGGACGGGTCAATGGAGGCCAGTTTGACTGGCCTATTGGGTCTCAGTGCTGGGGGCCGCCTAGGGGCGCGAAAGGCGGGGCCTTTCCGCTCGTATCTTTGGTTGGTGTAGTGGCGGGTCTCGGGTGGTGTCAAGGTCTTGGATGCCGGTGTAGCGGCCTTGGTGGTGGTAACACGGTGCTCATGGGCAAAGCCCGTGGCTTGGTGCTGCCCGGTGGCCATGGTCGTGTGGGCGGCGTGGTAGTCGGGGTGTGGTGTTCGGTGGCGGTGTTGGCCAGGGTGAAAATCTGTTCTATCTTCGGACGGACCGGCGGTGGCGAACTCGTTCTCTTCTTGAAGGCGCCATCACGGTTCTCATTACCCGTCATGTTGCTCTAGGGGAAACTCTGATTCTCGAATCCGGCGGTGGCGGCGTTCCGATGTCGTAACCTTCCTGAAGGTACGGCCTTGGAGCCCATGGTTCGTCGTATGCGACTTCATCTCTTCACGGTGGCATGTTCACGGTTAAAGCCCCCGGTTGCTCTTGTGGTGCTAGGGGTGGTGTTGCTGTGCTCAGATATCTTGCCTTGGGTGTGTGCATGTGTTGTGGTGGCATGCGTTTGTACCGAATTGTTGATGATCGTTGCTTTATATATAAAGCGGGGTGAATGCCTCTCTCTGTAATTAAATAAAAGGTCAACAAATTCTGTTTTTTTTAAATAAACTTGACCTTCCATTGCATTGGTAAAAAAAGTTCAACAAAAAGAAAAATTCGCATTGACTTCTTAAAAAAAAGACAATTTTTTTGGTCAAAATAGTGTGAATATTGACATGTAATAGCGAATAAATTTTTTTCGCCCTGAAGTCAACGCCGGTTTTCTATTCGTGAATATTAGTCAAGTTTATTGTAGAAAAACTTCCAATTTTTTTTGACTTTTTTTTAAGAAAAATTCCCGTATGAGGTGTATATACACCCACAAACCAAATGATATTTCCCTAGGTACTATATGGTAAGATCTCTCTTTGTGTTTCTATTGTTTAGATGACATGCGTTGCCCTTTGTACCTCACTAAGGGTATACTCTATGTCATCATGTTTTGTGCAATGCTCTATTTTATTATTTAATACGCGGGCGTATATGAGGGTTTCGATCACCCTAAGTTAGGTTTAGTGTGTGTCGATGTAATGGATTTACGAACGTACTGTCTATATAACATAATCCCAACCTATGTCATAATCTGGCATGATTGTTTGGTTGATCAAACTCACATACCCATGCTTATATTTATGTGTCTGCACGAGAACCAACTTGTGGTTGAATGATGTGAGTTTTAGGGTCATCCATGTGAGCATTTGTGTGTGTACTGTATTTCTCAAAAAAAAAAAATGTTTCGGCGCTTTTGTGAGAGATGCTACTAGTGATTCTATGAACCACAAAAATATCTCAATTCCTTGTGTTTCTGTTTCCTACTATTAGTTATTCTGAAAATATAAACAACTTAATACTACAATATCTACTCATTACTTGTTGCAACTAACAAAGCTAATGTGCCTTTTTATTGCATTTCAATACTTTTGATGAAGTCTTGAGTGTTAACTCTACACACTGATACCTTGGTTTCTCAAGTTAGGGGAAAACATGCCATCGCTACAAACCATTGCGCTTGTGGGCAAACAACTGCCTGCAGACTATAGAAATTGGAGCAAACACCACCTCACCTGCTCAAGACCATCAAGCAACTCCAAGCCACATAATATCTCTCAGATCCATGGGCTATTTTAGGGATGATCAATAGAACATTCTATTTGAGCTAATGAATGGTTGGCAATTTCTAACAACAAAAGATTGACATCTTGGAAAATTCACTACTTTCTCCCCTTGAGATGAAATGCATTTAATGTGGGTTAGAAAGATGACCTTGCTAGTTACTCTGTCATGAAAAGCCCCATGTTACATGCTCTTAGCATGTAGCATGACAATCTCAGTCACGATTGCAAAGCTTGTGACCAGGGGGGAATGTAAACTGTCACCTAGATGAAGGCCAGATAATAAATCGATAAAATCTTGTTGACGATGAAAATATGCAATTTCAAAGTAATATCTCCTGGTCGCAAAATCCAAATCAGGTAGCACATACTCCCATCTAATTACTTGAAATCACATTGGCTATCTTGCTCCGACAATACCCCAATGCATAAGAAATGGAAGTTTCTCCCAAATTAAACCAACCGCAGTACAAAACTTCTATGCTTGTGTTCTAGTTGAACACCCCCACATAGTAGTGACACAAAAGCCGCATCTATCAAGATTTCCTTTAGAAAGGTAATTCAGATTCATACTAGTTAACTTTGGGTTGGCGAATCCACCACAAAGACCACATGATCTCGGAAATGGTTTGGCAAGCAAATTCTTCTTCTATAATACTTTTGTATTGTAAAGGCTTGCTATATTCTTGACCCCTCTCATCCCTAATAAGACGTATGTTTGACAAGTAGGGAAGGAAATGTGTTGGATTGAGAGAGATATCCTCTCAGTCCTAGCTACACTTATAGTTGAGCATCATGCGAGAAGGTGGCATAGGCAACGAAAAATGTGAGAAGATACGATGCTAGAGGCCAGGTGACGACGAAGTTAGGATGCTTGTGTGAACATATATATTACAAAGTAAGAAAGTGGTGGTTGGAAGATAATATGATCTCATCAATTACACTTGCACACTAGATGATAATTGAAACCATCTTTCAATAGTATAGTTTATTTATAGTACATTAGTACTCCATGAGGTGCATGTGGGAGGACGACACAAATTAAGCTATCCGTTCACCAAGGTATGACCTTTGTGTGGAGTAATTCGGTGCATTGTTTGGTTGATGACTTATTGCCAAGACTAGCCTTAGAAGAAATATGTCCTCTAAAAAGAGACCACAATTACGACAAAAAACCAAATACATGCTTATATAATTATGGAAGGACTAACATTTGATGTTGCAAACTAAACATTCAATTAGAATTTTGTCTCGCCTCTCGATTGAGTGAACCGTCTCCTACAACCATCACCACATACTTCTATCCTAGCGCACACTCCGGAACCACACCCCATGGAACACACACTACCATGCCAACAAAGCATGTCACATCGACCAACAATATGAGGAAAGCATAAAACAAGAGCTCGCATGGTCTATTTTCTCTTACATATACAATTTTTTACATCATTTGGGTAAATGGTTGTTTTACCGAAAAAGGCTTCCGCCCCACTTTACATATAAAGCACACATCCGAACCGATACATGGTAATGAGGAGATCCTCTTACAAGCAGATCAAAGAAAAAAAATAAGAGAACATGAGAGATCACACCCCAACCACAATGCAACCTAGACTACGAACAAGGAATGAGACCTCGCTACCAAGGGGAAATCGCCGGGCCTCGTTGCGTCCTACGTACTAAACTGTTGCCGGAGAGGGCCCCCGACCCTTCTGCTCCGGATCGTGGAGCCCGAGCCTGCAAGCAGACAACAAGCATCTCGAGAGGTGCCAACGAGGAGTCGTGTAAAAGATTTGGAGAGCAAAGAGACCGTCCATGTCAGAGTCGGGGAAGCTCGAAGCTAGGATCCTAACAAATGTTCGTCGATGACGGCTCGGTGCAACGGAGGGCCCTGGGTTCCACGACGACGCCCTCAAGAGGGAGATGGCACAACACGTCGCCGTCGTCAAGACCAAAGGCGCAGTCTAGGGCTTTCACACGGAACCCTGGCTCGGAGAGAGGGACCACAACGACGCCACCAAGAGGGACGCGACACCCACGGGCATCACCGCCGCTGGCACCGAGGCATAAAGCTTTTGCCCGGGGACTCTCACCTGCACCAAGCTGAGGAATCCCGAACATCTACACACCCCGAGGAAAGGCATGCCATTATCAAACAAGACCCCCAGAGCACAGAATCGCCGCCGCCAAGGCACCGTCGACACCAGGATCACCCACAACTACAACCTCTGCCGCCCACACGACCAGAAAAAAGTAACCATCACCGCTACCAAGAGGCCTGCTGACAAGCCAATCCGACGAAACGCCATCCGAGGTTGCCGCCCCGGCGTCCAAGAGCACCCACAACCTTGCGTCACCGCTGGTCGACATCGATACGTCCGGTGAACAAACCACCCACGACCACTGTCGGTGCCCCAACTCGTCAGCCACAAGGCCAAACCCAGGAGATCCTCCTCAGACGAGCACCATGACACGAAGAGGAAGGTGACATCCACAACCCGCTGGCCACTACCACCACTACAGCTCACCCGTCCTCACCCTACCCAAGATCTGGGAATGCGAGGGCACCCCGGGCTGCACGCCCCGGCCCAAGGCTGAGCGAGAAGGTCACCGGTGCACCCGACCGTGACCAAATCGCGAGGAGGACGACGACCACAACCCCTTAGGCTGTGACCCCCGTCATAGACTGATGAGCCTTGGAAGGCCCCAAATCTGGAACAAACCAGGCCTCCTGTTGGCGAGCCCCCTGGTCACGGCGGGGTGCAGCACATGACAAATCTGCAAGCACCACCGCCCTGGGCCGCCTCCCACCAAGACACGATGGTGGAAGTCCCATCGGCGGCGACCAAACCGCCCGAAGCCAGCGGAAATGGATCTGGCCGATCCAGAATCAGACCTCCACCCGAGCCATGGGCACCACCGCCACGTAGCCCACCACACCGGCGCCTAGCATCCACGACCACCGCCACCACCACCCGACGCGCCCCATGCCAGCCCACGCCTGACGCCACCGAGAAGGGGGGGGGGGGGCGCCGCCGCCGGCCGGGCTTCACCCAACGGTGCATCCCGACATCGGTGAAGAGGGGACGGGAGGAAGGGGTCGTGCTCCGGCGGCGCTAGGGTTCGTGTAAGGGCATTCTCTTACCCTAGTGTTTTGGTGATGATGACAACTCACTATGATCTAACCGTGTGTCAAGTTATACAGGTATTGTGTGTGAGACACAAGACGGTTAGGTATTCCCTCCAAATGGAAAAGATCGAAGACGGTGTTCTCTACGTGTTTATTCTATTTGGTCGTAGGGATCCCATACTATTAAGAGGGAATCCACATTGGAAGGTCTTGGGTGAATCAGTTCTCTCTCACATCCTTATGCACCCAACTCGTTCCTTCGCATCATAGAGAGAGAGATGCCCCTCTTTCCTTCCATGCTTGCCGGTTGTGACTGCTGTCCCGACCAGTTGCACCGCTCGCTCCAGACATCCGGTTTGACCACCACTCCAGGGGTGATACCCTGGGGGTGCTGCCACTGAGAGGTCCCCAGCGGTTGTACCGCTGCCCTCGGGTGGTTGTACCGCCCACAGCTGGGTGACCCAGGGTGGCAGCTCTGGGCGGTTGAACCGGCCCAGCACCGGGCTCCAACCGGACACGGTTCTGTTGGGCTCCGGTTGTTGGGCGGACCTGGACCGGTTGTACCGCTATATTTTTATAGCCCGGTACTACCGGTGTCCCAAGCGGTTGTACCGCTAGGGACTTTGCCGTGTCCAGCGCTCGAGTTGAGCAGTTGCACCATGGTGGAACCACCGGCCATGGTTCTGTTGTGGTCCGGTGGTTGGGCGGTTGTACTGGTCATGCCGGTTGTACCGCCCGCATCACCGGTTGTACCACTGCCATGTAATAATGGATGTAACGGTTGGAAAGTGGGGGACCTATAT
Source organism: Elymus sibiricus (assembly GCA_039707655.1). NCBI lineage: Eukaryota > Viridiplantae > Streptophyta > Magnoliopsida > Poales > Poaceae > Elymus > Elymus sibiricus. The sequence goes on along the minus strand of CM077671.1, from coordinate 90,073,016 downwards.
AAAGGGGTGGTTCTTCCACCTCTATCTTATCTCTTACCTCTCTCTCTCCACCATTGACGCCCATTGAGCTTTCTTGCCCGATCTCTCTCTCTAGCCACCCAAACTTGTTGTCTTGCTAGGGATTGAAGGAGGAGATCTAGATCTACACTTCCACCAAAGGAAAATTGATTCCCCCATACTTTCTTGTGTGGATTTTGTTACTCTTGGGTGTTTGAGCACCCTAGACGGAAGAGGTCACCTCGAAGCCATATTCCATTTTGGTGAAGCTTCGTGGTTTCATTGGGAGCCTCCAATTAAGTTGTGGAGAGAGCCCCAACCTTGTTTGTAAAGGCCCGGTTGCCGCCTTCAAGGGCACCACTAGTGGAATCACGACATCTCGCATTGTGTGAGGGCGTGAGGAGAATATGGTGGCCCTAGTGGCTTCTTAGGGAGCATTGTGCCTCCACACCGCTCTAACGGAGACGTACTTCCCCTTACCGGGAAGGAACTCCGGTAACACATCCTCGTCTCCATTGGTTCCACTTGTGGTTACTTCTTACCTTTACTTTGTGCAAGCTATTTGTACTGTTTATCTCCTTGCTTGTATTGTTATTGGTGTTAGCATCATAAAGGTTGCTCACCTAGTTGCATATCTAGCCAACCTATTTGTTGCTAAGCCTAACTTGTTAAAGAAAAGTTAAAAAGTGGTAGTTGCCTATTCACCCCCCTCTAGTCAACCATATCGATCCTTTCAATTGGTATCAGAGCCTCGTCTCTTTATTAAGGGTTTCACCACCCGAAGAGTATGGTTGACGACGGGGAGCGGCCGGTTGAACTCCCCGAGGCCGTGGGTGTGAACACGGTCTCTCGTGAGGATTTGAATGAGGCCATGTCCTCGCTTAAATCCTCCATGATGACCGAGGTCAAATCCATGTTTAAAGAATTCCTTGATACTCTTAAACTTTCCACCGATGCGGTGCAAGTGGCTAACCCCACTAACTCGACATCGGATGTCAACTCCGGCAAGGAGGGGGCTAGTGCTGATAAGGACACTCGTTCTCAAGGAATTAATGGGCCGGGGACCTTTGCCTCGGTTCCCCCTCCCTTGGTCTATGGAGGACCGGTGCACCCACCTCATATAGTTAATCTCGGTCCTCCTCCTAAACTTGTTAAGAATGATTTTACTAATTGGGTTTTTCGTATCAAGTCTCATTTGGATCACAGCTCAATTCAACTCATGCGAGTCATTGAAGAAGGATACTATCCTCATGATCCACGCAACCTCACCCCAAGAGAAGAGGCTGATAAACAGCTAAATTCCTCCGCCTTGTTCATACTCCAAGCTGCAGTTCCTGCCGAAGACCTAGCTCACCTGCGTCCCTTCACTGTTGCTAAAGAGTGTTGGGAACACATTGTCTCCATGTACAAGGGAAACTCAAGCATTCGACGGTCGAACTATGAGGTGGTAGTGCTTGATCAGTTAGATGAGTTTGTAATGATAGAAGATGAGGAACCGCATGAGGTTTATAGGAGGGTAACTACTCTTGCCATTGCCCTCCGAGATCATGGCAGCAAGGATGTGGATGACACCTGGGTCAAGCGTAAGTTTCTGAAGGAAATCATGCCCTTCAACAAGGCCATGTCCGCCGTCATCCTCCAGAGACCGGACTTTCACACCTTGTCCTCTAGCGATGTGTTGGATGAATTTATTGTAATGAATATCTTGAACACGACCGCAGACAATGCTCTTGCTCGTGTGCAACGGTCGAATAAATCATCTCCCAACCTTGCTTTGAAGGCCAAGGCCAGTCAATAGGAAGAAGAAGAATAAGAAGAAGAAGAAGAGGGTTGCCCCGAGGACACCAAATATACTTACCATGAGCATATGGCTCTACCGTCCAAGCAATTTTGGGGCAACAAGAGAAACACAAGGCCCAACTTCTCCAAGAACAACTCAAGCGGGTCAAAGGGCAAGCAACGTGTGAGGACCTGCTACAACTGTGGTAATGTGAGTCACTTCGTGGTGGATTGTCCATATGAGAAGAGGGAAGACAATGGTGGCAAGCTCATCCGCAAAGATAAAGCCAAGTCTTTCCCCAACAAGACCAACTTCACCAAGAAGGCTCCTCACAAAGTGTTGGTGGCTCAAGAAGAGTATGTCTCCGATGATGATGTTGATGACGAAGACACAAGTGGTGAAGGAATGGCAATGGCATCTGTGGCGATTGCATCTTCTACCCCAACAAAGGTGTCACTCTTCGACGCCCCCAACGAGAACCACATTGCTAGGTGCCTCATGGCAAAAGGTATCACCAAGGTAACCTCCAACGCAAAAACCTCAAACATTAATACTTCTATTTCTTCCACTCCGTCTTTGTTAGATTGTGTGGATGAACATGAGGAGGCTAAAGAGGGTGAGAATGAGTTTGACAAGTTCTTGTGTAAACTCAAGGGATAATCCAAGAAGCACTTCGTTGCTCTCTTGGAACAACTTGGTGAGGCCAATGACACTATTGAGTCTCAAGAAGAATACCTTGAGGAGTTGAGAGGGCATAGTCATGATTATGCCGACGAGATAGCAGATCTTTCTATTGCTCTTGAGGAAGAGCGAGGTCTTCGTTTGACTCTTGAGGAGTCACAAAATGATGACCTTGCTAAATTACGTAAAGATTATGATCATGCTATTGTTCTTAGCCGTGTGCTCAAATCTGAAAAGGTTGCACTTGGGGTTGGCCATGATCGACTCAAGGATGAGTTTGAATCACTTGACAATGCTCACAAGGCATTGAAGAGTGTTCATGCTTCTCTTAAGGAGTCGCATGATCAACTCCAAGTAAAACTCACTAAGGAAATTGCCACGTGTCCTCCTTTTGTTTTAATTGATAATGCCTCTGCTACTAACCCATGTTGTGAGCATGCACATCTTGTGGAGGAAAATGCTAAGCTGAAAGAGAAGCTTGAGAAAGGCCTTGTGACATGTATCCAAGGTGAGAAGACTCTCAATGATCTTTTGAGCAATCAAAAGGAAGTGGTTGCAAAGGAAGGAATTGGGTTTGCACCCAAGTCCAAAAAGAAGAAGAAGGTGAAGACCAAGCAAGCTCCCCCGCTCAAGGAAACGTTTGTCAAAGCAAGGGGATCTACTCATGAGAAGAAGAAGGACAAGGTTGTGAGTGGTAGTGCCAAGAAGGGCAAGTCCACTCCCTCCAACAGGGCCGGCGACTTTAACCCCTCTTATATCTTGTGCCGTGCTAGTGATGGGCATGTTTATGCCAAATATGTTGGGTCTTCTTATGAGTACATTGAGTGGTCTATTTGGGTTCCTAAGACCCTTGTCACTAACATGAAAGGACCCATTAAAGAATGGGTACCTAAATTCAAGCATTGATCTATTATAGGAGTTTGCTTCCGGAGGAGTTTCATGGTTGCTCGATAGTGGAGCAACAAATCATATGACTGGAAGTAAGTAATTGGTGGTGGACGTTCGATCCGATACATCCGTGGCCACTCAAGTCTCCTTTGGCGATGACACAATTTCAAAGGTATTGGGTCTTGGCAAGGTGGTTATCTCTCCAACCTTAACCATTGATAAAGTCATGCTTGTCGAGACCCTTGCATACAATTTACTTTCCGTTCATCAACTTGCACTTATGGGTTTTAGTACCTTCTTTGGCATTGACACCGTGACCCTTTTGTGGAGCAAGACTCGTAAAGTAGCCTTTGTTGGGCATGTCGAAAACGGTCTCTATGTGATTAACTTCTCGGAGCGACCCACTAAGACCGCGACATGCCTAATGGCTAAAGTTGATGTGGGTTGGCTTTGGCATCGTCGACTAGCCCATGTCAATATGAGATCTTTGCAAAGTCTCCTCAAAGGGGATCACATTCTTGGACTAACAAATGTGAGTTTTGCTAAAGATCGTGCTTGCAGTGCTTGTATCGAAGGAAAGCTACATGAAAAGGCTCATCGTCCTACCACTATGATATACTCAAAGAGGACCTTAGAGCTCCTTCACATGGACCTCTTCGGTCCTCCATCTTTTGACAGTCTTGGAGGGAGAAAGTATTGCTTGGTGATTGTGGATGATTACTCAAGATACACATGGGTATATTTCTTCAAGAGGAAGAGTGAGACCCAACAGACCGTCATCAACTTTGCAAATGAAGTCCAACGTCAACATGAAGCAAAGATTTTGATGATTAGAAGTGACAACGGCACTGAGTTCAAGAACTACACCCTGGATGAGTTTCTCAGTGACGACGGGATAAAGCACCAATGTTCCACTCCTTACACCCCTCAACAAAATGGTGTTGCAGAGAGGAAGAACCGGACGTTGATGGATGCGGCAAGAACCATGATGGCAGAGTTTAAATCTCCTTACAACTTTTGGGCCGAAGCCATCAACACCGCGTGTCATGCATCAAATCGGCTCTATCTCGGTAAAGGCTTGAATAAGACTCCTTATGAGATTCTTACCGGGAACAAGCCCAACCTCAAGTACTTCCGGGTGTTCGGTAGTAAGTGTTTCATTCTCAAGAAAGGTGTTCGTTTGTCAAAATTTGAATCTAGAGCTCATGAGGGCATATTTGTTGGTTATGCTGCAAACTCTCATGCTTACCGTGTCCTCAACAAGTCCACGAGACTCATTGAGGAGACGAGTAATGTAGAGTTTGATGAAAATAATGGCTCCCAAGTGGAGCAAAGTGGTCTTTGTGATGTAGGTGATGAAATTCCTCCCCAAGCCATAAGAAGAATGGGAGTGGGATACTTCCTACCCATTGAGGAACCCCTTGTGGCTAAAGGAGAAGGACAATGTTCGACTCAAGTGGAACCATCACCGACGCACGACCCACATGCTTTCGAAGAACAAAGTGAAGGCCCTCAACCCCGTGATCAAGATCAAGGGCAAGATCAACTTAATGGTGATGATTCTACATCACATGATGCTCAAGATCTAGCTCACACTCCCATGCAAGCTCAAGATCAAGATGAAGCTCAAGACCAAGATCAAGCTCAAGATGTAACAGCCCGAGACCGACGCTCCAGAAGATTCCCGATTTATTCCGTTGTCGTCGTGAGATTCTTGGTTGTCGCATTCATCATCGCATCATGCGCATCATCTGCATAGCATCGTCACTCGTTTTTGGAAACTTGCATCCGTTCGTAGTTGCCGGTTCTCTCTGTTTTCGTCGACGACCGTTTCGAGACCAACCACACACGCACGCGCCCGCGGCATCATTAATATATTGTTTTCAAAAGTGCGTTTGAAACATTCTCGGATTGGGTCGAAAGTTGGCATGCGGTCTTGTTATATTGTAGGTAGACCGCCTGCCAAATTTCGTCGCAATCAGAGGTCGTTTGATACCCGAACGGTCGACCGCAGTGTCACCGTCGCCGGTTATTCGTCGGACGTTTTCGGTATTTCAAAACATGTCACGGGCCTCAAATATCCCTCTCATCTCAGCCCATGGCCACTCTACACAGCCCACCTAGCCCAGCAAACCCACCTCTCCGATCGGACCGTCCGATCGCGATCGGAGGGTCGAAAAACCACCCCTAGCCTCCAAACCCTAGCAAAACTGCTATAAATGGACCCCTAGTCGTCCATTTGTGGCCTCCCTAGCCCCTGCATCGTTTTACGTGTCGGACTGATCCCCCGCCGCCACTTGTCGCCGCCAGCCACCATCTGCGCCGCCGCTTGGGGCCAATCCCGCGCATCCACGTCACCCAGCCGGCCTCCCCAGCCACCGCGGCCCGCTTGGGCCCGAATCTGGCCCTCCCGGGCCCGAGGAGCGCCGCCGCCAGCCCGCCCGGCCCGAGCAGGCCCGCGCCCCGCGCCCGCTCCCTGCCCCGCCGCCTCGAGCTGCGCCGCCGGTCGACCTCGTCGCCGCCGTGGTCACCGGTTCCCCGTCGGCCGTCTCCGACCCCGCCGCCAGCGCCCGCCTCCGTCAGCCCCGCGCATGAGCGCCGCCGCCCGCGCAAGCTCCGCCTCTGGCCGGCCTCGCCGTCGGCCGCCCCGTCGTCGCTGGTCGCCGCCGGCGCCAGATCCGGAGCGCGAAGGTCGGATCCAGCCGGCCCCGACGTTGCCACGCCCGCTCCGGCCTCTCTTCGGCGACCGCCGGTGCCGTCAACCGCCACCGCGGTCGGCCGCCGTTGACCCGAGTCGGGACGGCCCCGTCCCATTTCCCCTGGATCCGTGGATCCCGCAAACCAAACGGGATGACCCCGTCCGCTGCTCCAACCGATCCAGCCCGATGTGAGCTCCTCTGGCCCTATCTAGCAAATGTTCACCCGGTAGTCTTTTTTGCGAACGGTTACAAACTTAGACGAATTTTGGCTAAGTCATTTTCGTCTGCAATTTTTATCATTTAGGCATCTTGTGGCATGTGTAACTTTGTGTGTGTTGGTCTCATGGAGATGCATATTATATGAAAAGTATCTACATTTCGTGCTCTACATGTTAGCATCATTTGCATGCATTATAGGAATCATCTAAGTGGTCTAATCTGTGATACAAAAGTGCATCGTCTCGTTATGTGCAAAACTGTTATCTTATTCAATTTTGCGCGGATGATTGCAACTCATCGGTAGGTCTTTTGCATGTGGTGTCTTCATGAAAATTGCTCTATGTGATGTGTTCTTTGATGCCATTCCTCTGGTTGCTAGGTAGGACATCATCATCATGTTCATTACTTGCTCTAAAGTTGCCATCATGTTAAAAACTGAAATCTGTTAACGAAGAGTTCCGTTTTGTGGGCATCATATTAAGCAAACCATGCATCCTATGTAATTGTGCCAATGGAATGATTTGAAGTGTGTCATGTATACTTGCTGTTAGAGTCTTTGCCATGCCTATAAATGATTTCTATGCTACTGTTATTGCCATGTTAACATGCCTAGTCAATACTGCAGTTTTGGGAGTTTGTTAAATTTCACTAAGTCTGAAACTGTTATTTTGTTGCCATGTTGCCATGTGAATTGCTATTGATCTAGGAGTCTTTTGTGGTTGCCACCAAGGAGTCTTTTGTTAAGCATGTTGTTGCCTATCATGTTGTGCTAGTAGTTTGCATGAATAGGTTTAGCATCATAACTAATTCTGTTGTCCAATATGTCAATCTGTTAAAAACTGCTGCACATGTCTACTGTAATTTTCACTAAGTCTGAGAATCTGTTTTCTTCATAATGCCATGTTGTGATGATGCTAGCCATGTTTCTAGGCATAATTAGACCTTGCCCCCATGGAATGATTTGTAGTGCATCATGTCCTCTACCATGCTGTAAATTTTCATGCCATTCTATGACCTGTATCATATAGTTTTAGTGTTGTCAATATGCCATCAGGTTAACACTGTTTGTGGAAAACTGTTATTTTCACTAAGTCCTAATCTGCTATATTTTATTGCCATGTTGTGAGCTTCCTACCATGTGTTCCATGATTCTTTTGAGTATGATATGTGAAGATGAAATGAAGTGTGTGTTATATGCTACTGCCCCATGCTTAGTTTGTGCATTTTAGAACCTTGTAGCTTGTTGTTTTCATGCGTGCAATATGCCATGTTGCTGTTTTGGACAGATTTGCACTAAAACTTGTGTTGGTTGTTGTGGTTGACCCGTAGCTCCGTTTTGGTCATGCCATATATGAAACTTGTTTAGATTTTCTTGTAGTATCATAATATCTTGCTGCATTCATGATTTGAAATGTTTGTGGTTGTCATTTTCATGCATTTTGCATTCATGTCATGTTCATCTTGTGAAGGTCATATCTTTTAGGCCGTAGCTCCGTTTTATATGATCTATATATGTAAATCGACTAGAATGACGAGTAGAATCACATGGTGCATTTTGTTTTGCTACTTAACAAATATAAAACATGGTTAGTTCAGATCTGGACCAATTTCCAAATTTGCATATGAGGTCGCTTCGAAAATACTATAAGCTATATCCGACCTCATTTAAGATGCCTAGATAGTGTAGTTTCATTATGCTTCACTTCTTGCCATGTTTAAAAACATTTAATATTGTCGTGTACCTAAACGAGAGTGAACTAAATATTCGAATGTGGAGTTTCGTCAATATGCAACTCGTTGCATATTGAGCTTCACTTAATGTGTAGAAATTGTTTGTTGTGATTGCCATGCCTTGCATAATTAAACCGGACATGCATCATGTTTGTTTGCGCATCATGTCATGCATATGTTGTGGTGTTGTGCATGTGTTGATTGTTGTTCCGGATTGCTTCTTCTCGATAGAGTTCCGAAAGCGTTCGGAGTGTGAGGATTCGTTCGACTACGTAGGCTCGTCTTCTTCATGGATCCGTTCTTCTTCCAAGCGGGATCTCAGGCAAGATGATCATTTCCCTGGATACCATTACTGTCATTGCCATGCTAGATGTCTCATTTCTATCGCTGTCTCGCTACCTACCACTTGTATGTCAAGCCTCCCAAATTGCCATGAAAAGCCTCTAATCCCTCCACATCCCAGCAAACATTGTTTGGCTATGTTACTGCTTGCTCAGCCTTTCTTATAGCGTTGCTAGTTGCAGGTGCAAATTGTTCCATGTGCCAAAATGGATATTTTTTTGATATATCTCAATATTATTGCTATTTAATTTAAGGCACATATATACTTGGTAAAGGGTGGAAGGCTTGGCCTTTTGCTCGGTGTTTTGTTCCACTCTTGCCGCCCTAGTTACTTGTGTACCGGTGTTATGTTCCATAATTGAGCGCTCCTAACATGCTCGGGGTTGTTATGGGGACCCCCTTGATTTTTGTTTTGGGATAAAACTTTTCTGGCAAGGCCCAACATTGGTACTACATTTGCCTAATAACAAATAAAATTGCATAGGGACCCGCCGGCACCCGCAGATCTTTAATCAACAACCCGGGCCAATGCTCCTCATGAGTGTTGGTCCAAAACAGAGCCACTTGCGGGGCCACCTCGGGGCAACTCGAGGGATTTCTATCAGGTCGCCGTACGTAGTGTTCATCCGGCCGTGTCCTGAAAACGAGATACGCGGCTCCTATCGGGTTCGTCGACACGTCGGGCGGTCTTGCTGGACTTGTTTTACCTTTCTCGAACGTCTTGTGCGAGGAATTCCGAGAATACTTCGGGCTATCTCGAGGTTGCGGTTTTCCAGTGGAATTGCCTAGGAAGATCACGAGATTCGTGGTCCAGGTTATTCCCGCGGTGTGTGGTTAGTTTGTGATGGATGAGTTGGAGCACCCCTGCAGGGTTTAATCTTTCGGAAAGCCATGCCCGCGGTTACGTGGCAACTTGGAAACTTTGTTTAACACCCGGTCATAGCAAACTTGAAGTAAACTCAAATAAAATACACCAACTGGGTGCGTAACCGTGACTGTCTCTTCTCGTGAGTCCTATCCGAGAGAGAACACGGTGGGGTTATGTTTGTTCATAAGTAGGTGTTCAGGATCTCTTAGAGATCATCACTAGTTCACGTCCATTTAATTCGACAATCATCCCCCTTTATTCTTGTACTCGTAAGATAGCCACTCAAATAAATGCTTAGTGCTTGCTGCAGCCTCACCACTTAACCATACCTCACCCATTAAGCTTTAATAGTCTTGATACCCTTGGAAATGAGATTGTTGACTCCCCGTGGCTCACAGATTACTACAACAACAGTTGCAGGTACAGGTAATGCGATGGTTTGACGTGAGCGCGATGCTTGTTTTGATTTGGAGTTCTTCTTCTTCATCGATCTAGGATGGGTTCCAGGCGGCAGCCTGGGATAGCAAGGATGGATGTCATTTTATCGTTTGTTTTCGTCCGTAGTCAGACCCTGCTCTTTTGTATGATGTTTGGATATGTTGTTGTATTGATGTGATATTGATGTAGCTTGTGGCGAGTGTAAGCCAATTCCATATACTCATCTCTTCTTTACATGTACTTGTAATGATATCCATTCTTGCGAAACGACGAGATGCGCTTCTATCCCTGTCGAGGCCCTCGTGCCAAAATAAGGATAGGATCGCATCTTGGGCGTTACAAGTTGGTATCAGAGCCTGTACCGACCTAGGAGCCCCCTTGTTTGATCGAACCTTGTCCGAGTCGAGTCTAGCGAAAAACTATTTTGAGTCTAGTTATATCGGAGAGTAGGTTTCTTTTACTCCTCTTCTATGCTCTGGTGAGGTATTCGACTTAGGAATTTTGATTCTACTCCTCTTCTCGCTCAAAATTTTTTAGGATCACGCGGGTATTTTGGAAACTATATGATGCCGATGTGAAGGAATTCTGTCTTGGTGCCTCCTGTTATCGAGGAGTAGAGTTCCGAGGGATTTTTGCACATCGTTATCGTTCAGTTTCCTTAGTATTTCAGGACGGAGGATATTCGAAGTTGCTTCAATACTAGTAGTGGCGAGAGTAGTCTGGCATCCCCAGTACTAGTGGAGAGAGTTCGGATGTACCGCCATACTTAGTATCGTTGTGATTACGAGTGTCTGAGGTAGACGAGTTTGCGGAGTTTCTTGGATTATGGTGTGGAAGGTTGCGGGTGCAGTTGTAGCTGATTACCTTGGGTACATTCCTGGGTCCGCAACCCGAATCGCATAAACAAGAAAGACTTCGGAAATTCTCAGGTGGGAATTCAAGTAGTTTACCTAGGATTATCCTTCCAACAAATGCAAATGGGTTGTATTTGTTTCCGGCTTAATTCTCAAGCCTCATCCTTTGTTTTGTTGGAGTATGGTATTCGAGTTGCTTCGATGTCAAGTGGTGATTTCAAATCTTATTCCTAACCGGTGCTCTTCTCTTCAAGAAGATTCAATCCTTCAAATATTTGCAAGATCAATCCTCATATTCCTTTTCGGAGTTCGTCTCATATGTCTCATGTTGGCTTTGTTTTTCCCACCCTCCCGCCCTTTTCTTCAATGATTAAATCGTCATCCAAGTGCCTTTCTTTGCATTGATGCTTCCACTATCTTTTCTTCCGTGATGTATCCGGTGATTCATTGTGAAGATTCTCAGGAGTTTCAAGTTAGTAGTTCTTCATCCTCGTTTTCTTCTCCGATGGATTCGATTCAACCCCTCCATGTTCATCTTATTCTTTCATTCGCTAAATGAGTTCCCATGTTGGAATTCTTATCCAAGCCTCCCTTGCTTATTCATCTCTCTATTCTATCCGGAGTGTTGAAGATATCTCAAAAGCTCGTGTTTTCATTCAATCTTTGCAAAGTATTCCGAGGTTCTCACCTCATCAAGTTTTCATTTGTACCGGTGCAAGCTCTCTTTCTAAGCATTCATTTCAACGGTGTTCTCTTTGAGTGGGTCCATAACCCACAGGTTCTTTCCCAGGATCTTACCTGGCTCTTCTAATCTTCCAGAGATGTCCTCAAGTTCTTTTCAATATGACGTAAGAATGAATTTCATCAGTCTTATTCCTTCTCGAAGATCGCTTCGAGATCATTTTCATCATTGGCTCAACCTTTCCTTATTCATTGTTCCGGAGTGTCTCAGTAATTCATGATGTAGTTTCTCCTCGTCAATCTTAGCGTTGAAGACCGAAGAAGTGTTTCTCTTAAATCTTATTTCGTTCTCTTGAAGATTCATGGTTTCAGCTTGTTTCTATCCTCTCAAATTCTTTTGATCATGAGTAATTCCACCCATATCTATCCGGAGCATTTCAGTGTTGTGTTCGTTTCTCGATCCTCCGAAGGCCATCATTTCAGAAGATTTCTTCGTCCTCAGCTTTTAGCTTTCGTTCTCAAATTCTTTTCAATTGTTGTCTCTTCGTTCGTCTCTTAATTATTCCGGTGCCTTGTTGAAGTTTCAATTAGGCAAATCTTGATCTCTTCATTCTCTTGTGTTCCCATTCGTGTCAATTCTCACCGGTGGATTATTCAAGACTTCTTCAACTTTGTGCTCTTTCTGGCTTCGATCTTTTCAAGAAGAATAAGTCGTATGCCAAATTCGTTGCTTGTCATCAATTTAACTTGATGAAGGATAAGCATAACATAATCCTTATTCTTGCTCATCAAGGTGTTTTCTATCCTTCTTCCGGAGTTGTTCAGAATATCAAATTCTTGGTTCTAAGTGTTTCATCTTTTCTTTTCCGGAGTTCCAAGTTTCTCAAGTATCTCTTCGCGAAGCTTCATCTAAATATCTGCAAGACCTCAATCTTGTTCATTTTGCATCCTTCAATTCTTTCTATCATCCTTTCGTTTCAGAGTTCTTTCCGGAGGTTCTTCATGGTGGTTCTTCAAGATTTCTTTCATTTTCAAGTGTTCTTCAAGATTTTGTTGGAGGTCCTCAAGTATTCTTATCTTGCATTTCAAGTGCAATTCTTTCTTCCTTATCTTTTGAGATGGTACTATAGCATTCTTGATTCATGAGGAGTCTTGTTGGGGATATAACCCGGTGGTAAGACCCGCCCAGGAGGGGCCGGGTCATACCTGGCGGCTCATAACACCAAGACCTATGAGGTGGGCCGGATGATGAAGGCCGGGATGCATGGCGGCTTACCTGACGGGCCAAAAGGAAGGCCCAGAGATAGAAGATGGCGTGAAGACAAGGGCGGTTAAGCTGCCCGGAGACGGCTTGCCCAAGATGGCAAGGCGGCTTAGAGACAGGATTGAATACGTTGTGTGAGTCGGTTTGAGACTCGTGTAACCCAGTGCCTTGACCTCCTATATAAAGGTGAGACCCTGGTGCGGCTTAGACGGAAACCAATCTATCGAGAACTAGGTCAAGCGAATCCGCTCCCTTGTAATCGATACTCCAATCAATACAACACAAGTAGGACGTAGGCTTTTACCTCTTCCGGAGGGGCTGAACCTGGGTAAACTCGTGTCCCTCGTCTCGATCAACCCCTTTGAGTCCACTGCCTTAGCGATGGCCGCGAACCTAAGTCTTCGGACATCTGCCGTGACAAAACCACGACAGTTGGCGCCCACCGTGGGGCTAGCACTCGGTGGTGTTGAGTTCTCAAAGGGCTCTCTCCCAGGGATCGAGGGGTACGCTGTTGGCAGGATGACCAAGAGTCGCCACGGCCGGCTCTACATCGACGACGCCGGCTGGGGCCCCGAGGCCGACTCAATTGAGTACGGTTTCCGGGTCCCCTTCGGCGGAATCCACGTCTTCATCGGCAAGATCGACGGATCTGAACCCGGGCCGGACATCTGCACCGACATCATCGAGCCGGCCCGGCGCGAGCAACCCGCCCGACGCTCGCAACCCGCCCGTGCTAACCCGGGCAGGAAGCATGTCTTCGTCGGCTTCACCCAGGGCATGGAGCTTGAAGGTTCTATGTCGCGGGAAGATACCCTCATCTGCTCAGAGGATGGATCCTCGAGCGGAGAGACGGAGTCAATCTATTAGCTTCACAATGGTGGGCTTGGGGGCTACATCGAGCATTACCCCGAGTCAGAATATCATGAGCCGGAGGAATACGAGCCGCCAAACCGCGCTGCCGTCTTCATGGCCGGTTCAGCGCCGGCCCCCAGTAGCATAGCCGCCGGTGCAACCGGGTCTGGAGCTGGCAGGCCGTCGGCTCAAGTTCTTCTGGATCTGATGAATGAGCTTACAACCCTGATGGCGACTGAGGTCACTGCTGAAAACCAAGCGGCCCGTAATGCGGAGATCGTGAGGTTGAAGAACCAGATGACCGGAGTCCAATAGGAAATCAATGCGCTGAAGGCTCAGATGGATGCTGAGGCGGAGCGCCTTAGGGCGGACGCTTTCCGTTTGGAGTTAGAGCAGCAGTCTGCGGCGGCGGTTCAGCGGATGAGGCATCAATCCCGCTTGCCAGATCAGTATGAAGCCATAAATCTTTTCAACACGCCAGGGACGGGACGGAACATACCTTTGACTGTAACCCGGACGGCGGAAGTACCTGGAAGCCGGGCAGCGGTTCAGCATCAGCGGCCAGACCCGCCCCGCCGGAACCCGACCCCACCACAACCTTTTCCGACGCCGCCGGGCCATTATTCTTACCCGGCGGAGAACATGGTGGCGGCGGCTACCAGGCTTGATACAATTCCCATCCCCGACGAGGCGCCTTTTGCAGAGGAGGTGCGGAACGCTATTGGATATCTGTGGACGGCGGTGGCCCAGCAGGAGAAGTATACTTATAGCCGGAGCCGCGTGCATTCAACTCCCATCCCCAGCCGCAGCTACAGCCGGCGTTATGAGTCGCCGGCGGTTTCTAGCAGTGAACGACATCGGAACCCGCCGCGAGTCGATCGGGCGGCTCCGGATGCTCAGGCACTGGTGGATCGGGCGAGGGCACAGCGAGAGGCGGCAGCTCTGGCGGCGGCGGCGGCTCATCAGGAACCCACAGTTGCACCTTCTATCTCAGTAGGGGCATGATTGACCTCTAGGGCTGTGGGAGTGCCGTGTCTAGTGCCGGCTCTACAGAACGAGCGTCTGCCGAAGGATTTCAAAGGGCCTCGCAAGGTGCCCAATTACACTGCTGACCTACCTCCAGAGGCTTGGATCGAAAGCTATGAGCTGGCCATGGAGATGTTAGACGTCAGTGATGTAGTATGTGCCAAATATTTCATCATGATGCTGGAAGGGCCGGCTCGCACGTGATTGAAGGGCTTGCCACCCAACACCATTAATTCCTAGTCCGAGTTGAAGGCGAAATTCATCAAAAAATTCCAAGGAACGTGCAAGCAGCCCATGACGATTGTGGATTTGGACCATTGTGTGCAGCATAATGACGAGTCGGCTCATCACTTGGTCCGGCGGGTCTCAACAATCATCCACTCTTCAGAACAGATTATGGCGGCTCAAGCAGTTTTGATTCTAGAGAAGAATTTCCATTTCACACCTTTGAAGCAGAAGCTTGGCCGGCTCAAGCGCACGTGCCAGGATATGGGGGAGCTCATGGCGGCTCTCACCAAGTACGCAGACTCCGATAACACGAAAGATCCTGGCTCCGATGATGAGAAACCGGGCCAGGGTAAGAAAAACAACAATGGCAAGGGTCAACAGCAAAATGCGGCCAGAAATAACAACCCGGGCAAGCGAAAGAACCCGGATGGCGGGTCAGAACTGGTGGCGAATACCAGCGCAGGGAACAATCGTGCTAAGGGCAACGGGAACTTCAGGCAGCCCTTTAACAAGGGTAAAGCTCCTTTCAACTTGGAAGAGATGCTCAATAAACCTTGTCCGGAGCACAGCCGGCCTGATAAGCCGGCATGTCACAGTTGGAGGGATTGCAGTATCATGCGGCAGTTCCGGGATTACAGCCTTCAACAACATCGTAATAACGGTAATGGTCCGTCAGGCGGCTCAGGGCCGGGCGGGTCAGGAGCCGGCTTTGGTGCTGGCGGTTCAGGATCCGGTTACCAGGGTCAAGGCAATCAGGGAGGTCATCATCAGCAGTCTGGCGGTGGAGGCCAGCAACAGAATAACCAATCGGGGTACCAGACTAACCCGAAACAGCTCAGTGGGGGTCAGTATCATGTTTTTACAACCAGCCTTGACAAGCGAGACCGAAAGGTGCGCAAGCGGGTGGTTAATGGAGTCATGCCAGCTCTTCCGCAGTATTTGAGGTGGTCTAAGTATGATATAACTTGGAGCCGGGCGGATCACCCGCCGCGTGTTGATAACCCGGGGCAACTAGCTTTGGTAGTTGCCCCCCAAGTAGGAGGATATGTGTTCACCAAGGTGCTTATGGATGGTGGCAGCAGCATCAACATCCTGTATTATGACACTTTTAGCCGGATGGGTCTGCTTGATAAGGATCTTAAGCCCTCTTCAACAGTTTTTCACGGTGTGGTGCCTGGCAAGTCGGCTTATCCAGTGGGGAAGATTTCTTTGGAAGTAGCTTTTGGAGATGAATTCAACTACATGGTGGAGTCTTTGTGGTTTGAAGTTGTTAAAATCAAAAGCCCATATCATGCTCTGTTTGGATGGCCGGCTTACGCCAAGTTCATGGCTAGGCCTTGTTATGTTTACTTACAGCTCAAGATGCCCGGGTTGAACGGGACGATTACCGTGCATGGTGATTGGAAGACGGCTCTTGAGTGTGAGGAAGGTGACGCAGCTTACGCAGAGTCAAGCTGTGCTGAGGCAGAGCTCAAGTTTTATAAGGAAAATGTTGACCCGGAAGATATGACTCCACTGAAGAAGCCTAACACGGAATCTGAGCCGCCCCTCAAGTTTGCGGCGGATGATACCAAGCTGGTGGATTTCACTCCGGGCGACTCATCACAGCAGTTCACTATCAGGGCTAACATGGACCCCACATAGGAAAGCGCGCTCATCGAATTCATCCGTGAGAATCGGGACATCTTTGCATGGAAGCCGTCTGACATGCCGGGTGTACCGAGAGAATTCGCTGAGCACCACCTTAATGTGGATCCTAAGTTCAAGCCGATCAAGCAGTTCCTTCGCCGTTTCAATGAAGAGCGGCGTAAAGCAATTGGGGAAGAGGTGGCCCGGCTCTTAGCAGCAGGGTTCATCGTGGAGGTTTTTCACCCGGAGTGGTTAGCTAACCCGGTTTTGGTGCTTAAGAAGAACGGCACGTGGCGTATGTGTGTGGATTACATGGATCTTAACAAGGCCTGTCCAGTTAACCCGTTTGCTCTCCCCCGGATCGACCAGATTATTGACGCAACGACGGGTTGTGAGAGCTTATGCTTCCTGGACGCTTATTCAGGTTATCACCAGATCAAGATGGCAGTCAAAGACCAAGAGAAGACGGCTTTCATTACGCCTTTTGGTGCTTTCTGCTATGTGTCTATGCCTTTTGGGCTCAAGAGTGCCCAGGCGACTTACCAGCGTTGTGTGCAGAACTGTCTTCACAATCAAATTGGGCGCAACGTTCATGCTTATGTGGATGATATTGTGGTCAAGTCAAGAAAGAAGGAGACTCTACTTGACGACCTGAAGGAAACGTTCGATAATTTACGAGTCTACAAGATGATGCTTAACCCGGCTAAGTGTGTCTTTGGAGTTCCTGCAGGCAAGCTCTTGGGATTTCTAGTCTCTGAGCGTGGCATTGAAGCTAACCCGGACAAGATAAAGGCTATCACCTCCCTGTCTGAGCCGGCGTGCATCAACGACGTTCAACGCCTGGCGGGTCGAGTCGCTGCGTTAAGCCGATTCATAAGCCGCCTGGGTGAGAAAGTTTTCCTTTGTATCAGATGATGAAGAAGACAGACAATTTTGTCTAGAGTAAGGCGGCGGGTGAAGCGTTCGAGGCGCTCAAGAAGCAGCTGGCTGAGCCGCCGGTCTTGGCCGCTCTGGCTGAGAAGGAACCTTTGCTCCTCTATGTAGCGGCTAACAACAGGGCAGTCAGCGCCGCGATTGTTGTAGAGCGTAAGGAAGCAGGGAAAGAATACCCGGTTCAGCGGTCGGTTTACTATGTCAGTGAAGTCCTGATAGAGTCAAAGCAAAGATACCCACATTGGCAGAAACTGATTTATGGGGTGTTCATGGCGAATCGTAAGCTGAAGCACTACTTCTTGGGACACCAGATCATTGTGGTTAGTTCTGCCCCGTTGGGTGACATAATTCAAAATAGAGAAGCCACCGGCAGGATTGCAAAGTGGGCGTTGGAGCTTGGGCCTCTTAATCTGAAATATGTGCCTCGCACGGCTGTTAAGTCTCAAGCTTTGGTGGATTTTATAAACGACTGGACAGAGTGTCAGTCGCCTGAGGAGAAGCCGGATAGCACATACTGGACGATTCACTTTGATGGATCCAGGCAGTTGGAAGGGTCAGGGGCTGGAGTTGTCTTAACTTCTCCTAAAGGTGATAAGTTTTGTTATGTGTTAAGGTTGATGTTTCCCTGTACTAACAATGCAGCTGAGTATTAGGCCTTGCTTCACGGCCTCCGCGTGGCTAAGGAGATGAATCTGAGCCGGGTTAGATGCCTTGGCGACTCAGACCTCGTGGCTCAGCAAGTTTCAGGCATGTGGGATTCCAAAGACCCACGGATGGCGGCTTATCGTCAGGCGGTGGACATCATTGCTGGTCACTTCAAGGGTTATCAAGTGGATCATATTGACCATCGCAAGAACGAGGCGGCTGACGCGTTGTCAAGGCTGGGCTCTCAACGTAAGCCGGTGCCGCCTAATGTTTTCTTGGACGTGTTATATCACCCGTCAGTTAAGCTACCTTCGGAGGAGGATCTGGCTGTACCTGACCCGGAGGGGCAGCTGGTGGCGGCTCTACATGCTATCCCTGATTGGACATTGCCTTACCTGGTGTACCTGACTCGCAGCGAGTTACCTGAGGATGAGACCTTGGCAAGGCAAATCATAAGGCGATCTAAGTCCATGACGATCGTCAATGGCGAGTTACATAAGCGCGGTGTCACCGGCGTTTTTCAACGTTGTGTTTCACCTGAAGAAGGTAAGGAAATCTTAAATGAGATTCACGCTGGCGATTGTGGTCATCACGCCGGCTCAAAATCTCTGGTGGCCAAGGCTTTTCGGCATGGTTTCTTCTGGCCGACGGCTCATAAGGACGCAGAAGACTTGGTTCTCAAGTGCGATGGATGTCAGAAGTTCGGGCGACGTGCTCACGTGCCGGCTCAGGAATTGCGAATGATTCCAATTACCTGGCCGTTTGCGGTCTGGGGGCTTGATATGGTCGGGCCCTTCAAGAGATCCAAAGACAAGAAGACCCACCTTTTGGTGGCGGTGGATAAGTTTACGAAGTGGGTGGAGGCTGAGCTGGTCGGCAAGTGTGACGCGGTTACGGCGGTTCAGTTTGTCAAAAAATTGATCTACCGCTTTGGTTACCCTCATAGCATCATCACAGATAATGGCACAAACCTATCCAAGGGGGCTATGCAGGCGTTCTGTGAAAGTGAGCACATCCGGCTTGACGTCTCTGCTGTTGCTCATCCACAATCCAATGGTCAGGCGGAGCGAGCTAATCAGGAGATCTTGAGAGGTATCAAACCCCGGCTTATGGTTCCTCTACAACAAACGCCGGGTTGTTGGGTGGAAGAGTTGCCATCAGTTTTATGGAGCATCAGAACCACTCCCAACAGGTCAACAGGCTATACGCCTTTCTTCATGGTTTATGGCGCAGAAGCCGTATTACCGAGTGATATACGTCATGACTCGCCGCGGGTGGCGGCTTACGTTGAGACAGACAATGAGACAGCGCGTCAAGACGCGTTAGATGCTTTGGATGAAGAGCGTGATCTGGCGGCGGCTCGATCGGCGATTTATCAACAAGACCTGCGTCGCTATCATAGCCGCAGGGTTAAGACCCGGACGTTTCAAGAAGGCGACTTGGTGTTACGTCTAATTCAAGATCAGACGGATGAGCACAAGTTATCTCCTCCATGAGAAGGACCTTTTGTGGTTAGCAAAAACCTCAACAATGGGTCATACTATCTCATTGACGTACGAGACGAGTCACGCACTTCTGGGCAGGAGACCCACCGGCCGTGGAATATCGCTCATCTGCGCCCTTACTATAGTTGAGTCATCGACTCCCCCAATTGTACATCATCATTGTATATATCACTTATATATATAATAAAGTTGGCATCCCTGTAAGCCGGGGCCTCTGCCGTTTTACGTATCTCAGATTGTGCAAAGATGGATACAACCACAAGGTCATTTGGGGGCTTCTAACCCGCCAGGGTTCAGCTTACACACCCTCTTGATCGGCTCTTCAGCCACTGTAAGGCCGGGTTATATACCCAAAAAGTTGACTCCGTCAACAAGGTCATTTGGGGGCTTCCAACCCGCCGGGTTTAGCTTACACACCCTCTTGATCGGCTCTTCAGCCACCGTAAGTTTGAGTTAAACCTGCCTGTAAGCTGCTGCTGCTCCGCCAAGTGACCCGCCAAACTCTTACCAGTTAATCTCGATTAGAGACCCTGAGCTGTTCAAACATATTTGACAGTCACTCTCGCTAGAGACCCTGTACTGGTCAAGGTTAAACCGGCGGCTCTTGTCACGTGAGGGCCGGCTTACGGAAAGCGAGGATAAACTCACCCATCTGCTGCCGACTCTCCGCTATGTGGCCCGTTCGTACTCTTAAACAGTTACTCTTTTTAAGACCATGCACTGTTTAAGGTTCAAACGACGGATTTATGTCACGTGAGAGGTAGCTTCTGGGCCCTAAGGGTACTCATGCCCTGCTGCGTCTCTCTCTGGTTCGTTGCGCTCTTATCAGTTAATCTCGCCTAGAGACCCTGAGCCGTTCAACGAATTGACGATCACTCTCGCTAGAGACCCTGTACTGTTAAGAGTTCAAGTAACGAGTCCACCCAGAAGAACCGGCTTATGAGTTTTCAAAAAAGCAAGGTCATGAAAGATTTAAACATCTCTGGGTTGTGCTTTTTCAAGCCGCCCTTACAGCAATACAAAACATATTCTGTCTTGATTGTTTTTGCAGGGTTTATCTCCTACAGATGAGCCGCCGTGAAATCAGGTATTATAAGCAGAGCACAAGACAGACAAGCATGCATTAAGTTGTGCAAAGATTCCTATGTGCGCGATGGCATGGCTCAGGCAAAAAAGTTTTTCTATTACAAACTCCCCAGGGAGCCCAAAATACCACGGACTTAAGTTTTTTACATTACTGGCCTTGGCGGGTCAAGAAGCCGGGTTATACGTTTCGGAAGCAAGGATCAGCTTGACAGCGGGTCATCCTGCGCCGGGTCTTCGATCTCTTCGATCTGAAGATTGTTCACATCCCAGTTGCAGTTTGTTAACGCTTCAAACTGAGCTTCGTCAAAGAGGGAAGACGGGTCAATCTCAGGAGCATAGAGGTGCTTACGGCGTGCAGGAATCAAGTCTCTGGCTTCAAAAGTTGGGCAGCGCACTCGTTTGCTGTCCTCGCCGTAAGCCGCCTGGTACGTCGTCAGATCAACTTCATTCGCCAGCGCTGATGCGAGCACTTTGGAGGCCTTCATACACTTGGCATAGTCAGCCTCTGTGAAATCTGAGCCGTCATCTTTTTTGGACGGAAAGCCATCCATCATCTCTTCTCCAGTCAGCTCCGGGGCAAAAGCCAGACACCGGCTTAGTGCATCCATTGCTCCCTTTCTGGCGGCTGATCATTTGAGCTCGTCAACTTGTTTGGGGAGAGTCGACAGGAGCTCTATCACTCCCTTCATGAATTTGGGGATGCTTTCTTTATTCAGCATTGCCTGGATGGTGCAAAGGGTCCCGCAGTACAGTTGTTCTGACAAGGAATATACTGCCTTTAGCTTCAACAAGCTGTCTGAAGACAGTTGGCGGCTTCTTTGACCTGCAAGGAAAGATTTGGTGGTATAAGCCGCCCGCACAGTTTTTAGACACGGCAATTTGCTAAAGTGTATAGTGTTTACCAAAGATAGCAGAGGTCATCCTTGAGATATGGCGCTTGAGGGTTTGTAGTTCATCTGAAACAAGCTTGAGTTACTGATCAGCACCGTCTGCGCGCTTGGTCAAAGCGGCTTGTGTAGACTCAACACTCTTCTTGAAGGCATCAAAATCAGCTTGAACCTTCTTAAGCTCCTTAATGGCAACCCACCATTTTTCTTCCGCTTCAGACCGGGCGGTTTGTTGGGCAGCAAGGCTTTCTTTTACGCTGGTCAGATCAGACTCGGCCGTCTCCAAAGCTTCCTATATTGAACAAACACAAAACAAGTCAGGAGGTTTAAGTCGCCAGGATGAGATATTAGCATATGATTGATGGAGCTGGTATGACAAGTCTCAAGCAGATTGCAAGCAATATACTTGACACTTGGGGGCTAATGTCTGTGTTTGCTTTCCACAATGAAGTTCTGGTTCATCTTCATAAAGATAAGCCGGCACTTGGGGGCTACACATGGCGCTTTCCAAGTCTACAACGAAGTTCCGGCTCATCTTCATAAAGATAAGCCGACACTTGGGGGCTACACACGGTGCTTTCCAAGTCTACAACGAAGTTCCGGCTCATCTTCATAAAGATAAGGCGGCACTTGGGGGCTATGCACGGCGTTTTCCAAGTCTACAATGAAGTTCCGGCTCATCATTTTTATACTGACCCGGACTTGGGGGCTACCATTGATCTCCTCTTCAAATTGAGTATCGGCTTACTATCTATACTAACCCGATACTTGGGGGCTACAGGCTAAGCTATTTGGAGTATGACATAGATTGGAAGACCCAGTCTACCATTTACAATGTTAAACCAGCTCTTGGGGGCTACATAAGGGTATAAGGAAAAAGCAGGAGGAGTACCTCATATTTTTTGTTCATCAAGCCAACAAGTTTGAGCTCCATGTTCCGGCTTGTTGACAGGCGGTTCAAATAACCAGCGTGTAATTCGTCGGCAGTCAGCTTCTCCAACACAGGGAATTCAAAATCAAACTTCTCAGGCGAGGAAGCTTCAGCCTTGCTGGTATGTCTTGTCAATACATGGGGTTCGGGAGATTGATGACCCGTCCCAGTGATGATAACGTCTGGAAGAACTGTGTCTTCGACGGCTGTTGAAGGGCTGGGCGGCTTAGGATCATCCCTTGGAGGACTTTCGGCTACCATGTCATGATCAGCCGGCTCAGAGGGCTGATGAGTGGCTTCAGGTGCATCCTTCATAATTTCAGTGGGCTCCACATGAGTTGCAGGGGAGTCCGGCTTAGCAATTTCCGGCTCTTGGGCGGTAGGAGCAGCGGTAGACCTGCCTGTTTTCCTTTGTTTTGCTTGAGCTCTGGAAAGCAGAAGAATTATTGCATAGATAACAAGGACGACAGAAAGGGATGATATAGATACAAAGGTACGCACTCCGGGTTGATCTTCAGAGGAGGCAGCTTAGTTGCAGTGGAATCACCAGATGAAGGGGGCGTTTCCTGAAAGCAGTTAAGACAATAGAAAACAGAGTAAGGTTATAATGAAAGAACTAAGAAACTGGACTTAGTTAAAAAAGTACCTCAGCCGGCCGCTTCCGTGGAGCCGAAGAATTTGATAACCTGGCCACAAGATCTTCAGAGCCGGTGCTCCGGGTCTGATGCCGGGAGTTGTGCTGTTGCTTTTTCAAAAGAAAATTGGGGTCTAAATGAGCAAGAGGATGAGAAAAGGGGACTTTTCGGATGACCCGCCGTAATTTCTCTGGTGGAAGATTTTCTGAGTCAGAGGAGATGTAAGTTACCTCAGGGGCGTCTGCATGGCTTGTTTCCGTTTCCTCCTGTGAATAATTGTTGTCAATAAGTTGCATAAAGAGACGGCCAAGGGAGTCAAGTCCTACCTCTGAGTCGTCAAGCTCAGGCGGGTCTTGAGCGGCAGTTTTCTTCTTCTGGACGCGAGTCTTAGCCACCTTAGGCTTCCTCACAGGAGGGTTATACTTCTTCTTCTAGAAAGAAGAGCCGGTCTATGCATAAGCCGCCAACAAAGATTAGAAGGAGCAAGACAAATTAAAGACGAATTTGACCAGTTTGATGGAAAAAGGGTTTCTTACGGCTGGAGCTGGGTTCTTGACGCAAAAGGGTTTCAGCCCAACTTTGTTGCAAACCGCTTGTTTTTTGTCAAGGAGTCCTTTGACGGAGGAGTTGATGTTTTCTTCGGTCAGAGGAACGGTACTGGAACAGAGCGGGTCATTGGGTTCACCCATGAATTGGTGCATGAGCCGGTCACGCCGGCTCAGTGGCAAGATCTTCCAGCTAACTCAGCAGCGGGTTAAGTCGACACCAGTCAAGCCATTGGCCATCAAGGCCCGGATCTTTGCGAAAGCCGGAGCATATTTCGCTCATTCTGCGGCGGACATCCGGTCTGGGAGTTCGGTGTAACAAAGCCGGATGGGACGATAACCCGGCAGTGGATTTTCTTCTTCAGGAGAAGTTGCTTTGCAGTAGAACCAGGTCTTGTTCCAGTCCTTGGGGTGACTTGGTAAGAGAGCTGCTGGATAGGGTAAATCTCTCCGTCGCTGGATAGACACGCCGCCAAGCTCCAAGCTTGGCCCAGCCACCACTTCAGTTTGGCGATTGACGTAGTAGTAGTCGCAGAAGAGGTCGACAGACGGCTCTTCTTGCAAGTAAACTTCACATAACACTTGGAACTGACACATGTTGGTGACATAGTTTGGACCTATATCTTGAGGATGAAGCTTGAAGAAGTGGAGAACGTCTCGGAAGAATTTTGACCCGGGTGGGCTAAATCCACGAAGGAGATGATCAGTGAACACAATAACTTCTCCTTCCTGTGGAGTCGGTCTGATTTCTGGCCCTGGAACCCGCCAGTGTATAACGTCCTGAGCCGGCAAGATACCCGACTCTACGAAGTCAAGTAGAAGCTGTTCGGTGACTCCAGAGCCGACCCAATCACAAGACGAAGGTGCTCTTGACATAATGGCGGGTTAAGCTGCGAAGGCACGAAGTACGGCGGGTTAGAAAAATGTTCAATAGTCAAGGCAACTATGGTCAGCATAATGATGAGGTGTTAAAGCCGCCGAAATATTTTTTCGGAGAGCCGCCAATGCAATGGCGGGTTAGGTGGACAGGTCGATCCTGGAAAATACGGCTAAGTGCGGACAAACAGGTTTCACATATTGTTTCTATAGCTGCAAGATCTACGGGCGAAGGTAAAATGAAACATATTCAAAAACCTAAAAAGATAGAAGAAGAATAGGCGGACAGCACGCGGTGGAGACTGCTGTGCAGATCCAAATCAAGAGGGCATTGGCGTTAAAAGGATAACCGCAGCGGATAGGAAATATTGTGGGATGCAAAGTGATGCTAGGTGATCTATACTATGAAGAACACTGATGAACAGCGATGAACTTTGGGGAAAACCCGATGAACTCGGGAGATCTTAATGAGGGCAAGTGCAGATTCAACAAGGGCTGAAAATGATACCTTGCGGATGCGGACGGGCCGGCGAAAATCTGGTCCGATTCAGGTTGATGCAGCGGCCGGCGTTGAGGACGGCAGTGAGGTCCAGTCGGGGGCGGCGGAGCTCTGGAGCCGAAGCTGACCGAGGGAGGAAGAAGACAGAGGAGGCGGAGAAAGGAAAGAAGGCACCACGTGTCCCTATTTATGAGATGTAGGGCAACAGTGCGTGCGAGAATCGAGGAGGCACAGTGATGATTGACCGAAGAGGGCGCCTCGATTTTTGGGCTGACCCTTCAATGAGAGATCCGTTGCAAATGTCACAGAATCTTTTCAGAATATTCGATATGACGTCACGGCGGGTTATCAGTTTTCTTTTCAGATGACAGAAATGTGAGATTCGCTGCCAAGTGAGTTTGAAGATTGACATGAGCTGGCTCAAATCAACCTGGGGCCTAATGTTGGGGATATAACCCGGTGGTAAGACCCGCCCAGGAGGGGCCGGGTCATACCCGGCGGCTCATAACACCAAGACCTATGAGGTGGGCCGGATGATGAAGGCCGGGCTGCATGGCGGCTTACCTGACGGGCCAAAAGGAAGGCCCAGAGACAGAATATGGCGTGAAGACAAGGGCGGTTAAGCTGCCCGGAGACGGCTTGCCCAAGATGGCAAGGCGGCTTAGAGACATGATTGAATACGTTGTGTGAGTCGGTTTGAGACTCGTGTAACCCAGGGCCTTGACCTCCTATATAAAGGTGAGACCCTGGGGCGGCTTAGACGGAAACCAATCTATCGAGAACTAGGTCAAGCGAATCC
The DNA here is from genome assembly GCA_039707655.1 of Elymus sibiricus. Classification (NCBI taxonomy): domain Eukaryota; kingdom Viridiplantae; phylum Streptophyta; class Magnoliopsida; order Poales; family Poaceae; genus Elymus; species Elymus sibiricus. Next base: position 90,047,498 of record CM077671.1, on the reverse strand, counting down.
GCTCCCTTGTAATCGATACTCCAATCAATACAACACAAGCAGGACGTAGGCTTTTACCTCTTCCGGAGGTGCTAAACCTGGGTAAACTCGCGTCCCTCGTCTCGATCAACCCCTTTGAGTCCACCGCCTTAGCGATGGCCTCGAACCTAAGTCTTCGGACATCTGCCGTGACAAAACCACGACAAGTCTCGAAGAGAATTTGTCAAGAATGAGATATGTAAACCCATCTTTTGTTCTCGTAGTTTTCTTGGATTGGATTTCACCTAAAGCATTTCCTAAGGATTGTTGCTATCAAGGTGTTTATCAATGATCCAAGTTTTCTATGTATCCTCTTGGTGAAAGAAGTTTTCATATCTAGTTGCTCCGAAGCAATCAATTGTTTCCGTTTGTGGCCGGTTGTCACCTCATAATCTGAGATGGTTTCCATAAGCCCACAACAAGCTTATTTTTTTTCGTTGTTGAATTTCCAACAACTCCGTTCAATCCTTCCTTGTAATGATGTTTTTCTAATACAATTGTGGTATAAATTGTCATTTCTTCTCCATTCTCTTCTCTCCAACGATCTAGCTTCTATTCTTTTGTTCCGGAGGAATTGTGATGTTGATCTCTTCAACCAGCATCTCGTTCTATCAAGATCATCTTCTTTCCTTGCTTATCCATTTAACCGGAGTGTTGTGTTATCTTTTCAAGTTATTTCTATCTTATCAAGTTTTATTCCCTTTTCTACCGAAGTGCTGCCCAAATTTCTTTTGAATCCTCGCTTGTTCCAAGTGTCATTCTTCTTCTCTTGTGTCCTTCAAGTTCCGTTGGTTTCACTCGTTTGTCAATGAAGCAACTAAGTTTTACCCCTTCTCTTTCTCTTCCCCTTCTCAGTCTTAGATCTCGGGGCGAGATCTCTTGTAAGTGGAGGAGAGTTGTAACAGCCCGAGACCGACGCTCAAGAAGATTCCCGATTTATTCCATTGTTGTCGTGAGATTCTTGGTTGTCGCATTCATCATCGCATCATGCGCATCATCTGCATAGCATCGTCACTCGTTTTTGGAAACTTGCATCCGTTCGTAGTTGCCGGTTCTCTCCGTTTTCGTCGACGACCGTTTCGAGACCAACCACACACGCACGCGCCCGCGGCATCATTAATATATTGTTTTCAAAAGTGCATTTGAAACATTCTCGGATTGGGTCGAAAGTTGGCGTGCGGTCTTGTTATATTGTAGGTAGACCGCCTGCCAAATTTCGTCGCAATCAGAGGTCGTTTGATACCCGAACGGTCGACCGCAGTGTCACCGTCGCCGGTTATTCATCGGACGTTTTCGGTATTTCAAAACATGTCACGGGCCTCAAATATCCCTCTCATCTCAGCCCATGGCTACTCTACACAGCCCACCTAGCCCAGCAAACCCACCTCTTCGATCGGACCGTCCGATCGCGATCGGAGGGTCGAAAAACCACCCCTAGCCCCCAAACCCTAGCAAAACTGCTATAAATGGACCCCTAGTCGTCCATTTGTGGCCTCCCTAGACCCTGCATCGTTTTCCGTGCCGGACTGGTCCCCTGCCGCCACTTGTCGCCGCCAGCCACCACCTGCGCCGCCGCTTGGGGCCAATCCTGCGCATCCACGTCACCCAGCCGGCCTCCCCAGCCACCGCGGCCCGCTTGGGCTCGAATCTGGCCCTCCCGGGCCCGAGGAGCGCCGCCGCCAGCCCGCCCGGCCCGAGCAGGCCCGCGCCCCGCGCCCGCTCCCTGCCCCGCCGCCTCGAGCTACGCCGCTGGTCGACCTCGTCGCCGCCGTGGTCACCGGTTCCCCGTGGGCCGTCTCCGACCCCGCCGCGACCGGATCCCGGCGCCGCCGCCACCGCCCGCCTCCGTCAACCCCGCGCATGAGCGCCGCCCCCCGCGCAAGCTCCGCCTCTGGCCGGCCTCGCCGTCGGCCGCCCCGTCGTCGCTGGTCGCCGCCGGTGCCAGATCCGGAGCGCGGAGGCCGGATCCAGCCGGCCCCGACGTTGCCACGCCCGCTCCGGCCTCTCTCCGGCGACCGCTGGTGCCGTCAACCGTCGCCGCGGTCGACCGCCGTTGACCCGAGCCAGGACGGCCCCGTCCCGTTTTCCCTGGATCCGTCGATCCCGCAAACCAAACGGGATGACCCCGTCCGCTGCTGCAACCGATCCAGCCCGATGTGAGCTCCTCTGGCCCTATCTAGCAAATGTTCACCCGGTAGTCTTTTTTGCGAACGGTTACAAACTTAGACGAATTTTGGCTAAGTCATTTTCGTCTGCAATTTTTATCATTTAGGCATCTTGTGGAATGTGTAACTTTGTGTGTGTTGGTCCCATGGAGATGCATATTATATGAAAAGTATCTACATTTCGTGCTCTACATGTTAGCATCATTTGCATGCATTATAGGAATCATCTAAGTGGTCTAATCTGTGATACGAAAGTGCATCGTGTCGTTATGTGCAAAACTGTTATCTTATTCAATTTTGCGCGGATGATTGCAACTCATCGGTAGGTCTTTTGCATGTGGTGTCTTCATGAGAATTGCTCTATGTGATGTGTACTTTGATGCCATGCCTCTGGTTGCTAGGTAGGACATCATCATCATGTTCATTACTTGCTATAAAGTTGCCATCATGTTAAAAACTGAAATCTGTTATCGAAGAGGTCCGTTTTGTGGGCATCATATTAAGCAAACCATGCATCCTATGTAATTGTGCCAATGGAATGATTTGAAGTGTGTCATGTATACTTGCTGTTAGAGTCCTTGCCATGCCTATAAATGATTTCTATGCTACTGTTATTGCCATGTTAACATGCCTAGTCAATACTGCAGTTTTGGGAGTTTGTTAAATTTCACTAAGTCTGATACTGTTATTTTGTTGCCATGTTGCCATGTGAATTGCTATTGATATAGGAGTCTTTTGTGGTTGCCACCAAGGAGTCTTTTGTTAAGCATGTTGTTGCCTATCATGTTGTGCCAATAGTTTGCATGAATAGGTTTAGCATCATAATTAATTCTGTTGTCCAATATGCCAATCTGTTAAAAACTGCTGCACATGTCTACTATAATTTTCACTAAGTCTGAGAATCTGTTTTCTTCATAATGCCATGTTGTGATGATGCTAGCCATGTTTCTAGGCATAATTAGATCTTGCCCCCATGGAATGATTTGTAGTGCATCATGTCCTCTACTATGGTGTAAATTTTCATGCCATTCTATGACCTGTAGCATATAGTTTTAGTGTTGTCAATATGCCATCAGGTTAACACTGTATGTGGAAAACTGTTATTTTCACTAAGTCCTAATCTGCTATATTTTATTGCCATGTTGTGAGCTTCCTACCATGTGTTCCATGATTCTTTTGAGTATGATATGTGAAGATGAAATGAAGTGTGTGTTATATGCTACTGCCCCATGCTTAGTTTGTGCATTTTAGAATCTTGTGGCTTGTTGTTTTCATGCGTGCAATATGCCATGTTGCTGTTTTGGACAGATTTGCACTAAAACTTGTGTTGGTTGTTGTGGTTGACCCGTAGCTCCGTTTTGGTCATGCCATGTATGAAACTTGCTTAGATTTTCATGTAGTATCAAAATATCTTGCTGCATTCATGATTTGAAATGTTTGTGGTTGTCATTTTCATGCATTTTGCATTCATGTCATGTTCATCTTGTGAAGGTCATATCTTTTAGGCTGTAGCTCCGTTTTATATGATTTATATATGTAAATCGACTAGAATGACGAGTAGAATCACATGGTGCATTTTGTTTTGCTGATTAACAAATATAAAACATTGTTAGTTCAGATCTGGACCAATTTCCAAATTTGCATATGAGGTCGCTTCGAAAATACTATAAGCTATTTCCGACCTCATTTAAGATGCCTAGATAGTGTAGTTTCATTATGCTTCACTTCTTGCCATGTTTAACAACATTTAATATTGTCGTGTACCTAAATGAGAGTGAACTAAATACTCGAATGTGGAGTTTCGTCAATATGCAACTCGTTGCATATTGAGCTTCACTTAATGTGTAGAAATTGTTTGTTGTGATTGCCATGCCTTGCATAATTAAACCGGACATGCATCATGTTTGTTTGCGCATCATGTCATGCATATGTTGTGGTGTTGTTCATGTGTTGATTGTTGTTCCGGATTGCTTCTTCTCGATAGAGTTCCGAAAGCGTTCGGAGTGTGAGGATTCGTTCGACTACGTAGGCTCGTCTTCTTCATGGATTCGTTCTTCTTCCAAGCGGGATCTCAGGCAAGATGATCATTTCCCTGGATACCATTACTATCATTGCCATGCTAGATGTCTCGTTTCTATCGCTGTCTCGCTACCTACCACTTGTATGTCAAGCCTCCCAAATTGCCATGAAAAGCCTCTAACCCCTCCACATCCCAGCAAACATTGTTTGGCTATGTTACTGCTTGCTCAGCCTTTCTTATAGCGTTGCTAGTTGCAGGTGCAAATTGTTCCATGTGCCAAAATGGATTTTTTTTTGATATATCACAATATTATTGCTATTTAATTTAATGCACATATATACTTGGTAAAGGGTGGAAGGCTTGGCCTTTTGCTCGGTGTTTTGTTCCACTCTTGCCGCCCTTGTTACTTGTGTACCGGTGTTATGTTCCATAATTGAGCGCTCCTAACATGCTCGGGGTTGTTATGGGGACCCCCTTGATTTTTGTTTTGGGATAAAACTTGTCTGGCAAGGCCCAACATTGGTACTACATTTGCCTAATAACAACTAAAATTGCATAGGGACCCGCCAGCACCCGTGGATCTTTAATCAACAACCCGGGCCAGTGCTCCTCATGAGTGTTGGTCCAAAACAGAGCCACTTGCGGGGCCACCTCGGGGCAACTCGAGGGATTTCTATCAGGTTGCCATGTGTAGTGTTCATCCGATCGTGTCCTAAAAACGAGATACGTGGCTCCTATCGGGTTCGTCGACACGTCGGGCGGTCTTGCTGGACTTGTTTTACCTTTCTCGAACGTCTTGTGCGAGGAATTCCGAGAATACTTCGGGCTATCTCGAGATTCATGGTCGAGGTTATTCCCGCGGCGTGTGGTTAGTTTGTGAGGGATGAGTTGGAGCACCCCTGCAGGGTTTAATCTTTCGGAAAGCCGTGCCCACGGTTACGTGGCAACTTGGAAACTTTGTTTAACACCCGGTCATAGCAAACTTGAAGTAAACTCAAATAAAATACACCAACCGGGTACGTAACCATGACTGTCTCTTCTCGGGAGTCCTATCCGAGAGAGAACACGGTGGGGTTATGTTTGTTCGTAAGTAGGTGTTCAGGATCTCTTAGAGATCATCACTAGTTCATGTCCGTTTAATTCGACATTCATCCCCCTTTATTCTTGTACTAGTAAGATAGCCACTCAAATAAATGCTTAGTGCTTGCTGCAGCCTCACCACTTAACCATACCTCACCCATTAAGCTTTAATAGTCTTGATACCCTTGGAAATGAGATTGTTGAGTCCCCGTGGCTCACAGATTACTACAGCAACAGTTGCAGGTACAGGTAATGCGATGGTTTGACGTGAGCGCGATGCATGTTTTGATTTGGAGTTCTTCTTCTTCTTCTTCATCGATCAAGGATGGGTTCCAGGCGGCAGCCTGGGATAGCAAGGATGGATGTCATTTTATCGTTTGTTTTCGTCCGTAGTCGGACCCTACTCTTCTGTATGATGTTTGGATATGTTGTTGTATTGATGTGATATTGATGTAGCTTGTGGCGAGTGTAAGCCAATTCCATATACTCATCTCTTCTTTACATGTACTTGTAATGATATCCATTCTTGCGAAACGACAAGATGCACTTCTATCCCTGTCGAGGCCCTCATGCCAAAATAAGCATAGGATCGCATCTTGGGCGTTACACAAGATCAAGGTCAAGCTAAAGATCAAGATCATGCTCAAGATCAAGAGCAAGCCGGTGCTAGTACCGAAGTTCACCAAGTTACCAAGCCTCAACTTTCCATGGAGGAAATTCCTGAAAGACGAGCTGCCAATATCGCTTCCAAACTAAGAGTCAAGCAACACCTATTAAAAACGTTCATGGAAGTTTGAAGAGAGGGGTAACTACTCGTCGTCAATTAACACACTTTTGTGCACATCGTGCATTTGCTTCTTGCTTTGAACCCCTCAAGGTACAAGATGCGCTCGAAGACGAGGAATGGCTTGAAGCCATGCATGATGAAATCAACAACTTCGAGCGCAACATAGTGTGGCGATTGGTGCCAAGACCAAAGGAGAAGCACAATGTCATTGGAACCAAATGGATCTTTAAGAACAAGCAAGATGCGCATGGTATTATTATTCGCAACAAGGCAAGACTGGTGGCTCAAGGCCACTCCCAAGTCGAGGGCATCGACTACGGTGAAACCTTTGCCCCTGTTGCTTGCCTTGATTCTATTCGCATGTTGCTTGCTTATGCCTCTCATCTTGATTTCATATTATATCAAATGGATGTGAAGAGTGCTTTTCTTAATGGTCCACTTAAGGAGTTGGTATATGTCAAGCAACCCCCGGGGTTTGAAGATCCCAAGTTCCCCAATCATGTATACGTTCTCGATAAGGCACTCTATGGCCTTAAACAAGCCCCACGTGCGTGGTATGAGCACCTTACCGAGATGTTGCAAGATCGTGGGTTTTAAATTGGGAAAATTGATCCCACTCTTTTTACTAAGAGGGTTAACGGGAACTTGTTCGTATGCCAACTATATGTAGATGATATTATCTTTGGTTCTTCTAACAAAGCTTTTAATGATGAGTTCGCCGCACTAATGACCAAAGAGTTTGAGATGTCTATGATGGGAGAGTTGAAGTTCTTCCTTGGATTCGAAGTCAAGCAAGGAAGCCAAGGAACCTTCATCAACCAAGCTAAATACACTCAAGACATTCTCAAGAGGTTCAAGATGGATGAGCTCAATCCTCCCAAGGCCAACACTCCTATGCAGCTCAAATGCCAACTTGATAGTGATCCCAATGGTAAAGCTGTGGATCAAAAGGTATATGCTTTACCTTTGTGCATCTAGGCCGAATATCATGTTGAGTGTGGGAATGTGTGCACGATTTCAATCCGCACCTAAGGAGAGTCACTATGTGGCTGTCAAGCAAATCTTTCGATATTTGGCTCATACCCCAAACTTTGGCTTATGGTACCCCAAAGGTGCTTCATTTGATCTTATTGGATATACTGACTCGGATTGGGCGAGAGACCATGTGGAAAGGAAGTCCACTTCCGGAGGCTGCCAATTTCTTGGTCGTTCTTTGGTAAGTTGGTCTTCAAAGAAACAAAACTGTGTTTCTCTCTCGTCCACCGAGGCCGAGTATGTGGCCGCCGCAAGCTGCTATGCTCAGATTCTTTGGATGAGGCAAACCTTAAAGGATTATGGTGTCAATTGTGACAAAGTTCCTCTTTACTGCGACAATGAAAGCACGATCAATATCTCCAACAACCCGGTTCAACACTGCAAAACGAAGCATATTGAGATTCGTCATCACTTCATCCGGGATCACATCAAGCGTGGAGAAATTGATCTTATTCATCTTTATACTAAGGAACAGCTTGCAGATATATTCACGAAGCCATTGGATGAAGCAAGATTTCACGAGTTAAGGCATGAGCTAAATATCATTGATTCGAGCAATGTGGCTTGACTTAGTGCACATCCCACCACACTCATCATTATGTCTTGTTTAGGTGTAGGCATGGACATAGGGGGAGTCTAGTTCTCTCAATGAACTATCCCTCCTCCTATTATGCATAAATTGATCAAGTCTTTCACATTAGTCATTTTTGATGACACTTGTGCTTCAAAGACGAGTTTTGGTCATGGGCCCAAGGTTAAAATCTTCGCGGTGCCATACCAATTGACTCAAACATAGGTGGCCTTGACCACTGCCCCCTCCGAGTGAGGCATTTGACCTTATTTGTGTCCTAAGTTTGTGTTTCTTGATTTCTCCTTGATCTTTCTCGAGTTTGTGGGTCCTAGGTGTGGGCATCCCCCATGGTTTCTCTATTTGCATTTTGTATTCTTCCAACCATGGAGCTTACCCCACCATACACCTGTGCGCTGCTTCTATCCTAAGCTCTCCTCATCTCAATAACCATCTCATCCAATTGTACGCATTTCATTCATGGTGGTGGTGGCTGTGGCAGGGCGGTACAACCGGTTGCCCAAGCGGTACAACCGCTGGCATCATGTTGTCCCGCTCAGCGGTACAACCGGCGGGGCTTATGCGGTTCAACCGCTAATTACCCAGGTCCTGTACCGAACCGGTCGCACCTTCAGGGCACTAAAAGAGAGGGCCGGGCCGAAGGGGTATCTAGTTTTCCCCTTTCGTGCCCGACTCCTCTCTTCATGCCCTAGCCGCCGGCCGCCGTCTCCACCGCCCCGGAGTGCCCCCGGCACCCCGGATCTACGACCTCCCCTCGGATCCGCTCTGTGGAGGCCCTTCCCCTCCCCGATCTTCTCCCATGGACGCCGGTAATGCCTCGTTTTTCTCCTTTTCATGGATTTCTTCGTTTGAATCCTCCATTGTTAGGGCATTGCTTGGTTCCCGCGTTTTCTAGTCAAAACTATTGAGGGAGAAGATCCTATATTCATTTCCTATTCGATATGACGCTTCGAATCTAAAAATAGTCTTCCATCTCTCAGATTTGATTGCACCGGTTCTCCAGCAGCGGTACAACCGCTGCGGCGGTACAACCGCTTGGGGTCCCGGTACAACCGGTTCCTCTATTTTCTGCCCCACTGTCTTTTGCTTCTCTACCTCATACCTAATATATTCCTCTCGTGCATACAATCCTCTCATCTATTCTGGGTTGCTCTTCTGTGCTCCTCTTGTGTGTGTTTACAGGTGGCTCTAGCTCTCGTTCTGCTCCTCGAAAGACGTCCAAGAAACGAGCTCGCAGGTGTAGGCTCGTTGATGACCCAGAGCAAGAGGAAGTTGTGATCCCTACCAAGCCAACTCGCCGTGAGAAGTCCTTGGCCGCCAAGCAGAAAACTGCCAAGTCAGTGCACTCCTGGAAGCAAGTTGAATGGGAGCGGGTTCGGTTTCAAAATCCTTATGAGGTCCCCGTTGCTGCCAGGTGGTCCACTCCTCAGTTCCGGAATGAGTTACAAATGCAGATTGTGCACGAGCTCTATGACCATCACAAGAACAAGTTTGCCAAGCAATGGACAATTGACATTGAGCACTGGAAGAACAACATGGATTACTTTGGAGAGGCGTTAGCACTATGTGAGGAGTTTGACTTGATCAACCTCATGACTATCAACTGTCCCTTTGATGTGCAGCTCATTCACCAGTTCTATGCCACTGTTCACTTTGGCACTGATGAGGCTCGTACCCTTTCCTTCATGTGTCATGATGAGCTTTTCCAGGTCCCGTGACGTGCCTTTTGCAATGCACTTGGTTATGATGATACTGGCCTCACTGGGAATGGCGGCATCCGTACTCCTATGGATAAGATAAAGTTAGCCCCCTTGTACATTCCCGGGCATGGGATTCCTGGAGCCTCTAAGAACCTGCAGCAGGTCTATGATATTTTGCACCGTGTTTTCCGGAATGTTCTTCTGCCCAAGGTTGGAAATCAAGATGAGATTAATGGATACTTTGTTGATCTGCTTGTTGCCATGAAGACTAAAGCTGGCTCTGTGGCTACGTTTGATGCTTCCAAATGGATGTGGGAGGATATGTACTCCACGGTCTTCTACAGAAGGTCCCCACCTATGCTCCTTTCATCATGTGTTTCCTCAACTCTGTGTGGGCAGTTCGTAGGCCTGGCGAGCCTCTCACTTCTCCAGACAACCTCATTGAGCATGAGGTCAAGCAACTCCGGAAGAAGAAGCATCTTGCGCCGCGCTTCCCAGCTGACGACCCTGAGGATGTCTTTGCTACTTCCAGTGACAATGATTTTGAGCTTCCTGCAGGAGCCAAGCCATCTTGGGTCTCCAAGCTTTCCGACAAATTAAAGAAGACCTTCTGCCTCTAGACTCATGTTCAGAAGAAGCTCTATGAAGCCCATGTCAACGAGAAGCTTGCCAGACGCAGACAGATTCAGATTATGCGGGCTCTCCATCTTGAGGCCGCCATTGGTTCTAAGAAGACCATCACTCCTGAGGAGCAGTGGATCTATGCACATAACACTTGGACTGATGATGAGATCTCGGGTCAGCCTACTGCCTCCTCCTCTGTTGCTGCTGCTGCTGCTGATGATGATGATGGGGATGGATCTGATGATGATGATTCCGAGGAGTATGATGAGTATGTGGAGGTCTACTGAGTTCTGGGGCGTTAGCATCACTCTTTTCCTTTTTGGTGTCTTGATGCCAAAGGGGGAGAGCATTACATTATGACGGGATTTGGATGGGTGTTGCGTGGTTGTCTATCATTTTCTTTTCGCGTCTTCCCAGTTGAACTCTTATTTGCTCTTAGTCGGTTATGAACCTATCTTATGTGAAGACTATTTGCGTTTCAGTAGAGTCTAAGATTAATCGTGCCCTTGCTATTATGCTCTACTTATTATCTCGTATAATTGCTCCTTAATGTTTTTTAATATATACCCATTGGTTGGTCTATAAAATCAAGGGGGAGCTTCAATTCTTGCACATGCCTCATCTGGTGCACACATTGAGGGGGAGCTCCACTTTTATTTTGTAGATCATCAATGCAAATCGTGTTGTTGTCATCATCCACCAAAAAGGGGGAGATTGTAAGGGCATTCTCTTACCCTAGTGTTTTGGTGATGATGACAACTCACTATGATCTAACCGTGTGTCAAGTTATACAGGTATTGTGTGTGAGACACAAGACGGTTAGGTATTCCCTCCAAACGGAAAAGATCGAAGACAGTGTTCTCTACGTGTTTATTCTCTTTGGTCGTAGGGATCCCGTACTATTAAGAGGGAATCCACATTCGAAGGTCTTGGGTGAATCAGTTCTCTCTCACATCCTTATGCACCCAAATCGTTCCTTCGCATCATAGAGAGAGAGGCCCCTCTTTCCTTCCATGCTTGCCGGTTGTACCGCTGTCCCGACCAGTTGCACCGCTCGCTCCAGACATCCAGTTGACCACCACTCCAGGGGTGATACCCTGGGGGTGCTATCACTGAGAGGTCCCCAGCGGTTGTACCGCTGCCCCCGGGCGGTTGTACCGCCCACAGCTGGGTGACCCAGGGTGGCAGCTCTGGGCGGTTGAACCGGCCCAGCACCGGGCTCCAACCGGACACGGTTCTGTTGGGCTCCGGTTGTTGGGCGGACCTGGACCGGTTGTACCGCTATATTTTTGTAGCTCGGTACTACCGGTGTCCCAAGCGGTTGTTCTGCTAGGGACTTTGCCGTGTCCAGCACTCGAGTTGAGCGGTTGCACCGTGGTGGAACCACCGGTCACGGTTCTGTTGTGGTCTGGTGGTTGGGCGGTGGTTGGGCGGTTGTACTGGTCATGCCGGTTGTACCGCCCGCATCATCGGTTGTTCCACTGCCATGTAATAATGGCCGTAACGGTTGGAAAGTGGGGGACCTATATAAAGGGGTGGTTCTTCCACCTCTATCTTATCTCTTACCTCTCTCTCTCCACCATTGATGCCCATTGAGCTTTCTTGCCCGATCTCTCTCTCTCTAGCCACCCAAACTTGTTGTCTTGCTAGGGATTGAAGGAGGAGATCTAGATCTACACTTCCACCAAAGGAAAATTGATTCCCCCATACTTTCTTGTGTGGATTTTGTTACTCTTGGGTGTTTGAGCACCCTAGACGGAAGAGGTCACCTCGAAGCCATATTACATTGTGGTGAAGCTTCGTGGTTTCGTTGGGAGCCTCCAATTAAGTTGTGGAGAGAGCCCCAACCTTGTTTGTAAAGGTCCGGTTGCCGCCTTCAAGGGCACCACTAGTGGAATCACGACATCTCGCATTGTGTGAGGGCGTGAGGAGAATACGGTGGCCCTAGTGGCTTCTTGGGGAGCATTGTGCTTCCACACCGCTCTAACGGAGACGTACTTCCCCTTACCGGGAAGGAACTCCGGTAACACATCCTCGTCTCCATTGGTTCCACTTGTGGTTACTTCTTACCTTTACTTTGTGCAAGTTATTTGTATTGTTTATCTCCTTGCTTGTATTGTTATTGGTGTTAGCATCATATAGGTTGCTCACCTAGTTGCATATCTAGACAACCTATTTGTTGCTAAGCCTAACTTGTTAAAGAAAAGTTAAAAAGTGGTAGTTGCCTATTCACCCCCCTCTAGTCAACCATATCGATCCTTTCAGTTCGCCCCCCGGTCACTCGCGGGAGCGACATGGGAGGGGAGGGGAGCAGTCAGCGTGAGCTTTTTAAATGGTTCTTTTTTGTGTTCAGAATTAGTGTGTCTTGATGAATATAAAGTTAAATGGTGAATTCTACAAGGGGGTCGGCGGGTGTGGCTATCATGTCACATTCATGATGCTGGCAAGAGCAGCACACAGATTTTCTTGATTCTCTTTCAGGATTTCACGTTGATGATTGGATGGGCTGATAAATTTCACCTGATGCACCGCATTTACTTTCTTTGTATTCTTATATAGAGCTTAGATAATATATATGGGGTTGGAATTAAAATGGTTACCCTTTACTACACAGAGGAGGCATGCCAACTTGCCAAGTGAATAGGCTTCCACGAACACATACATTGTCATTAGATAATCAACTATATTTAACGTGACACCTTCTCTTTCCTCCTCCACAAGAAAAGACCCTAGACTTTACTCCTCCTTTCAGCGCTGCCGTCGGTCCGGCCCATCTCCGACGGCCTTTGGGCCATGGAGATGCGAAGGACCTCGCGCCCCCGCCGGCAAAAGGGACCCCGTTCTCCGTATTAGGTTCAACATCTTGGTTGAGTCTGTGTGACGGCGGCGATGTCCATCGGTACGAATAATGTCTTCTACGTTCTATCCATGTTCCGATGGTGCATCTTGCGTTGTCGGCGGTTACTGCTCTGGTACGCTGGCCCTATGAGGGCTTAACATGATGACTTCCCGACTGTTTACTACAACAAGCTTTGTCCGTCTTCTGCGAGGAAGGGGCGATGACGGCGGCGTGCCTTCGGCTCGCTCCAGTGCTTGTAGTCATCACTAGGTGGTCCGTGGATCTCGTTGTAGTTTTATACATATGATGTTTTTTGTACTGCCATGGTTGAAGATGAATAGAATGAAAGTTTCTTGAAAAAAATCAACTATAGTTTTAATAAACTTGTCTTGGGGATGAATCATAAGTTGGTTTTAGAATTAAAAAGAAAAAATATCTCTTTGGGAGCTAGGCGAGTTGAGCTTCCTATGCTCACATTACATCATGTCCTTCACCTACTTTTGTGATGCTTATGAATCATTAGTCTAAGCTGTGCAATATGTAACTATATATGCAATATATAAAATACAAGTTGTGGTATATGAAAAGGCATGCGGTTGTTCCTTACTTCCATTTTGATCTAGTTTAACTAAAAAACATTATGTTGATGATAGCAGTTAATGTCTATGGTTCAGAACCTCTAAAAAAAGTCTATGGTTCATAAGCATTAGAAAATCACCTACATTTTTATGAACGGTTTTTGGTCGTTCATTTCTTTAACTTGGCACATTTATTTTGTGAAGTTATGATAGTTCATTAAAATTATGGGATATATGTACAGATACATTCCGAACGTATCTACTTTTTCAAACACTTTTGCTTTTATTTTGAACTCTAATTTACATGATTTGAATCAAACTAACCCGGACTGACACTGTTTTCAAAAGAACTACCATGATGTTGTTTCTATGCAGAAATAAAAGTTCTCGGATTGGGCTGAAAAGTTACGTAGAATATTTCCAAAATATACAAAAATATATTGATGAAGAGAACTACCAGAGGGGGGACACCAGGGAGCGACGAGCTCATGTGGCACGCCCACCCCTTAGGGCGGGCCATGCAGGCTCGTGTGTCCCACAAACCTCCGTTTTCCCAAACTCCAACTCCATAAGTACCGTCTCGTGGAGAAAAAATGAGAGAGAAACTTTCATCGTGTTTTACGAGACGGAGCCACCGCCACCTCATGTTCTTCATCAGGAGGGTTGATCTGGAGTCCGTTTGGGGACCCGGAGAGGGAAATTCGTTGCCATCGTCATCATCAACCCTTCTTCATCAACAATTCCATGATGCTCACCATCAGGAGTGAGTAATTCCTTCATAGGCTTGCTGGACGGTGATGGAGTTGGATGAGATTTGTCATGTAATCGAGTCAATTTGTTAGGGTTTGATCCCTATTATCCACTATTTTCTGAGATTGATGTTGATATGAGTTTGCTATGCTTAATGCTTGTCACTAGGTGATACGTCTCCGTCGTATCTATAATTTTTGATTGTTTCATGCCAATATTCTACAACTTTCATATACTTTTGGCAACTTTTTATACTATTTTTGGGACTAACATATTGATCCAGTGCCCAGTGCCAGTTCCTGTTTGTTGCATGTTTTTTGTTTCGCAGAATATCTATACCAAACGAAGTCCAAACGCGATAAAAACTTACGGAGATTTTTTTTGGAATATTTGTGATTTTTGGGAAAAAGAATCAATGCGAGACGATGCCCGAGGGGCCCACAAGCCGTAGGGGTGCGCCCTACCCCCCTGGGCGCGCCAGTGTGGCTTGTGGTCACCCCTTAATGCGGTTGAGGCCCTTCTTTCGCTGAAAGAAAGCTAATATCCGGATAAAAATCGTGTTAAAATTTCAGTCCAATCGGAGTTACGGATCTCCGGGAATTTAAGAAACGGTGAAAGGCCAGAATCTGGGAAGGCAGAAATAGAAGGAACAGAGAGAGAGAGATCCAATCTCGGAGGAGCTCCCACCCCTCCGCTGCCATGGAGGCCAAGGACTAGAGGGTAAACCCTCCTCCTATCTAGGGGGGAGGTCAAGGAAGAAGAAGAAGGAGGGGGGCTCTCTCCCCCTCTCTCCCGGTGGCGCCGGAACGCCGCCGGGGCAATCATCGTGTGACGGCGATCTACTCCAACAACTCCGTCATCTTCACCAACACCTCCATCACCTTCCCCCATCTATCTACAATGGTCCACTCTCCCGCAACCCGATGTACCCTCTACTTGAACATGGTGCTTTATGCTTCATATTATTATCCAATGATGTGTTGCCATCCTATGATGTCTGAGTAGATTTTTGTTGTCCTATCGGTGATTGGTGAATTGCTATGATTGGTTTAATTTGCTTGTGGTTATGTTGCTGTCCTTTGGTGCCCATCATATGAGCGCGCGCGTGGATCACACCATAGGGTTAGTTGTATGTTGATAGGACTATGTATTGGAGGGCAAGGGTGATAGCAGCTTCAGCCTAGCATAGAAATTGATGCATACGGGATTGAAGGGGGACCAATATATCTTAATGCTATGGTTGGGTTTTACCTTAATGAACGTTAGTAGTTGCAGATGCTTGCTAATAGTTCCAATCATAAGTGCATAAATTCCAAGTAAGGGATGACATGCTAGCAGTGGCCTCTCCCACATAAAACTTGCTATCGGTCTAGTAACGTAGTCAATTGCTTAGGGACAATTCCGCAACTCCTACCACCACTTTTCCACACTCGTTAAACTAACTTAATTGTTACTTTATCTAAACAGCCCCTAGTTTTTATTTACGTGTTGTTTATTATCTTGCAAACCTATCCCACAACACCTACAAAGTACTTCTAGTTTCATACTTGTTCTAGGTAAAGCGAACGTTAAGCATGCGTAGAGTTGTATCGGTGGTCGATAGAACTTGAGGGAATATTTGTTCTACCTTTAGCTTCGCGTTGGGTTCGACACTCTTACTTATCGAAAGAGGCTACAACTGATCCCCTATACTTGTGGGTTATGACTAGGGCCCGACTATCATGATTTTAGATATGAACCTATTATCTTTCCATGAGTATGAGAGTGTTTTAGATCCTACTACCTCCGTCCGGGTTTAAAGAATCGGCTGGCCACTTATCCCCGTCCGGAATTGTAAGGCCGCGCATGCAAAAGGTGCTCCAGTCGCGGCGTTTCTTTTTTCTATCGCCTTATTTCTCGTGCACACAGTTGCGAGCTTTGCTTGCAAACTCGATGCATGCAAGCCATTGCCACCGAGCGCCTCATCTCGTGCCTTGTTTCCCGTGCATGCTTACAAGGGCTGCATGCAGTACAGTGCATGTAAGCCTCCGCCTGGAAGCCGATGCGAAAGAAATTGTGTAGCTTTTATTCTAAGCCAGACTAGAACCTGCTAATTGGTTGGTTTTAGCTCTAATTTTGATGCAGATTTTTCCAGCATTGTCTTGGTCCTGTCAAATCTGCCTTTGGGCCTAATAAACCCATACGGAGGTAGTATCTTGCAAGTTATATGCACCTATTATGGTTATGATTCATAGACCCCAAAGTGACAATAGTTGGGATCCTCTCCGGTGATTACCGTGCCACGAGGAGTTCATGTATTCACCCTGTGTTAATACTTTGTTCCGGATCTCTATTAAAATGAGGCCTTAATATCCCTTAGTTTCCCTTTGGACCCCAGTGCCATGGGAGGGTAGGACAAAAGATGTTATGCAAGTTTTTATTATAAACATGTATGACTATATACGGCATACAAGCCTACATTACATTGATGAATTGGAGCTATTGTGTATCGCTCTAGGTTGTGACTGTCACGTGATGAATGCCATCCAACATAAATATGCATTGCTGATCTAATGCCTATGCTTTTCTCATATTGACCTTTGCTAAGTTACTGCTGCTGCTGCTGTTACAATCATCACAAACTGACGCTATTACCGTTCCTTTTACTATTGCTACTGTTACTGAAACTATCAAAACTATCAAACAAATGTGCTACTAAACACTTTGCTGCAGAGATATTATATTCCAGGTGTGGTTGAATTGACAACTCAATAGTTGAGGCTCAAAAATATTCTTTGGCTCCCCTTGTGTCGGGTCAACAAATTTGGGTGAATACTACCCTCGAAGATTGTCGCGATTCCCTATACTTGTGGGTTATCACGTACTAAAGATATAGCATGAAACCTTAGGGCATCTCCAAGGCGGACCCGTAAACCTCCCGCAAACGTCCGGACCGCGCGGTCCGGACCGCGGAAGCCATCCAACGCGGTCCTGTATGGGTCGACGTCACGGTCCGGATGCCATTTCTCCCGCAAATCGGAGACAAATGTGGGGGAACTTTGCGGGAGTCCGGACCGCTACTTCGCCCGATTCTGACCACCCTGTCAAAGCACAACTCCCCCTAGGTGGTTTTGGTAATTAACAACAACATATAGTTCATTAAACTAATGAGCCCATCAAGTATATGCCAGGAACGTTCAATGAGTGGATTGGCTAGGAATTGTCAGAAGGATCCCAAGATGCAAGGAACACCTATTGGCAAAAGCTTCAAGACTCTAGATTTTGTTTTATGTGAGCAATCACTATTGAGTCCATAGGAAATCCAATACTATTAAAAGGGGATGATGTGTGCTGATGATGATCTGGTTGCTCAATTGCTTAGAGATATGCCACCAAAAACCTCAGCCAAACTCTTTCAAAATATTTTGTCCAAAACCCAAACTACCAAATTCGGTGACACCAACTATCGGGGCACGGATGCTCACGATCACCTATGGGACCAGAGGTCCCTTGTGGTTTGGCAAGGGGCGTCACGTTGCACGAAGAGCGGAGAGCATGAGACGGCATAACGATCAAGGGTCAGGCATTTTACCCAGGTTCGGGCCGCTGCTAAGCGTAAAACCCTACTCCTGCTTTTTGGTGGATTGATTGGAGGAACACGAAGAACGCAGGGCGCCTAACCCCGGCAAGGATTGCTACCGGGGGAAGAGCGGCTATGCGAGTACAAGCGTTCAGGGGGTTCGAGTTGCCAACCTTGAGCTAGGTTGCCTTGGGCCTCCTTTTATAGTGCAAGGGGTTACCACAGTGGCAAAACAGACATTATCTATCGATTAGATAGCTAAGCAGAGCTATCATACCTAACTCTGGCATTTAGGACAAGATGCCATGATTACCTGCCTAGGTGGCGCTTGGGGGTGCATCCCCGGCAAGCCCTTGCCACCGCTTGGCTGGTTGCTGCTTGAGATCTTGACACGCTGCAGGGCGGGTGTCAACCGGGCGTAACTTGCCTTTCGGAGTGTCGCCACGTGCTTAGCAAGAGATGATTAGCCGCCTGAAGGCTCGACACCGCATCGATAAGTGACAGCCGTAGCGATTCGGTGGAGCGGTGGCTGGTTGGCTCGTGCCTGCCGGGGAGTGGCTTGCCGGGTCTTCTGGAAGGTGCATTCATCTCGGTCCCCGGCAAGCGTCGGGGACGTGCTTGGCGCGTCATAGCCCCGGCTTGGGTTGCCGCGTTGAGCTTGCTGGAGTCTTGGTCTTGATTGCTGGCGGGGTTTTCTGCTCTACCGCCTGTGCAGGTTGTGGCTGCCGGGCGCCGGTGGCCGTCTGTCCGGGCACTAGTCAGGGGGAAAATGAACACCCCTGTCTGTTTACCCCGACAGAAGCCCCCGGGCCTGAGCCATACATGTCGCTTGGCATGTTGGGTTAGGCCCCAAACAGTGCACGGACACGTGGCGAAGGGGTTCTGCCTTTCCATCCACGTCCACTCCGCGCAATTATCGCGGGTCGTGGGGTCATGGACGGGAGCCGTTGGAGAATAAAAGGAACTGCCAGTAATAAAACGGCAGTTTTCCGAAAAGATAGCGAAGAGCCAGCCCTTGTGCGAGTCCCCTGATAAAAAAAGGACAACGAGGAGGGGCGCTGCTCATTCGCATCCTTTTCTCCGTCCTTCATCTTCCTCCTCAAGCCAAGAAACCGCTTCCACCACCATTCCCGTCCCATCAAGCGCCGCCGGACCATCTACCGCCCTTGAAGACTTCCAAGATGGGGCAGAAAAAGGCGGGCAACAAGGGGAAGCAGGCGTCCACATCCACGGACCCGGCGGCTGAGGAACGGAGGAGGAAAGCGGAAGAGCTCGAGAGGCGACGTCAGGGAGATGTAGTTATCTCTCCGTCGAGCCTGGACGGCGATACTCTGATCGAGAGGTACGCCTATATGTGGGGGCGGCCGACAAAGGGGCATGGAGCGCCGCAAGTTCTGCCAGACAACCCCAAGGAGAAGAAGCCTTCAGATTCGTACCACTTCTTCTGTGCATACTTTTACTACGGTCTTGCTCCTCCCTTTTCTGATTTCTTCTGTGCCATGATGGCGACATATGGATTTCACCTTTTGGATTTCACGCCCAATGCGATGTATTGCATGGCGATATTTTCCCATCTGTGCGAGAACTTTGTCGGGGTTACCCCCAATGTGGACTTGTTCAAGCACTTCTTCCTTCCCCGGATTGAGGACAAATCCCACCGCTCCGGAAATATAAGCTGGATCCCCCGGGACAAGAAGGAGTACCGTTTCGGGAGCCTGCGTGGGAAGTGGGAAGAATGGAGGGGTGACTGGTGCTAGATCAAGGATGACAAGGCCCCCGAGTGGCGCGAACTGAATGCGTCACGCGCGGCAGCGACTGGGGGAAGCCTGGCCCATCTAACAGCAAACTCCGCTTGGTGCTGAACAGGATCATCCGCCTCAAGGCTGCCGGATTGACCATTGAACAGGTGGGGGCAGACTTCCTCCGCCGCCGCATTGCTCCTTTGCAAAAGAGAGACCGGTTTGCTTGGGAGTTCAATGGTCCCGCCGATTGGATGCGCCTGTATCCTGGTCCTGCCAACAACCTGACAGCTTACAGCCATGGCTGGCTGTGTGATCAGCTGTTTGGCCGTTTCAGGACGCATCGCCTGCCGAAGAAAGTTATCCCGCTGCATCGTAATTCCACCAGGAATCAGATTCTTCAATGGATGCCGGAATGTGATGCCTTCGGCGTTAAGTCCGACTGGGAGCTGCCCGCCCTGGAGAGCGAGATGGAGTGGACCGCTGCCTTGGAGGAAAGGGCTATCAAACCGGAGGATAACTTGACCGCGCCGACCAGGGAGGCGGAGAGGGCCTTTATCTCTGGACGAATTGCGGAGGACAAGGCTGCCAAGTCCGCCGGAGGAGCAGCTTCTGAAGGAGAAGAGGAGCCTGGGGACGGCGGCTCTTCTGATGAGGAGGGTGAAAACCTTGTTCCGGAGGAGTCTGCCGGGCTGGAGCTTGTCAGGGCTAGCGGTTCCCAAACCACGGTAGTAGGGGCCCAGGTGGAAGGCGAGACGGAAGGGTCGAACGACCCAGAGGTGGTAGAGGAGGGGCTTGAAGAGGGACCCCAAGCTCCGGAGCCGGGTCGCCGCCCTCGTCTACGCACCAATCGGGAGTCAACGGCTTCCGCGTCTTCGCAAAGTTCCTCGAAGGTGAAGAGGACGACTGCCAAGGGCGGCGAGCGTGGAGTAGCACGTCGCCAGTCCTCGCGCCTTGCTCAGACCAAGGCATCCCCCACCAAGCGACGGAAAGTGCATGGGGGTGGATCCCAGCCCCTCGTCGATTCTAACTCCTCCGCCAAGCTCGCCTTTACCGGCAGTCCCGGTCTCTCCGCCAAGCCCCGCCCCTCCAACTCTGAAGAGGAGCCGAGCAACTCCACCGCCTGCATCGTACGAATTGGGCTCAATGCTCCTTGCCTCGGAGTAAGCTTCATTGATCCCAGCTTCCATTAGAAAGCTTTCAATTTTTAATCTTCCTGATTGATCATGCATGGTTGATCTTTGACAGGGATGATGAGACCCTTGAGCACAGGGTCAAGAGGGCCAAGTCTGCCGCCAGCTCGGACCTTGCAGCAGGTGGAGGCTCTGCAGGGGACGTGGAAGGGAATCCCGTGCCTAGCCCCCAGCCCATTCCTCTTCGCGAAACTCAGGCGCAGGTCTCGTCTGCTGGTGGGGATGAGGAAGGGCGCCTTCCTTCCCCCGCCAGGGGAACGGGAGAGGAAGATCGGAGGAAGGCCCATCCAGTGGAACTCCTCCTCCAAAATTCTCCGTCAACCGTTGCCCATGAGGGGGAATCGTCGGCAAGGGCCTCCGCCAAGGAATCTGCTCGTGCAAGGGCTACCGCCGAAGGGACAGCGACAGACGGCACTCCGGCAACTGATGTTGCCGGGGAAGGGGAGGTCCTTCCGCAGCTTTCTCCATCGGGTATCCCTCTTGCCGGTGTCCTGGTTTCCCCTGTATCTTCTTCCCTTCACACTTTGTTGATTCTTGATGTCCATGCTTCTGTTTTGTTTTCCTATTCAGCAGCCCCACTTTTTGAAGAGCCCGAACTGCTGGAGGAGGTTGCCGTTATTGGGAAAGATGCTGCCGCGGAAGCGATAAAGATCGCTGCCGCAGAAGAACACGGCTCGGCTGCCGGGGATATTCAGGGGTCCCCGAAGAGGATGGAACAAAATCCCGGCAGCTGATACGTCTCCAATGTATCTATAATTTTTGATTGTTCCATGCTATTACATTATCTGTTTTGGATGTTTTATATGCATTAATATGCTATTTTATATTATTTTTGGGACTAACCTATTAATCTAGAGCCTAGTGCCAGTTCCTGTTTTTTCCTTGTTTTTGAGTATTGTAGATAAGGAATATTAAATGGAGTCCAAACGGAATAAAATCTTCGCGGTGACTTTTCTTGGACCAGAAGAAACCTACCAGACTTGGAGATGAAGGCAGGAGACCTGCCGGGAGGCGACAAGCCACCAGGGCGCGCCCCTAGGGGGGCACGCCCTCCTGGCTTGTGGCCCCCCAGTAGGCCTCCTAACCCTATTCTTCGGCCTATAAATTCCCAAATATTCCCCCAATACCAAAAAGATCCACGAAAATACTTTTCTGCCGCCGGAAGCCTCTGTTCCCGTGAGATCCCATCTTGGAGCCTTTTCCGGTAATCTGCCGGAGAGGGATTCGATCACGGAGGGCATCTACATCAACTCCATTGCCCCTCCGATGATGCGTGAGTAGTTCACCACAGACCTTCGGGTCCATAGCTAGTAGCTAGATGGCTTCTTCTCTCTCTTTGTTCTTCAATACCATGTTCTTCATGATCTTCATGGAGATCTATCCGATGTAATACTCTTTTGCGGTGTGTTTGTCGAGATCCGATGAATTGTGGGTTTATGATCAGATTATCTATGAATATTATTTGAATCTTCTCTGAATTCTTATATGCATGATTTCATATCTTTGCAAGTCTCTTCGAGTTATTGGTTTGGTTTGGCCAACTAGATTGATAATTCTTGCAATGGGAGAAGTGCTTAGTTTTGGGTTCAATCTTGCGGTGTCCTCACCCAGTGACAAAGTAGGGGTAGCGAGGCACGTATTTGTATTGTTGCCATCGAGGATAAAAAGATGGGGTTTTCATCATATTGCTTGAGTTTATCCCTCTACATCATGTCATCTTACCTAATGCGTTACTCTGTTCTTCATGAACTTAATACTCTAGATGTAGGCAGGAGTCGGTCGATGTGTGGAGTAATAGTAGTAGATGCAGAATCGTTTCGGTCTACTTGACACGGACGTGATGCCTATATGCATAATCATTGCCTTGGATATCGTCATAACTATGCACTTTTCTATCAATTGCTCGACAGTAATTTGTTCACCCACCGTATTATTTTCCTTCATGAGAGAAGCCTCTAGTGAAACCTATGGCCCCCGGGTCTATTTTCCATATTATATTTTCAGATCTATAAACCAAAAATACCAAAAATACTTTGCTGCAATCTTTTTACTTTTGTTTTACTTTTCGTTTTAGCAATCTGTTATATCTATCTCTATTAGATCTCATCCTTGCAAATAACCGTGAAGGGATTGACAACCCCTTTATAGCGTTGGGTGCAAGAGTTTGATTGTTTGTGTAGGTGCGAAGATTGGGGACTTGCTTGTATCTCCTACTGGATTGATACCTTGGTTCTCAACAACTGAGGGAAATACTTATCTACTTTGCTGCATCACCCTTTCCTCTTCAAGGGAAAACCAACGCAAGCTCAAGAAGTAGCAAGAAGGATTTCTGGCGCCGTTGCCGGGGAGATCTACATCAAGCCTACCAAGTACCCATCACAAACTCATCTCTTGCATTTACATTATTTTCCATTTGCCGCTCGTTTTCCTCTCCCCCACTTCTAAAATGATTTTCAGAAAAAAAAACCAAAAAAGATTTGCCTTTTTATTTGCCCTTCTTCCGTTCGTCTTTTCGTTTGCTTTTTGTTTGCTTGTGTTGCCATGTGCCTTCTATTTGCTTGCATCTTCGCTTGCTAAAAATCTATTGATATGGATCCTCATCCACTTTCTAATCTTTTCAAAAGACCAAATTATGATGAACCAATTGCTAGTGAGTTGAGTGCACTTGATTATCTCTATGAAGTTTTGTTTGAAAATCATGAATCTGGAAATTTTGACGAAGTGTTGAAAGAAGAAATTTATAAGGTGATTCATGATAGATCCTTGATTGAAAAGCATGATTGCAATGATGTTACTATAAATTCTATTAATTTCAATTATGTTAATGATATGCAAAACTACAAGCTTGGGGATGATATTTTTGTCATGTCCACTTCCTATTGCAATGATCATGATTGGGGTGATAATGCTTCTTATGATCTTGAAAATTTATTTAAGCCTAATGTTGAATATGTTATTGATAATAATGTTTGCAATAGTATCGAAAGTGGGTTTGGGAGAGCGTCAACTTTAGGTAAAAAGAATCCCACATATTTGGAGAGTGTTCAATCTTATGATTTTTTTGATAAAAGTGGGTTTGGAGAGGTCATAACTTTAGTTGATGATAATCCCACTATTTTAGTAGATGATAAAAACTTTATGCATGTTGATCATAAAGAGAGTATTGTTTATGGTAGCTATATTGTTGAATTTTATTATGATGCTACTGAAATTTATTATGAGGGAGGAACATATGCTTGTAGGAATTGCAATAATATCAAGTTTCCTCTCTATGTACTCAAAGTTTTGAAGTTATGCTTGTTTTGCCTTCCTATGCTAGTTGATTCTTGTTCCCATAAATTGTTTGCTCACAAAATCCCTATGCATAGCAAGTGGGTTAGACTTAAATGTGTTTTTCATGAGATTCATGATGCTCTTTTGCATATTTCAATTACTACTTTTTATGTGAGCATCATTGAAATCGTTATGCCTAGCTAGGGGCGTTAAACAATAGCGCTTGTTGGGAGGCAACCCAATTTTATTTTATGTTCTCTTTTGCTTATTTTTGTTTTATGTTTTTGAGTGATTCACACATTATTACCTCTGTAGTAATTGTGTTTTCTTGTTTTAACTAGTGTTTGAGCCAAGTAAGACCTTTGGGATGGTCTACGGTGAATGTTGATTTGATTTTGCTGAAAAACAGAAACTTTTGCGCTCAGTCCAGGAATTTTATAAATTCACCATAGCGTCGAATGAGTCTGAAATTTTTACAAAACATTTATATACAAAATTTCCCTGATTTTACTAATTTTTCAGAATTTTTGGAGTTACAGAAGTATTCGAAGTCTATAGATTGCTACAGACTGTTCTGTTTTAGACAGATTCTGTTTTCTTTGTGTTGTTTGCTTATTTTGATGTATCTATGGGTTGTATCGGGGGGTATGAACCATGGATAAGTTGGAATACAGTAGATATTACACCAATATAAATAAAGAATGAGTTCACAACAGTACCAAAAGTGGTGATTTATTTTTCTTATACTAGCGGATCTCACGAGTTTTCTGTTGAGTTTTGTGTTGTGAAGTTTTCAAGTTTTGGGTAAAGATTTGATGGACTATGGAATAAGGAGTGGCAAGAGCCTAAGCTTGGGGATGCCCAAGGCACCCCAAGCCATATTCAAGGATACCAAAGAGCCTAAGCTTGGGGATGCCCCGGAAGGCATCCCCTCTTTCGTCTTCAATCCATCGGTAATTTTACTTGAGGCTATATTTTTATTCACCACATGATATGTGTTTTGCTTGGAGCGTCTTGTATGATATGAGTCTTTGCTTTTTAGTTTGCCACAATCATCCTTGCTGTACACATATTTTTAGAGGGACATGCATTAATCGTGAATTTATTAGAATACTCTTTGTGCTTCACTTATATCTTTTGAGCTAGGCAATGTTGCACTAGTACTGCACTTATATCTTTTTAGAGCACGGTGGTGTTTTATTTTATAGAAAT
Source organism: Elymus sibiricus (assembly GCA_039707655.1). Lineage (NCBI taxonomy): Eukaryota > Viridiplantae > Streptophyta > Magnoliopsida > Poales > Poaceae > Elymus > Elymus sibiricus. Next base: position 90,022,337 of record CM077671.1, on the reverse strand, counting down.
AATTGAACTCTCGTACCTCACTTATATTATTTCGAGAGTCTTTAAACAGCATGGTAATTGGTTTAGGTTATGAATTTAGTCCTAATATAATGGGCATCCAAGAGGGATATAATAAAAACTTTCATATAAAGTGCATTGAATACTATGAGAAGTTTGATTCCTTGCATATAGTTTTGAGATATAAAGATGGTGATATGAGAGTCATGCTAGTGAGTAATTGTGGAATGGTAGAAATACTTGTGTTAAAGTTTGTGATTCCCGTAGCATGCACGTATGGTGAACCGTTATGTAACGAAGTCGGAGCATGATTTGTTTAATGATTGTCATCCTTTGTGTGAGGGTCGGGAGCGCGCGATGGTTAACTCCTACCAACCTCTACCCTAGGAGCATGCGTCTAATACTTTGCTTCGATAACTAATAGACATTTGCAATAAGTATGTGAGTTCTTTATGACTAATGTTGAGTCCATGGATTATACGCACTCTCACCCTTCCACCATTGCTAGCCTCTCTAGTACCGCGCAACTTTCGCCGGTGCATTAAACCCACCTTCCTCAAAACAGCCACCATATACCTTCCTCAAAACAGCCACCATACCTACCTATTATGGCATTTCCATAGCCATTCCGAGATATATTGCCATGCAACTCCCACCGTTCCGTTTTTCATGACACGCACCATCATTTTCATATTGCTTTGCATGATCGTAAGATAGCTAGCATGATGTTTTCATGGCTTGTCCGTTTTTTGATGTCATTTGCTAGGCTAGATCGTTGCACATCCCGGTGCACCACCGGAAGCATTCATATAGAGTCATATTTTGTTCTAGGTATCGAGTTGTAATTCTTGAGTTGTAAGTAAATAAAAGTGTGATGATCTTCATTATTAGAGCATTGTCCCGTGAGAGAAAAGGATGATGGAAGCTATGATTCCCTCACAAGATGGGATGAGTCTCCGAACTTTACAAATAATAAAAGAGGCCAATGAAGCCCAAATTAAATAAAACGGCCAAAGATGCCCACAAAAAAAATGAGCGAAAGAGAGAAGGGACAATGCTACTATCTTTTTTTTCCACACTTGTGCTTCAAAAGTAGCACCATGATCTTCATAATAGAGTCTCCTATTTTGTCACTTTCATATAACTAGTGGAATTTTTCATCATTATGCACAACCACTTAGTTTCTTTTTGAGCTTTCATACACTTCTAGCTCTAGTGCATCCGTTGCATGGCAATCCCTACTCACTCACATTGATATCTATTGATGGGCATCTCCATAGCCCGTTGATACGCCTAGTTGATGTGAGACTATCTTCTCCTTTTTTTCCTCACAACCTCCACCATATTCTATTCCACCTATAGTGCTATATCCATGGCTCACGCTCATGTATTGCGTAAGAGTTGAAAAGGTTTGAGAACATAAAAGGTGTGAAACAATTGCTTGACTTGTCATCGGGGTTGTGCATGATTTAAATACTTTGTGTGGGGAAAATGGAGCATAGCCAGACCATATGATTTTGTAGGGATAGCTTTCTGAGGCCATGTTATTTCGAAAGGACACAATTGCCTTGTTAGTATGCTTGAAGTATTATTGTTTTTATGTCAATATTAAACTTTTGTTTTTGAATCTTATGGATCTGAATATTCATGCCACAATAAAGAATATCACATGGATAAATATGTTAGGTAGCATTCCACATCAAAAATTCTGTTTTTATCATTTACCTACTCGAGGACGAGCAGGAATTAAGCTGGGGGATGCTTGATACGTCCCCAACGTATCTATAATTTTTGATTGTTCCATGCTATTATATTATCTGTTTTGGATGTTTTATATGCATTAATATGCTATTTTATATTATTTTTGGGACTAACCTATTAATCTAGAGCCTAGTGCCAGTTTCTGTTTTTCCTTGTTTTTGAGTATTGCAGATAATGAATATTAAACAGAGTCCAAACGGAATAAAATCTTCGCGATGATTTTTCTTGGACCAGAAGAAACCTACCAGACTTGGAGATGAAGGCAGGAGACCTGTCGGGAGGCGACAAGCCACCAGGGCGCGCCCCTGGGGGGGGCGCCCTCCTGGCTTGTGGCCCCCCAGCAGGCCTCCTAACCCTATTCTTCAGCCTATAAATTCCCAAATATTCCCCCAATACCAAAAAGAGCCACGAAAATACTTTTCCGCCGCCGGAAGCCTCTGTTCCCGTGAGATCCCATCTTGGAGCCTTTTCCGGTAATCTGTCGGAGGGGGATTCGATCACGGAGGGCATCTACATCAACTCCATTGCCCCTCCAATGATGCGTGAGTAGTTCACCACAGACCTTCGGGTCCATAGCTAGTAGCTAGATGGCTTCTTCTCTCTCTTTGTTCTTCAATACCATGTTCTTCATGATCTTCATGGAGCTCTATCCGATGTAATACTCTTTTGCGGTGTGTTTGTCGAGATCCGATGAATTGTGGGTTTATGATCAGATTATCTATGAATATTATTTGAATCTTCTCTGAATTCTTATATGCATGATTTCATATCTTTGCAAGTCTCTTCGAGTTATTGGTTTGGTTTGGCCAACTAGATTGGTAATTCTTGCAATGGGAGAAGTGCTTAGTTTTGGGTTCAATCTTGTGGTGTCCTCACCCAGTGACAAAGTAGGGGTAGCGAGGCACGTATTTGTATTGTTGCCATCGAGGATAAAAAGATGGGGTTTTCATCATATTGCTTGAGTTTATCCCTCTACATCATGTCATCTTACCTAATGCGTTACTCTGTTCTTCATGAACTTAATACTCTAGATGCAGGCAGGAGTCGGTCGATGTGTGGAGTAATAGTAGTAGATGCAGAATCGTTTCGGTCTACTTGACACGGACGTGATGCCTATATGCATAATCATTGCCTTGGATATCGTCATAACTATGCGCTTTTCTATCAATTGCTCGACAGTAATTTGTTCACCCACCGTATTATTTTCCTTCATGAGAGAAGCCTCTAGTGAAACCTATGGCCCCCGGGTCTATTTTCCATATTATATTTTCAGATCTATAAACCAAAAATACCAAAAATACTTTGCTGCAATATTTTTACTTTTGTTTTACTTTTTGTTTTAGCAATCTTTTATATCTATCTCTATTAGATCTCATCCTTGCAAATAACCGTGAAGGGATTGACAACCCCTTTATAGCGTTGGGTGCAAGAGTTTGATTGTTTGTGTCGGTGCGAAGATTGGGGACTTGCTTGTATCTCCTACTGGATTGATACCTTGGTTCTCAACAACTGAGGGAAATACTTATCTACTTTGCTGCATCACCCTTTCCTCTTCAAGGGAAAACCAACGCAAGCTCAAGAAGTAGCAGCAGCATGCCCGCCCTGAGCTCAGGGGTTGAAGAGAAGACTCCCCTTCGAGCCATGATGCCTTCTTCATCCAGCTACCCCCTGGCGTCAGCCCTGCAATCCCCACAAAGGCATCTGGCACTGATCACTGCTCTGTTAAGCCACACAACCCTCGGTTCGCCCTTCTCAGCGGGTGTGGATCTTGACGAAGAGATCAACAAGATCCTGGCGCCACTATCCCAGAGGGTCGAAGGGGCCCACAGCACTGCCGGCGTTGCCAAGGACTTGGCTTTTCTGGAGTCCATAGCAGCATGGCTTAAGGATGTTCAGAACAGGTACAACCTTCAGTGGCAGATGGTCAAGGAGCAATGAGATTCGGCCAGGCTTGTGGATCAGCAGCTGAGGAGCAAAGGGAGCGAACTGCGGGACTAGTACAATCAGAGGTCCATTCCCTCAAAAGTCAGCACGAAACGCTGTCCATGGCCAACGAGGATGTCACCGCCCAGAAGGGCCGTCTGGCGGAGCGCGAGGCACTTCTGGACGCCAGAGAGGACGGTATTTCTGCCCGGGAAGAGAACCTCGAGGCCACCCTCCGTGCCAAGGATGATGAGCTAGAGGACCGCGTTCGGCAGCATACCAAGGAGCTAGAGGATGGCCACAAGATTACCCTTGATGCACTTTCCTTGGAATCAGCTGCTCGGCTGAAGGGGGTGACTGATGACTTGGCTGCTGCTTCTACCGCCAAGGTTGAATTTGAAGCCCAACTGACCAAACTGACAAAGGATCTTGCCAGGAGCACCAAGGAGGTCGAGGCCCTCAAGGAGGAAGTGTGTAAGGTGACCGCAACTCTGGAAGAGGTGCAATTACAGCTTTCCTCCAAGGGCCAGGACCTTGATGCCGCCAATGGTACTATCTCCGAGATGAAATCTAGGCTTGCTTCCCTGGAGAGCAATCTTGAATCCGCCGAGGCCCGTGAGAAGCTATTACTGACGGACGTGACTCGCGCTCAGACCCTTCAGAAGGATGCTGAAGAGACCCTGGAGAACGTGGTTGAGCAGCGTGACCTCTGGATCAAGAGGATGGTTGAGATCGCTGAGCGCCTTACTGCCCAGATTGCCAAGATGGACATAAAGAGCTAGGCCTATTCCGCCGGCAAGCATGAAGCCCCTAGAGTCAAGCTGACAATCTTCTTCGAGGACCCGATTGAGGGTTTGAAGACGTATGAAGAGGACATGGCCGCATCCTTCGCCGATGAATCTCGGAAGCTAGCACGCAATGCCCTCTTCCTGGTCCTCAGCAACCTCGCCTTCTTCCATCCGGAGCTCGACCTTTCCGATGGTTTCAAGAAGCTGCCGTCAGGCGCCAACACTTCAGTTGCTGCGGAGAAGGCCGGGCCCCTCGCCGACAGGATCCTCAAAGTTCCAAGGACTTAGGGAGGCCACCGGAGTTAGCTCCGTATCTTTTTCGTCACCACGTTGCCATGTACTCAAGACATAGTAGGTATCTCGTATTAGGGCGTGAATTCTTCTTACTTTATCGTTTGCTGAATTGATGTTTCTATGTAATCATATACTATGCCCTTCGTTTCCCTTCTGGTGTTCGTATGATGTTCACCATTGCACGTTTCCAGTCACCCGCCAACGTCGTGCTGCCGCGAATTGCTTTGAGGAACGGGTCCTGAGCTTTCTGCTGGCAAAAACACGCCGCCAGCAGATTACCTCTGGTAGTGTTGACGCTGCCGCGTGTTTCGTTGAGCAGGCTCGAAACAAAACACGGGCGCGAACGAACACAGTAAGGTTTGGTCACATGCAAAGTTCGGCATACGAAATGGTTCGACGAAAGGGCATATAAACGTATGTCTTAATGGAAATTGACTTATTGATTCAACTTAGCTTTTGGTCAAACCCATGCGTCCCCTTTCTCTAGTGCCCCCTATGGTGTGCGCGCAAGCACATGCTCACCGCAGCCCTGAAAGAGAAGGAACGTAGAGAGGAGCAAAATGGGGATACTTGAAGATCCGTTAGCCTTGCATACGGCCCGCGACAAGATCTTGCCGGGTCGATGCAATATTCATGATTGATTCGAAAATGGAAAAAAGGAAACATGTATGGCCACTTCTTCCCCCCTTTATCTTCGCGCCCAACGGTCCCGAGGCGTCCCGCGAGGGGTGTACGGGACCTTGCCACGGTTCACCTGCCGGGAGCGTCTACCAGCAGATATACTCTAGCATTTGGTTCAGGATTCGTCCCTTGGCGGGACAAATGCAAGACCGAACCTTATGTGAGTTTATCGACACTGACGACGTCGTCGCCTGCACAGAGCTAACCATAGGCGGGGAAGGGGGAGGAAGAAGGACATGGCCATGTACCTCTTTCTCCCCTTAACCTGCTGGATTGCGTCATATCTCTGTGGGGTCGAGCGGACCCATTTCTTTTTGGCATTCTTCGCTCCGGTTTCGGCCATGGAGAACGCGACGACGGCGCCGCCTGTGCCGGCCGTGTTGTTTACGTCGCCTTCCCGCACCTGTGGCCGCCGCGCCGCCCGCCGCGCCCGTGGCTGCGTGTGGGGGTCCTTGAAGTGGAAACACGCGTGGCCATGCTGGATTTCTTCTTTGGAACCATTGTTGAAGAAGATGACGATGAAGACCGATCCGCCATTCATGAACTCGGGTTCGCGCAAATGATGCACGCCCCCTACCTGGCGCACCAAAGATGTCGGGGCACGGATGCTCACGATCACCTATGGGACTAGAGGTCCCTTGTGGTTCGGCAAGGGGGGTCACGTTGCACGAAGAGCGGAGAGCATGAGACGGCGTAACGATCAAGGGTCAGGCATTTTTCCCAGGTTCGGGCCGCTGCGAAGAGTAAAACCCTACTCCTGCTTTTTGGTGGAGTGATTGGAGGAACACGAAGAACGCAGGGCGCCTAACCCCGGCAAGGACTGCTGCCGGGGGAAGGGCGGCTATGGGAGTACAAGTGTTCAGGGGGTTCGAGTTGCCAACCTTGAGCTAGGTTGCCTTGGGCCTCCTTTTATAGTGCAAGGGGTTGCCACAGTGGTAAACAGACATTATCTATCGATTAGATAGCTAAGCAGAGCTATCATACCTAACTCTGGCATTTAGGACAAGATGCCATGATTACCTGCCTAGGTGGTGCTTCGGGGTGCATCCCCGACAAGCCCTTGCCACCGCTTGGCTGGTTGCTGCTTGAGATCTTGACACGCTGCAGGGCGGGTGTCAACCGGGCGTAACTTGCCTTCCGGAGTGTCGCCATGTGCTTAGCGAGAGCTGATTAGCTGCCTGAAGGCTCGACACCGCATCGATAAGTGACAGCCGTAGCGATGCGGTGAAGCGGTGGCTGGTTGGCTCGTGCCTGCCGGGGAGTGGCTTGCCGGGTCTTCTGGAAGGTGCATTCGTCTCGGTCCCCGGCAAGCGTCGGGGACGTGCTTGGCACGTCATGGCCTCGGCTTGGGTTGCCGCGTTGAGCTTGATGGAGTCTTGGTCTTGATTGCTGGCGGGGTTTTCTGCTCTACCACCTGTGCAGGTCGTGGCTGCCGGGCGCCGGTGGACGTTTGTCCGGGCACTAGTCAGGGGGAAAATGAACACCCCTGTCTGTTTACCCCGACACCAACATTTCCACATCGGTCCCACCGAGTTAGCCTTAGACAAAATCCAAGCCAAACCCTAGCACCTCGGTACAACTGAGATTCGGTTCGGTGAAGCCAAAATGCGGAAGTTGCTGGTATCTAATTGTTAAAATTCAGAATTTCCGAGTTTTACTTTTCGGAACCACCGAGTGACTAGAGCTGCTTAGGCAAACCCGAATCGGTCTCACCGAGATGTTTCCTTCGATCTCACCGAGAAGCCAAAAGTTAGGAAATTTTGTACTAGTCGGTACAACCGAGTTTTTTTACTTCGGTTTCATCGAGTTGGACAATCATGTTGTAATAGTTGGATTTTTAGAGATGGCTATAAATACCACCCCACCCCCTCTCTTTCGTGGAGAGATCTCACAGAATATTTTCACACTTCCAGCATTCATTTTCTGAGAGAGAACCATCTACTCATGTGTTGAGATCAAGATATTCCATTCCAACCATATGAATCTTGATTTTTAGCCTCCCAAAGTTGCTTTCCACCCAATCATCCTCTTCTTCCAAGCCAAAATCTGTGAGAGAGTGATTGAGTGTTGATGAGACTATCCTTTGAAGCACAAGAGCAAGGATTTTATCATCCATACACCATCTATTACCTTTTGAAGAGTGGTGCCTCCTAGATTGGTTAGGTGTCGCTTGGGAGCCTCCAAATCGTCTGGAGTTGAACCAAGAAGTTTTTAAGGGCAAAGAGATCGCCTTCATGAAGATCTACCCCGAGTGAGGCTAGTCCTTCGTGGACGTAAGCAATGATGGCATACACAAGGTTGCTTCTTCGTGGAGCCTTTATGGGTGGAGCCCTCCTGGGACTCGCGCAGCCATTACCCTCCGTGGGTTGAAGCCTCCATCAACGTGGATGTACGATAGCACCACCTATCGGAACCACGCCAAAAATCTCCATGCTTTCATTGCGTTTGATCTTCCTTACCCTCATTTACTTACACTTGAAGTGTCATTACTTTCCGCTGCAATGCTGCAATACTCGTAGACATGCATGTGTAGGGTGCGCTAGACTTGGTAAAATTGCTAAAACTTGCCAACCGATAAAATTGGGAAAAGGTTAAATTTTAATTTAGTTAAGTAATCAAATCCCCTCTCTAGACATACTTTTGATCCTAAACCTCGGCCCATCAAAAACCCCTCCCCCCCTCCCGCGCTCGCTTCTTGATACTTGTGATCTGCGTTGGGTTTTCCGTCAAGAGGAACGGGTGATTGCAGCACAAAGTGGGTAAGTATTTCCCTTAGTTATGAAACCAAGGTTTATCGAACCAATAGGAATATCAATCCTCAACCGTCTTCAGCGGCTGCACACAAAAGAACAAACAACTTGCACCCAACGCGGGCAAGAGGGTTGTCAATCCCCTTGTTCTCGTTATTTGCAAGCAAATGAGTTGTGTAGATAATTGTAGATAATTGTGAATTGCAAAATAAATAAAAAATAAATAATAGCATTTGTGAATTTATAAGTGAATAGATCCGGGGGCCATAGTTTCCCCTAGCGGCATCTCTCATGTAGGAAACATACGGTGGGTAACAAATTACTGTTGGGCAATTGATAGAAAAACGGATAGTTATGCGATTTTCACGGCAATGATCATGTGTATATAGGCATCACACCCATAAACAAGTAGGATGACTCCTGCCTGCACCTATTACTATTACTCCACTCATCGACCGCTATCCAGCATGCATCTAGAGTATTAAGTAAAACAGAGTAATGCATGGAGAACGATGACATGATGTAGACAAAGTAAACTCAAGCAATATGAATAAACCCCATCGTGTTATCCTTAGTAGCAACAACACAAAGACGCATCTTGTCCCCTACTTTGTCACTGGGATATAGAAACTCGTCAGGTTGAATCTACCACAACGCACCACTCCCACTGAAGATAGATCAATCTACTTGGCCAAAGAACATCGATAAATCGGAGAGCACTACGAAGCTATAATGATCATGCAAATAAGAATCTTAATATTCAGAGGTGACTCAAATACTTTTCATGAATAATCGAAACATAAACCCACAATTCATCGGATCCCAACAAACACACCGCACAATAGGATTACATCGGATAGATCAAAGGGAAGATGCGATGACCATTGTATTGAAAATCAAGAGATAGAGAGATTGCCATCTAGCTACTAGCTATGAACCCGTAGGTCTATGGTGAGCTACTCACACATCATCATGAGGGCAGCAAGGTTGATGTAGAGGCCCTCCGTGATCGATCCCCCCCTCCGCCAGGGTGCCGGAACGGAGCTCCAGATGGCCTCGCGACGGAACAGAGACTTGCGGCGGCGTAAAAGAGTTTCGGGACTGCCTTTAGGGTTTTTGGGATATATGAGAATTTATCAGCCAGAGAGGGGCGTCGGGAGACGCCCGAGGGAGGCACAAGCCATCAGGGCGCGCCCCCCCCGGGGGGCGCGCCCCCCCCGGGGGGCGCCCTGTTGGCTTGTGGGGCCCTCGTGCGGCTCCCGGCCTCCTTCCGAAGTTTCCAGGTCTTCTTTTGGTCCAGAAAAAATCATCAAAAAGTTTCAGGACAATTGAACTTCATTTGGTACTGTAAACCTGAAAAGTGAAAAACATGCAGAAAACAGCAACTGGCACCGGGCACTAGGTCAATAGGTTAGTGCTCAAAAATATTATAAATAGGTAAATAAAGACCCAAAAAGTATCCTAGAATGATAATATATCAGCATGGAACAATATAAAATTATAGATACGTTGGAGACGTATCAAGCATCCCCAAGCTTAATTCCTGCTCGTCCTCGAGTAGGTAAATGATAAAAACAGAATTTTTGATGTGACATGCTATGCATTATGTAATCTTATGCATGTATGCCCATTGAGAAACGACGAATCAACAAATATTAACATAACAATACTTATAAGTATAAGAAACAAAATCATCAATCTTTCAAAGTATACGATCCTCAAAGAATGTTTACCCCTCATCTTATTATATTAGCAAGGCATGGCTCCATCCTCACCACATTAATACAAATGTCAAGCACCACGGTGTCTAAGTCAGGCAATTGGATCGTACTTTTTCAATATGCATCAACTTTTTATTCCTCACGCAATACATGGGCGTGAGCCATTGGACATAACATTTAGGTGGAATAGAGTATGGTGGTAGATATCAAAGGCGCAAAAAGTGGAGAAGATAGTCTCACATCAACTAGGCGTACCAACGGGCTATGGAGATGCCCATCGATAGATGTTAATGCAAGGAGTAGGGATTGCCATGCAAATGATGCACTAGAGCTATAAGTGTATGAAAGCTCAAATGAAGCTATGTGGGGTGTGCATCCAACTTGCATGCTCATGAAGACCTTGGGCATTTGAGGAAGCTCGTCATAGGAATATACAAGCCAAGTTTGTAATAATGAAAAGGTAATTCCCACTAGCATATGAAAATGACATATCATGAGACTCTCTACATGAGGAGCAAAGTGCCACTTTGAGGCACAAGTGTGGTAAAAGATTGTAGCAAAGTCCCTTCTCTCATTTTCTCTCATTTTTTTATTCAGAATGGTGGGTTCATTTGGCCTCCCCCATCTTTATTTCCTCACTGGGACAGTGCTCTAACAATGTGATCATCACACTTTTATTTACTTACAACTCGATATGGAGAACTGATATGAAGATATGTCTCTGTATGAATGCCTCTAGTAGTGTACCAGGATGTGCAATGATCTAGCATGACATGTATCAAAAATATGATGAACGATGGCTTTGCCACAAATACTATGTCAGCTCTATATGATCATGCAAAGCAATATGATGATGAACGGACTAGTCATGTGAAGTGACGATGGAATTTGCATGGCAATATACCTCGGAATGGCTATGGTAATGCCATGATAGGTAGGTATGGTGGCTGTTTTCAGGAAGATATAATGAGGCTTATGTGGAATAGAGCGTATCATGTCACGGGGTTTGATGTACCGGCGAAAGTTGCACCGATCCTCAAGGTGAGAATGGGCTATGCACGGTACCAAAGAGGCTAGCAAATATGAATAGGTGAGATTGCGTATGTCCATGGTTTCACATTAGTCATAAAGAACTCATATACTTATTGCAAAGTTTTATTAGTTTTATCATAAATCAAAGCACTACTCGCATGCCCCGAGGGAAGAGGGTGCTAGGAGTTAACCATCGCGCGCTTCCGACCCGAAAGAACACTAGGATTTCAACGAGGAATAGAAATGCTCACACATCATCACCATGCCTATTTAATTTTTAGACGGACAAGAAGTTAACCTCTCTTAATATTGACACTTCTATGAATCAACAATTATGAACTCACACCTTTTTCATATTACCACATCAATATCATTAAACCACAATTTCTCTATATGTGCTACATGATGATTTTGATTATCACTAATTGAATACCTAATATTTTTGGAATAGTCTTATGACCCATGCAAATTACCGTCACTATTTATTAACTCACAAACAAATATAATTGAAGAACGTGAGTGAAATTATTTGTATAAAATCTAAACGCCACCATGCTCAAAAGATATAGTGAAGTACTAGAGCAACTACTAAGCTCAAAAGATATAAGTGAAGCACATAGAGTATTCTAAAAAATTATGATGAAGGTGTGTCTCTCTTAAATAGGTGTGTCCAGCAAACAATGATTGTGGCAAACTGAAAGTAAAAGCAAACAAAAACAAATGGCACTCCAAGCAAAACTCATATCATGTGACGAATAAAAATATAGCTTCAAGTGACATACCGATGGATTGAGACGAAAGAGGGGATGCCTTCCGGGGCATCCCCAAGCTTAGATGCTTGAATCTTACTTAAAATATTACCTTGGTGTGCCTTGGGCATCCCCAAGCTTAGGCTCTTGCTACTCCTTATTCCTTTGTCCATCGTGATAACACCCAAAACTTGAAAACTTCAATCACACAAAACTCAACAAAACTTCGTGAGATCCGTTAGTATAAGAAACATATTGCATACTTTAGGTACTGTTGTAAATTGATTATTATTTCATAATTGCATAATAGGTATTGTATTCCAACTTCTCCATGTCTTATACCCCCCGATACAATCCATATCATAATCAAAACAAGCAACTATGCAAGCAAAAACAGAATCTGTTTAAAACAGAATAGTCTATGGCAATCTGTAGAGAACCTATACTTCTGTAACTCTAAAAATTCTAAAAAGTTATGAAAACCTCGCAAATTTGTATAGAAATACTTTGTAAAAAATTGAGATCATTATCACACTCCAGTAAAATTTTAAAATTCATGTACTGGATTCAAAAGTTTCTGTTTTGTTTCAGCATCGATTCTACTCATCTTGTGAGTCATTCCAAAGGCTCTACTTGGCACAAATACTAATTTAAACAAAAAAACATAATAATTACAGAGGCAATAATAATTTTATCAAAAACAAGCAGAAAGTTAAAAGCAAAAAAAATTAAAGATAACTATTGGGTTGCCTCCCAACAAGCGCTATTGTTTTATGCCCCTAGTTAGGCATAATGCATAGTTTCAAGTTGTAACACCCCAAAAATCGGATTATCGATTTCTGAGCTGTTATTCCTTCCTAGCTTTTCTTCCCCCAAAATTTTTCCTCTAGAATCTGGTAAGTAACCAGGTGAATCCAGACAATCCCCAACCTCTCAGTGCCTTTTCCATGTTCTTGTGCCAGTCAACCTTCCGTCAGTAAACCCCGAATCTCATTCAAACCCTAGTTCCAAAATATTGGAACTGGAAATCCTGCCTTTGTGTTTACAAAGAAGCTATCATTTCCCTTGCTCTGTTAATCCTCCCAAAATTCCCAGAGATCCTCCTTCCCTCATAAACCCTAGATGTGCAAAAATATTGCCAAGTCATATGCAATATTTCTCATCTAGAATTAATTCCTTTTTCTGCCTTTCTGAGGAATTAAATCCAGGAAAATATCTATCCATCTCCAAAGTTCATGAAAACTTGTGGAGATATTCTTTGTGATCATATTAAGCTCTCATAAAAATATCGGCCATAATTAAATAGGGGAAATTGTATTTTCCTATTTAAAGCCAATATTTCAATTTGGGGCCTTTCCAAAGGAACTACCATTTTGGTAGCTAGGAAGAATCCCAAATAATTTATGGGGCCTTCCCAACTCACATCTTCACCATTTCCATCAAAATATCAAGTTCCACAATTCAAATTTTGAGCATCACATCCCTTTGCAAATTCTGTCCAGATTTCCTGTTTGCAAAGGAAATGCTTGATTCCTTGATCTCCTTGGGCTGAAATTTTGCAGGGTGATTCATTATGATATATTACCCTTGGACACCAAAAATCAGCCAATTTCATCTAGCCAATCTCCCTCAGCAAATTATCCAAGTTTCTGTCCAGATTGGAGCACTGTGAAGGAAGTACCATTTCTACTTATGCAAATGGTTTGAAATTTTTACAATGCCTCCATATGCCTAAATCATTGGTCTCCACCAAATTTGGGCCATTTTCATCTAGCCAATTCCTCAGAACCATCGGGTTTCTATTTCTGTCCAGTCTAGCACTTTGCAAGGGAGGTACCATCTAGAGTTGCTTGTTTGAGCTGAAACTTTTCCAAGATGATCACCTTAGTAGATGTTTAACCCCTGCTAGAGATCAGGCCAAGAGGTGCACTGTGGTGGTCACACCACAGCGCAAACACGTTGCTGCCAGCTGCTATTTGACCTAGGTGCAGTCACACCAAAGTTCACTGCTACTGTCTGAATGATCAAATCATCTGCTGGAAGGTTGTAGAGTGCCACAGACACGGTTTGGCGTCGAGCTGGGCGTGGCAACGCCGTGGCCACGCGGTGACCACGTGCAGAGCACGCCAAAACCGCGCCCTCTGCATTGGAGTCTTCGGGAGGGCATCTCCAGCAGGTTCTAGCTTCTCTTCGAGTGCCGGAGAGTTGCCCACCGCACTCGTGCACCCTCTGGAACTCTCTTCCCTTCGTCCCCTAGCTCGTTGGCTGCCTCTGCCGACCGCCGGAGCGCCGCCACCTCGCCGAGCTCTGGAAGCTCCGGCCGTCGTCGCGAGACGCCCTCCCCGAGCTATTTAAGGACGTGCCCGAGCTCTCCCTCCTCTCCATCAAGCCCAAGCCCCTCTCCAAGCCCTCTCGAGCCCCCTAGACCCGCCATTGCCGAAGCAGCCGCCGTCGGACCCCGCGGCCATTCCAGCTCCATAGCCACTCCCTCCTCTCCCCTTCTGCGCTCGTGCACTCCCCTGGAGGTCCGCGAGCCGCCGCCGTCCTGAGCTCCGGTGAGGGAGACCTGTCGGCGTCCCCCACCTACGGCCATCTCCGGCCGGAGCGCCGAGCTATGGCACCAGCGAGGCAGCCTACCCCGATCCGCCCTGAGGCCACCCCCGGGCGCGGCGTGGGACGGCGGAGCCCGTGCGCCCTCTGGCTGGCCCCCTCGGGCGGCGAGGCGACGGCCAGGCCGGCGGCCGGAGCCTGCCCTTGCCTCTCTGTCGTGGTGGAGGAGTAGACAGGAGGAGGAGAGAGGAGATGCCGTGGGCCCCGCCCGTCAGCTGCTGTTGACCCGGGCCCAACCGGTATAACTGGAGGCGCAGTTTCGGAAAGGCGTTTTCCCTTTAGGAAAGCGTACTCTGCCGCAGCCTCTCGTTGAAATGCGCTTTCTCCGCGCGAGAGCGTAAAGGATGGAATACGCTTTCAGCTATAGCCCCGCCGGCCGAAACCTCTATATTATGAACGTTCATCAGTTAAGAGCTAAAACGAACAGTGTTTGTTTGTTTTACCGCTTAACGAATGAACGGCCATAACTTTGCAACCGTGACTCCGATTGAGATAAAACCAACGCCCACTTCTTCGTCTCGTCGAGCCCGTTATGCTGGTACCATTTTCATAATGTTTTCACACTGTGAAAATGACCATTTTGCCCTTGCCCTCCGATTGAGCCCCTCCGAGAGGGAAACTTTCCCGGCAAATCTTTCCGGCGTCTTATCGCACTTCCTCCCGGCGTATTCACCGACCCCCCAGGCAAGCCAACCTCTTATCATGAGCTCCGGACTTGCGTGATGACTTTGCTTGCACCCTGTGTGTTTATTATATTACATCCGTATCACCTGTTAGTCCGCATTTGCATACACTTGTTGTGCCACCCGTATTAGATGTTAGCACTACTTTTCATCTAAGGTTATGACTTGTTCTCATACCTTGCCATGCTAGTGATAATATTGCTAATGACATAGTCATGTTAGTACTATGGTTGATCTCATGCCATGACTATCAGTACTATTATCTTGCTATGCTAGCACTTACAGTTGTCAGCGAAATGGTACAATGATGGATATGTTGAGTTGGATTAATAAACTAAACTTAGTTGGTTGATCTTGAGTCACCTATCCGGGCTTACCCGTGCAACCACATTTGCCGGTATGGGACGGCCTTAACTTGGTCTGATCACGTGCTCTTTCACCGGTACCTCCAAGACAGGGAGGGTTATGTGTGCGTGCTACCCTGATCAGGTAGGCGGCGATAACCTTGTGAGCCCAGTTGAGTTATGTGGGTACCCGTCCCCATTTGGGACAGTTTAGTTTGGCCATGACGGTGGCAGGTGTCATGAGGACACAGGGGCCACCCAGGGCAGGACTCCGGGGGAGGATGAATGCCGGTGGTATGATGAGAGAGTCACGGGTCAGGCAAGTTTCGTTGGAGTAACGCTGGTCCACCCGAATGGGATCACGAGGCCAGGTGCTTCATGGTGTGGGTAAAGTGCGCAACCTCTGCAGAGTGTAAAATCTATTCGAATAGCCGCGTCCACGGTATTGGACAGCCCGTCCAGACCTCACTAGGTGGTCAACCGTAATGATGATAACAAGGATGGAGGAACTTGTCTTGTGTTCGGAAGTGCTCATTGAGTCATGAGAATTTCGAGGGTTGCGGGACAACCCAGAAGAGAGTAAGTTGGTATTCGGTGACAGTAAGTAATTTAAGCACCTAGTGTGATTATTGCTATGCTATGTAGATTATATGCCTGATCCATGTTATGCCATGCTTGATCCATGTTTTCCTATTAATTCCATGCCATGTTTAGAATAAATTATTATATAAGCATAGGGCTTGCTTTGTCATCTGCTTGTTTGGATGCTATGTATTTGGTTGTCTTGCGAGTACATTCAAAGTACTCACCTGGCCTTGCACGTGGCCAGTTGCAGGAGAAGAATCCGTCGTGCTAGATCGTAACCCAGCCAGTCCTGTGAGTTATGGAGCCCAGCCAGAGACGTCGTTGCCGCTAAACCAAGACCTCCGCCGCCATTTGGTTAGCATTGGAGCTATGTAATATTGTTGTAAGCAACAGTATTGTAATATCCCATTTCATATAATAAAGCCATTTTATGCCTGGAATTGCTGTATCATGTCTTTGACGTGCGCCAGGTCTTATCCTGGGGATGGCGTGCATCGGCCCTCTATCGGGGTGCCACAAGACGTGGTATCAGAGCTAGGCTGGGTATAGGTTACCCTAGCACCAAACCAATCCTATCTTCAACCGGTAGTGAGCCCAATAGATTTGACCCGTCTCTGGCATCCGACATGGCCACTGTTGATCAACAGGCCGCGCAGTCAGAATGGACGTGTCCCTACCCAGCTGTCCGCCCACCCAACCACTCTGGATTGGACTGCGACCCTGCTCAGCTGTCGGCCATACCGGCGCATCTTCTACCTGGCACGAGAAGGATCCACGCCATGCTGGTGTGTCCTAGCCCGACCGCCTATTTAACCCCTCCCACCTGCGAGTTGTAGCTCTATCCATTCAGTAAGCCAGATCCCTGGAAGAGAACCCAGGCTAGTATCCTCAAACCAGTAGCCATGGCCAGTTCTTCCAAAACCCCCGAAACACCCACTTTCCATAGCCGAACCTTGGCTGATGGTTATCCCGGCTTTCCGCCCCTCCTTTCGAGTATGCTCACTCAAGCCCTTGGTTGTAGTACTCCTCCAGTGTATCTGGTGTTCCAATCGGAACCCGTTCCCCACCTTTGCCGATTTTATGCAAAGGCGTATATCAACCCAGGTCCAACAGCGGATGGGAAGCCCATGAGTTTTCAGGGAAAACCCATGCCCACCCCCGCGTTGGCTGTCCAGATAGCTGCTGCAGGAGCCATCACCCGTCTTCGTATCCAGGTAGCAGAGATGCAAGAGATCCGCTATTTTCCCTCTCCGTCCGACACAGGTGGCAAGTTCTCCAGCGTAGTTGGAGATGCTGACCCAACAATAGCTCGCTAGTCCAGTATATTGATGCCCAGGGACTACTGCTCTCCGGCATTCTTAGAGAGTTCCAAGCCATTGACCAAGACACCACACGGATTGTTATGGGAGCATACCGTGCGGCCCGTCAAATTGCATCGCAGACCACCCATTCCCTGCTACCAAACCCAGTGCCACCTTCGCAACTAGTACCACCCTCGCAATCTGTGGACCTCTATCGACTAGGCAACATCCACCCAAATTCCATTCAAGGAGCTATCCGGCAACTTCGTCGTCGGGATGTGTTCTGTCAAGTTTCTACTGCAGCTCCAGCAGTTGAGCCCCAACCCATAGAGGTGTTCGACGATGAAGACAAAAGTTGGCTCAGCCTTCGTCCCCCAGGAGAGCCCCAGCAAGAGTAGGCCCATTTGTGGCTCCGGCAGTGAGCGAAGCCAGGAGATGCTGCGAGTATGTGTGTTGCGCAGACTGTTTCTTCGCCTGCATCTAGGATTAGGACTCTGTAGTACAGAGTGAGTTGTTGTTGTTAGCTGCCTAGTAAGGCTGCGTGTTGTTGTATGATTGTACTGCTTGTACTGCTTGTGCTTGTGTGTTGTTGTAATGTTATGTATGCCTGTTTGCTCTGTGTGCTTGGTTCGTCTGTCACTCTGTTAAGCAGAAATGTTTAACAGAGCTGGCAGTGGATTCTTAACAAGATTTTAGTCAGTAGAGCACTTACACTTAATAACAACGGACTCGTCTGGAGTCCTTAATGAAATGCGAGCTGGTGTAGGTGTATGTATACCAGGAGTACATACACCCACTAGCATTAAAACACCTTAGTATAATCTGCTCGATATGTTTCCTTCTTCTGCCTGCATTTTGCTACCATGTGCATTCTGCATTTGCTTGCATATTATTCTGAATAGATTGCGTGTGTATCGTGGGAGCAATGTCTGCACACCAAGTTTCTTCTCCTGAGTACAGTCGCAGCAGTACTTGGGTAGAATGAAATATCGCCTATCCATGCCTATTGTGCTTGCTCCATTTGCCAGTTTTCCCAAACCCAGCGTTATGGAAAATCAGCCCTCTCCAATAATTCCCCGGTCCCAAAATCTTTGCCCAGAACCCGGTTGCAATCCCGGAGAAGTTCTGAAAGATTTTATTGCAGCATAAACCGTTACAACCCTTCTAGTCCAAGACCTAAACCCTGACTCTACCCCAACACCCACTCATTGTGGATGTCGTTCAGCAAGGAGCAACCAGCAGTGTGGCCTCCACACTGGTAGAGCTCCGCTGACCGCACCACACTAACCCCAGACCCAGCGGCGACTCTGTCACCGTCTTGTGTGATGTTGACATGCCGCCCTCTTGCCGCCGCAGCCCGCGCTTATTCTGCCGGCCTGAGACGGCGTAGTTGCCCACCAGCCACCACTTTAGCAGCAGCATCTCGGCGATCATCGAGGATCATTGTGCACAGCAGCAATGAGGAGCCAACCAATGCTGCCAGCATACTAGCCAGGAGGATCGTGATCAGCTCCGAACCCACGTCCGCCATAACGCCTTGCCTCGCGCTCCTGCAACCAGAAGGAGAAGGAAAAGAGGAGGAAGAAGTGAGGTAGGGTGCGAGTAGGTAGGTAGAAAGAAGAAAACCGCGGCTGTTTTTATAGCCCAAGTCCGGTGTACGGTGAGCGAGGTCCAGGGGACCGCGCGTCGCTCGATCACCGGCGTCCAGGAGGCGAATCCGCGAGCAGTGCCGACCGGCGTTGGCCCGCGATGGGAGTGCTCTCTGCGTTGGACTCGTGCACGCCGCGCACTACCGTCGAAGGGTGCTTTGCGCCCTAGGAGCTAGGCGTGCGCAGTGCCTAGTCGCACGCGGAACAGCGCGGGAGCAAGAAAGAGCCGTTGGACGGAGAAAGAAGAAGAAGGCTGCCAGTGGGCCCTGGGCCCACCTCACAGCGAGAGAGGCCACTGTTCATTGTGGTACCCCGAGCATTTTTGGAAAAAGGAAATTCTGTTTTTTCTAAAAATGTCAGGGCTGCCCAGCGGCCCCTACCCGTGGAGTAGATCCCGCGAAATCCGTATCTCGATCTGGGTGTACCAGCTTTCGGTACTCTTAACCCGATTGTTTCCAACCACAGGGTTAAGACCCAGCCCCGAGGGTTTTGTTTCAGGAGGCATAATATTTGTTCTAAGCTAACCCTAGGAATCTCGAGGACGAGATTCTTCTAAGGGGGGAAGGTTTGTAACACCCCAAAAATCGGATTATCGATTTTTGAGCTGTTATTCCTTCCTAGCTTTTCTTCCCCCAAAATTTTCCTCTAGAATCTGGTAAGTAACCAAGTGAATCCAGACAATCCCCAACCTCTCAGTGCCTTTACCATGTTCTTGTGCCAGTCAACCTTCCGTCAGTAAACCCCGAATCTCATTCAAACCCTAGTTCCAAAATATTGGAACTGGAAATCATGCCTTGGTGTTTACAAAGGAGCTATCATTTCCCTTGCTCTGTTAATCCTCCCAAAATTCCCAGAGATCCTCCTTCCCTCATAAACCCTAGATGTGCAAAAATATTGCCAAGTCATATGCAATATTTCTCATCTAGAATTAATTCCTTTTTCTGCCTTTCTGAGGAATTAAATCCAGGAAAATATCTATCCATCTCCAAAGTTCATGAAAACTTGTGGAGATATTCTTTGTGATCATATTAAGCTCTCATAAAAATATCGGCCATAATTAAATAGGTGAAATTGTATTTTCCTATTTAAAGCCAATATTTCAATTTGGGGCCTTTCCAAAGGAACTACCATTTTGGTAGCTAGGAAAAATCCCAAATAATTTATGGGGCCTTCCCAACTCACATCTTCACTATTTCCATCAAAATATCAAGTTCCACGATTCAAATTTTGAGCATCACATCCCATTGCTAATTCTGTCCAGATTTCCTGTTTGCAAAGGAAATGCTTGATTCCTTGATCTCCTTGGGCTGAAATTTTGCAGGGTGATTCATTATGATATACTACCCTTGGACACAAAAAATCAGCCAATTTCATCTAGCCAATCTCCCTCAGCAAATTATCCAAGTTTCTGTCCAGATTGGAGCACTGTGAAGGAAGTACCATTTCTACTTATGCAAATGGTATGAAATTTTTACAATGCCTCCATATGCCTAAATAATTGGTCTCCACCAAATTTGGGCCATTTTCATCTAGCCAATTCCTCAGAACTATCGGGTTTCTATTTCTGTCCAGTCTAGCACTTTGCAAGGGAGGTACCATCTAGAGTTGCTTGTTTGAGCTGAAACTTTTCCAAGATGATCACCTTAGTAGATGTTTAACCCCTGCCAGAGATCAGGCCAAGAGGTGCACTATGGTGGTCACACCACAGCGCAAACATGTTGCTGCCAGCTGCTATTTGACCTAGGTGCAGTCACACCAAAGTTCACTTCTACTGTCTGAATGATCAAATCATCTGCTGGAAGGTTGTAGAGTGCCACAGACATGGTTTGGCGTCGAGCTGGGCATGGCAACGCCGTGGCCACGCGGTGACCACGTGCAGAGCACGCCAAAACCGCGCCCTGTGCATTGGAGTCTTCGGGAGGGCATCTCCAGTAGGTTCTAGCTTGTCTTAGAGTGCCGGAGAGTTGCCCACCGCACTCACGCACCCTCTGGAACTCTCTTCCCTTCGTCCCCTAGCTCGTTGGCCGCCTCTGCCGACCGCCGGAGCGCCGCCACCTCGCCGAGCTCTGGAAGCTCCGGCCGTCGTCGCGAGACCCCCTCCCCGAGCTATTTAAGGATGTGCCCGAGCTCTCCCTCCTCTCCATCAAGCCCAAGCCCCTCTCCAAGCCCTCTCGAGCCCCCTAGACCCGCCATTGCCGAAGCAGCCGCCGTCGGACCCCGCGGCCATTCCAGCTCCATAGCCACTCCCTCATCTCCCCTTCTGCGCTCGTGCACTCCCCTGGAGGTCCACGAGCCGCCGCCGTCCTGAGCTCCGGCGAGGGAGCCCTGTCGGCGTCCCCCACCTACGGCCATCTCCGGCTGGAGCGTCGAGCTACGGCACCACCGAGGCAGCCTACCCCGATCCGCCCTGAGGCCACCCCCGGGCGCGGCGTGGGACGGCGGAGCCCGTGCGCCCTCCGGCTGGCCCCCTCGGGCGGTGAGGCGACGGCCAGGCCGGCGGCCGGAGCCCACCCTTGCCTCTCTGTCGCGGTGGAGGAGAAGACAAGAGGAGGAGAGAGGAGATGCCGTGGGCCCCGCCCATCAGCTGCTGTTGACCCGGGCCCAACCGGTATAAGTGGACGCACAGTTTCGGAAAGGCGTTTACCCTTTAGGAAAGCGTACTCTGCCGCAGCCTCTCGTTGAAATGCGCTTTCTCCGCGTGAAAGCATAAAGGATGGAATATGCTTTCAGCTATAGCCCCGCCGGCTGAAACCTCTATATTATGAACGTTCATCAGTTAAGAGCTAAAACGAACAGTTTTTGTTTGTTTTACCGCTTAATGAATGAACGGCCGTAACTTTGCAACCGTGACTCCGATTGAGGTAAAACCAACACCCACTTCTTCGTCTCGTCGAGCCCGTTCTGCTGGTACAATTTTCATAATGTTTTCACACTGTGAAAATGACCATTTTGCCCTTGCCCTCTGATTGAGCCCCTTCGAGAGGGAAACTTTCCCGGCAAATCTTTCCGGCGTCTTATCGCACTTCCTCCCGGCGTATTCACCGACCCCCAGGCAAGCCAACCTCTTATCATGAGCTCCGGACTTGCGTGATGACTTTGCTTGCACCCTGTGTGTTTATTATATTACATCCGTATCACCTGTTAGTCCGCATTTCCATATACTTGTTGTGCCACCCGTATTAGATGTTAGCACTACTTTTCATCTAAGGTTATGACTTGTTCTCATACCTTGCCATGCTAGTGCTAATATTGCTAATGACATAGTCATGTTAGTACTATGGTTGATCTCATGCCATGACTATCAGTACTATTATCTTGCTATGCTAGCACTTACAGTTGTCAGTGAAATGGTACAATGATGGATATGTTGAGTTGGATTAATAAACTAAACTTAGTTGGTTGATCTTGAGTCACCTGTCCGGGCTTACCCGTGCAACCACATTTGCCGGTATGGGACGGCCTTGACTTGGTCTGATCACGTGCTCTTTCACCGGTACCTCCAAGACAGGGAGGGTTATGCGTGCGTGCTTGATGACCCACAAGTATAGGGGATCTATCGTAGTCCTTTCGATAAGTAAGAGTGTCAAACCCAACGAGGAGCAGAAGGAAATGACAAGCAGTTCTCAGTAAGGTATTCTCTGCAAGCACTGAAATTATCGGTAACAGATAGTTTTGTGAGATATTTCGTAACGGGTAGCAAGTAACAAGTGTAACTAAGGTGCATCAAGGTGGCCCAATCCTTTTTATAGCAAAGGACAAGCCTGTACGAACTTTTATATAAAGCAAAGCGCTCCCGAGGACACATGGGAATTTCTGTCAAGCTAGTTTTCATCATGCTCATATGATTCGCGTTCGTTACTTTGATAATTTGATATGTGGGTGGACCGGTGCTTGGGTGCTGCCCTTACTTGGACAAGCCTCCCACTTATGATTAACCACTCTCGCAAACATCCGCAACTACGAAAGAAGAATTAAGATAAATCTAACCATAGCATGAAACGTGTGGATCCAAATCAACCCCTTACGAAGCAACGCATAAACTAGGGTTTAAGCTTCTGTCACTCTAGCAACCCATCATCTACTTATTACTTCCCAATGCCTTCCTCTAGGCCCAAACAATGGTGAAGTGTTATGTAGTCGACGTTCACATAACACCACTAGAGGAGAGACAACATACATCTCATCAAAATATCGAACGAATACCAAATTCACATGATTACTTATAACGAGACTTATCCCATGTCCTCAGGAACAAACGTAACTACTCACAAAGCATATTCATGTTCATGATCAGAGGAGTATTAATGATGATCAAGGATCTGAACATATGATCTTCCACCAAGTAAACCAACTAGCATCAACTACAAGGAGTAATTAACACTACTAGCAACCCACAGGTACCAATGTGAGGTTTCGAGACAAAGATCGGATACAAGAGATGAATTAGGGTTTGAGAGGAGATGGTGCTGGTGAAGATGTTGATGGAGATTGACCCCCTCTCGATGAGAGGACCGTTGGTGATGACGATGGCTTCGATTTCCCCCTCCGGGAGGGAAGTTTCCCCGGCAGAACAGCTCCGTCGGAGCCCTAGATTGGTTCTGCCCAAGTTCCGCCTCGAGACGGCGGCGCTTCACCCCGAAAGCTCTGTTATGATTTTTTCCAAGTCAAAACCCTCCATATAGCAGAAGATGGGCACCGGAGGGCTGCCAGGTGGGCCACAAGCCACAGGGGCGCGCCCCCTGGCTTGTGACTGCCTGGTGGGCCCCCTGATGTATTTCTTCCGCCCAATATTTTTTATATATTCCAAAATAATTCCCCGTAGATTTTCAGGACTTTTGGAGTTGTGCAGAATAGGTATCTCAGATTTGCTCCTTTTCCAGTCCAGAATTCCAGCTGCCGGCATTCTCCCTCTTCATGTAAACCTTGTAAATAAGAGAGAAAAGGCATAAGTATTGTACCATAATGTGTAATAACAGCCCATAATGCAATAAATATCGATATAAAAGCATGATGCAAAATGGACGTATCAACTCCCCCAAGCTTAGACCTCGCTTGTCCTCAAGCGAAAGCCGAAATCGATAAATATACCCACATGTTTAGAGATAGAGGTGTCGATAAAATAAAATACGGACATGAGGCATCATGATCATCTTTAGAACAGCAACATATATTGACATATAATTTCTTATGCTGAAGTAACAATTCATTCACAAGGTAAAGTATGAATCAAGAACTCTATTGAGAACCAACAAACTATGATTTCAGTCATTGAAGCAATTCCAATTTATCATAACGTAGGAAAGAGTCAATATAAGAGCTTGTAAAGCAAATCCACATACTCAATCATCTTTTAGTCTTTCACAATTGCTAACACTCACGAGGTACCTATGAGGTCAAAGTTTCAATCAGACACAGAGAAAGATAGGGGCTTATAGTATTGCCTCCCAACTGTTTACCTCAAGGGTAATGTCAACAGAAATAACTCATGCTCGCCCACTTCCAAGTGGATATATGTGTCTAGATCATTCCCCAACACATGACGCTTGCCGAAAGGTAAAGGCGAAATAAAGAAAGTGATGGAGATCACCACGACTCTTGCATAAAGGTAAGTACTAGAAAATAAAAGTAACAGATAGGCCCTTCGCAGAGGGAAGCAGAGGTTGTCATGCGCTTTTATAGTTGGATGCACAATCCCTTAATGCAAAAGAACGTCACTTTATATTGCCCCTTGTGATAGAGAACTTTATTATGCAGTCCGTCGCTTTTATTTCTTCCCTATCACAAGTTCGTATAAAGCTTGTTTTCCTCACACTAATAGATCACACATATTTAGAGAGCAATTTTTTATTGCTTGCACCAATGAAAACTTACTTGAAGGATCTTACTCAATCCGTAGGTAGGTATGGTGGACTCTCATGGCAAAACTGGGTTAAGGGTGTTTGGATGCACAAGTAGTATCTCTACTTGGTGCGGAAGTTTGGCTGATATGAGGTGGAAGCAAGCGACACATGTTGAGGGATCTATAACCATATAACTTCTATTCAGAAATAAGCAAACATAACTCATTATGTTGTCTTCCTTGTCCAACATCAACTTCTTAACATATAATATTTTAATGAGTGCTCACAATCATAAAAGATGTCCAAGATAATATATTTATATGTGAACCTCTCTTTCTTTATTACTTCCTTTTAATTGCCACAATGACCAATAGCTATGTTTGTTAACTCACAACAAGTTTCCATCAACATACTTCTTATATGTGAAGTCATCACTCCCCATAAGATGATCATATAAACTCTTTGCTTTTATTTTATACTTCTTTCTATTTCTTTTCTCAAGATCATAGCAAACAAGCAAAGCCCTCAACTTAAAACTACTTTTTATTATATAGCTCTCGGACTTGCTTACATAGGGGGAATATAAAGCAAAACTCAAAATAAGATCACACTAAAAATTTATTCTACTAGATCAAGATATAACCAAAAGGATCGAACTAAGAAAAACGATGAAAATAAAAGATGTGATGGTGATACGATACCGGGGCACCTCCCCCAAGCTTGGCACAAGCCAAGGGGAGTGCCCATACCCATGTGTTTAGTTGTTTTGCTTCGGAGGTGGTGATGCTATATTCTTGGCGATGATGCCCTTCAGGATGCGATTCTCCTCCTCAAGCTTATTATTTTGCTGTCTGAGATCCATTATTTCCTTGCGAAGTTTTTCAGTGATGGTTAGAGCTCCTTTAACCCATGGATGTCTCATTGCTGCGGGGGAAGAAGCAACACTCTTTTTCATATTTTCATAAGTAAGAAATTTAGCATTGGAAGGGATAACCGAGTGCGGGATTGCTGAGCTCTGAAGTTCCTCCAGCATGGCTCCAGGTTGTGGATGAGAGGTAACTTCTTGGTCTTCCTCCACGGCATCTATCCTTTTCAAGTCGGCCTCCATCTCTTCCTCCGTAGCCTGCCCGAAACGGTTCTCCCCGACAGACTCTTGCAAAGACATCTTGCTCTAAATCTGCTGCAGAAACAGCTTGAAGAGAAAACAGGAGGTATTGTCGTGATACGACAGTCAAAACCTTCGGGAGATTATATAATGAATTTTTACCGACCCGAAGGAGTATTCCACAAGAAAACGGAGTCCGGAGGGTACACGAGGTAGCCACAAGCCACAGGGGCGCGCCCAGGGGGGCAAGGTGCGCCCCTTGGCTTGTCGCTTCCTCGTGCACTTTTCGGACTGGCATTAATTTTTCTAATTTTTTAAATATTCCTAAACGGATAAAAATTGCTATTGAAAAAGTTTTGGAATCGGTTTACTTACCGTACCACATACCTATTCCTTTTTGGAGTCTGAAACGTTCTGGTAGGTCTCCCTAATGTACTCCTCTGGAGTTATGGTATTGATAAAATTGGTTTCAACATTTATGGGAGTACCTGAGATATAATGTTTGATTCTTTGCCCGTTTACCACCTTCGGGTTGGTGCCTTCGGCGTTGTTGATCTTGATGGCACCGGAACGGTATACCTCATCGATAACATAAGGACCTTCCCACTTAGAGAGAAGTTTTCCTGCAAAAAAATCTTAAACGAGAATTGTATAGCAAGACATGATCACCTACATTAAATTCACACTTTTGTATCCTTCTATCATGCCATCTCTTAACCTTTTCTTTAAATAACTTGGCATTCTCATAGGCTTGGGTTCTCCATTCATCAAGTGAGCTAATGTCAAATAACCTCTTCTCACCAGCAAGTTTGAAATCATAATTGAGCTCTTTAATTGCCCAGTAAGCTTTATGCTCTAGCTTAAGAGGTAAGTGACAAGCTTTACCATAAACCATCTTATACGGAGACATACCCATAGGGTTTTTATAAGCAGTTCTATAAGCCCACAATGCATCATCAAGTTTCTTAGACCAATTCTTCCTAGATCTATTAACAGTCTTTTGCAAAATCAATTTAATTTCTCTATTGCTCAATTCTACTTGACCACTAGACTGAGGATGATACGGAGATGCAATTCTATGATTAACATCATACTTAGCAAGCAATTTACGGAAAGCACCATGAATAAAGTGTGAACCACCGTCAGTCATTAAATATCTAGGGACTCCAAATCTAGGGAAAATAACTTCCTTAAGCATTTTAATAGAAGTGTTATGATCAGCGCTACTAGTTGGAATAGCTTCTACCCACTTAGTAACATAATCAACAGCAACTAGAATATGAGTATACCCGTTAGATTGTGGAAAAGGTCCCATATAATCAAAACCCCAAACATCAAATGGTTCAATAACAAGAGAGTAATTCATAGGCATTTCCTGACGTCTACTAATATTACCAATTCTTTGACATTCATCACAAGAAAAGACAAACTTACGAGCATCCTTGAAGAGAGTAGGCCAATAAAACCCAGATTGTAGTACCTTATGTGCAATTCTATCTCCAGCGTGGTGTCCTCCGTAGGCCTCGGAGTGACACTTGCGTAGGATCTGTTCCTGTTCATGCTCAGGTACACAACGTCTAATAATACCATCTACTCCTTCTTTATAAAGGTGTGGATCATCCCAAAAGTAATGTCTCAAGTCATAGAAGAACTTTTTCTTTTGTTGGTATGTGAAACTAGGCGGTATAAATTTAGCAACAATGTAATTAGCATAATCAGCATACCATGGAGCATTACGCGAAGCGTTTATGACAGCTAATTGTTCATCAAGAAAGCTATCATCAATAGGTAGTGGGTCATCAAGAACATTTTCTAACCTAGACAAGTTATCCGCCACAGGGTTATCAGCACCCTTTCTATCAATAATATGCAAATCAAATTCTTGTAGCAGAAGAACCCACCTAATAAGTCTAGGTTTAGCATCTTTCTTTTCCATAAGGTACTTAATAGCAGCATGATCGGTATGAACAGTTACTTTGGAATCAACAATATAAGGTCTAAACTTATCACAAGCAAACACGACTGCTAAAAATTCCTTTTCAGTAGTAGCATAGTTTCTTTGAGCGCTGTCTAGAGTTTTACTAGCATAATGGATAACATTTAATTTCTTATCGACTCTTTGTCCTAGAACAGCACCAACAGCATAATCACTAGCATCACACATAATTTCAAAGGGTAGGTTCCAATCAGGTGGTTGAACAACAGGTGCGGAAATCAAGGCATTCTTTAGGATTTCAAATGCTTCTACACAATCATCATCAAAAACAAATGGAACATCTTTTTGTAAAAGATTAGTGAGAGGCCTAGAAATCTTAGAGAAATCTTTAATAAACCTCCTATAGAAACCAGCATGACCAAGGAAACTTCTTATACCTCTTATGTCCGTGGGACATGTCATTTTTTCAATAGCATCAACTTTAGCTTTATCCACCTCAATACCTATTTCGGAGATCTTGTGCCCCAAGACAATACCTTCATTAACCATAAAGTGGCACTTTTCCCAATTCAAGACAAGATTAGTTTCTTCACATCTTTGCAAAACTCGATCAAGGTTGCTCAAGCAATCATCAAAAGAAGTTCCGTAAACGAAAAAATCATCCATGAAGACCTCAAGAATCTTTTCACAAAAGTCAGAGAATATAGCCATCATACATCTTTGAAAGGTAGCAGGTGCATTGCATAAACCAAAAGGCATACGTCTATAAGCAAAGGTACCGAAAGGGCAAGTAAAAGTGGTTTTTTCTTGATCCTCTCTTGATACAGGTATTTGAGAGAAACCAGAGTAACCATCTAGAAAGCAAAAATGAGTATGTTTGGATAGTCTTTCTAGAATTTGATCAATAAAAGGTAAAGGGTAATGATCTTTCTTAGTAGCTTTATTTAATTTCCTAAAATCAATTACCATTCTATAACCTGTAACAATTCTTTGCGGGATCAATTCATTTTTATCATTAGGAACAACGGTAATACCTCCCTTCTTAGGGACACAATGAACGGGACTAACCCATCTACTATCAGCAACAGGATAAATTATACCTGCCTCCAGAAGCTTTAGTATTTCTTTTCTTACCACTTCCTTCATCTTAGGATTCAACCGTCGTTGGTGATCAATAACTGGTTTGGCATCAGGCTCCATATTAATTTTATGCTGACATAGAGTGGGACTAATGCCCTTAAGATCATCAAGAGTATATCCAATAGCATCACGGTGCTTCCTCGGAGTTTTCAATAATCTCTTTTCTTCATGCTCTGAAAGGTTAGCACTAATAATAACAGGATATATCTCCTTTTCATCATGATAAGTGTATTTCAAAGTATCGGGTAATTGTTTAAGCTCAAACACGGGATCACCCTTGGGTGGAGGAGGATCCCCAAGTATTTCAATAGGTAAGTTGTGTTTCAAAATAGGCTGCTGATCAAAGAAATTTTTATCTATTTCATTCCTCTCATTCATATGCATATCATTTTCATGGTCTAGCAAATATTGTTCTAAAGGATCCGTAGGAGGCACAGCAATAGAAGCAAGACCAATAATTTCATCTCTACTAGGCAATTCTTTGTCATGGGGTTGTCTACGAAATTTAGAGAAATTGAACTCATGAGACACGTGCCCAAAACTCACAGTAACTGTTTCTTTCTCACAACCAATCCTAGCATTTACAGTGTTCAAGAAGGGTCTACCAAATATAATGGGACAAAAATCATCTTGTGGGGAACCGAGAACAAGAAAATCAGTAGGATACTTTATTTTCCCACACAAGACTTCAACATCTCTAATAATCCCCATTGGTGCAATAGTATCTCTATTAGCAAGCTTAATAGTAACATCAATTTCCTCTAGTTCAACTGGTGCAATATCATGCATAATTTCTTTGTATAAGGAAAAAGGAATTGCACTCACACTAGCACCCATATCACACAAGCCATGATAACAATGATCTCCTATTTTAACAGAAACAACAGGCACGCCAACAATAGGTCTATGTTTACTCTTAGTATCAGGTCTAGCAATTCTAGCAGCTTCATCACAGAAATGAATAACATGCCCATCAATATTATCAACCAAGAGATCTTTAACCATAGCAACACTAGGTTCAACTTTAATTTGTTCAGGGGGTGTAGGTGTTCTAATACAACTCTTACGAACCACAGTTGAAGCTTTAGCATGTTCTTTTATCCTAACAGGGAAGGGTGGTTTCTCAATATAAGCAGTAGGAATAACATGATCAACATTATAAGTAATAGTTTCCTCTTCAACTTTAATAGGTTCAACTACTTTCACTTCATTGGGAGGATGATATTTAAACCACTTCTCCTTAGGGAGATCAACATGAGTAGCAAAAGATTCACAGAAAGAAGCTACTATCTCAGAGTCAAGTCCATATTTAGTGCTAAGTTCACGAAAAGCATCGGTGTCTATAAAAGATTTAACACAATCAAACTTAAGGTTTATACCTGACTCCTTACCTTCATCGAGTTCCCAATCTTCAGAGTTGCGTTTAATTCTTTCCAATAAGTCCCATTTGAATTCAATATCCTTCTTCATAAAGGAACCACCACAAGAAGTGTCGAGCATGGATTGATCATTATGAGAAAGCCGAGCATAAAAATTCTGAATAATAATATCTCTTGAGAGTTCATGGTTGGGGCATGAATATAACATTGACTTAAGCCTCCCCCAAGCTTGAGCGATTCTTTCTCCTTCACGAGGCCAAAAATTATAAATATAATTCCGATCACGATGAACCAGATGCATAGGATAAAACTTCTGATGAAATTCCAATTTCAATCGGTTGTAGTTCCATGATCCAATATCATCACATAGCCTATACCATGTCAATGCCTTCTCCTTCAAAGATAAAGGAAAGACCTTCTTCTTGACAACATCCTCGGGCAAACCTGCAAGCTTAAATAATCCACAAACTTCATCCACATAGATTAGATGCAAATCAGGATGTAGTGTTCCATCTCCTGCATAAGGATTAGCTAGCAGTTTCTCTATCATACCCGAAGGAATTTCATAATAAATATTTTCAGTAGGTTCAGTAGGTTGAGGGGCAACTCTTTGTGCTTCCGGTCGAGGTGAAGATACCCCGAACAAGCCCCTCAAAGGATTACTTTCCATAGAAACAAGTGACAGTAAATTTCAGCACAGTATATAAATTTTTCCTTACCAAGTTCCACTCACCAGAGGCGCTTCAGTCCCCGACAACGGCGCCAGAAGAGAGTCTTGATGACCCACAAGTATAGGGTATCTATCGTAGTCCTTTCGATAAGTAAGAGTGTCGAACCCAACGAGGAGCAGAAGGAAATGACAAGCAGTTCTCAGTAAGGTATTCTCTGCAAGCACTGAAATTATTATAACTAAGGTGCAGCAAGGTGGCCCAATCCTTTTTATAGCAAAGGACAAGCCTGGACGAACTCTTATATAAAGTAAAGCGCTCCCGAGGACACATGGGAATTTCTGTCAAGCTAGTTTTCATCATGCTCATATGATTCGCGTTCGTTACTTTGATAATTTGATATGTGGGTGGACCGGTGCTTGGGTGCTGCCCTTACTTGGACAAGCCTCCCACTTATGATTAACCACTCTCGCAAGCATCCGCAACTACGAAAGAAGAATTAAGATAAATCTAACCATAGCATGAAACGTGTGGATCCAAATCAGCCCCTTACGAAGCAACGCATAAACTAGGGTTTAAGCTTCTGTCACTCTAGCAACCCATCATCTACTTATTACTTCCCAATGCCTTCCTCTAGGCCCAAACAATGGTGAAGTGTTATGTAGTCGACGTTCACATAACACCACTAGAGGAGAGACAACATACATCTCATCAAAATATCGAACGAATACCAAATTCACATGATTACTTATAACGAGACTTATCCCATGTCCTCAGGAACAAACGTAACTACTCACAAAGCATATTCATGTTCATGATCAAAGGAGTATTAATGATGATCAAGGATCTGAACATATGATCTTCCACCAAGTAAACTAACTAGCATCAACTACAAGGAGTAATTAACACTACTAGCAACCCACAGGTACCAATCTGAGGTTTCGAGACAAAGATCGGATACAAGAGATGAACTAGGGTTTGAGAGGAGATGGTGCTGGTGAAGATGTTGATGGAGATTGACCCCCTCTCGATGAGAGGATTGTTGGTGATGACGATGGCTTCAATTTCCCCCTCCGGGAGGGAAGTTTCCCCGGCAGAACAGCTCCGCCGGAGCCCTAGATTGGTTCTGCCCAAGTTCCGCCTCGAGACGGCGGCGCTTCACCCCGAAAGCTCTGTTATGATTTTTTCCAGGTCAAAACCCTCCATATAGCAGAAGATGGGCACCGGAGGGCTGCCAGGTGGGCCACAAGCCACAGGGGCGCGCCTAGGGGGGTAGGGCGCGCCCCCTGGCTTGTGACTGCCTGGTGGGCCCCCTGATGTATTTCTTCCGCCCAATATTTTTTATATATTCCAAAATAATTCCCCGTAGATTTTTAGGACTTTTGGAGTTGTGCAGAATAGGTATCTCAGATTTGCTCCTTTTCCAGTCCAGAATTCCATCTGCCGGCATTCTCCCTCTTCATGTAAACCTTGTAAAATAAGAGAGAAAAGGCATAAGTATTGTACCATAATGTGTAATAACAGCCCATAATGCAATAAATATCGATATAAAAGCATGATGCAAAATGGACGTATCAGTGCTACCCTGATCAGGTAGGCGGCGATAACCTTGTGAGCCCAGTTGAGTTATGTGGGTACCCGTCCCCGTTTGGGACAGTTTAGTTTGGCCATGATGGTGGCAGGTGTCATGAGGACACAGGGGCCACCCAGGGCAGGACTCCGGGGGAGGATGAATGCCGGTGGTACGATGGGAGAGTCACGGGTCAGGCAAGTTTCGTTGGAGCAACGCTGGTCCACCCGAATGGGATCACGAGGCCAGGTGCTTCATGGTGTGGGCAAAGTGCGCAACCTCTGCAGAGTGTAAAATCTATTCGAATAGCTGCGTCCACGGTATTGGACAGCCCGTCCAGACCTCACTAGGTGGTCAACCGTAACGATGATAACAAGGATGGAGGAACTTGTCTTGTGTTCGGAAGTGCTCATTGAGTCATGAGAATTTCGAGGGTTGCAGGACAACCCAGAAGAGAGTAAGTTGGTATTCGGTGACAGTAAGTAATTTAAGCACCTAGTGTGATTATTGCTATGCTATGTAGATTATATGCCTGATCCATGTTATGCCATGCTTGATCCATGTTTTCCTGTTAATTCCATGCCATGTTTAGAATAAATTATTATATAAGCATAGGGCTTGCTTTGTCATCTGCTTGTTTGGATGCTATGTATTTGGTTGTCTTGTGAGTACATTCAAAGTACTCACCTGGCCTTGCACGTGGCCAGTTGCAGGAGAAGAATCCGTCGTGCTAGATCGTAACCCAGCCAGTCCTGTGAGTTATGGAGCCCAGCCAGAGACGTCGTTGCCGCTGAACCAAGACCTCCGCCGCCATTTGGTTAGCATTGGAGCTATGTAATATTGTTGTAAGCAACAGTATTGTAATATCCCATTTCATATAATAAAGCCATTTTATGCCTGGAATTGCTGTATCATGTCTTTGACGTGCGCCAGGTCTTATCCTGGGGCTGGCGTGCGTCGGCCCTCTATCGGGGTGCCACACAAGTGATGTCATTTTTGACATTCCACCCATAAGTAGTTCTCGTGATTGATTCATAAGGTGGTTTAATTCTCTTTCTAGGGAAGTGTTCCATCCCTTTCTTTAATAGGAATTGGAACCTTATGTTTCCCTCTTTTATCTAAATGATTGAACCTATAGTTCATAAGAAAGGTCTTATCAAGCACAATGAAATATACATGCACATAATTTTTATTTGCAATAATAAGCACATCATTAATTCTACCTAGAGGTTTCTTAATGGTAGAATCCGCAAGATGCAAGTTAAGGGAACAATCTTCAATACTAGTGAGACCAAGCACATCACAAAGAGATTTAGGAATAGTTGAAACACTAGTACCAAGGTCACACAAGGCATTGAATTCATATTTATTTATCTTTATTTTGATAGTAGGTTCCCACTGATCATATAATTTTCTAGGAATAGAAACTTCAAGCTCAAGTTTCTCATCATAAGCTTTTATCATAGCTTCTACTATATGTTCGGTAAAAGCTTTGTTTTGTTCATAAGCATTGGGTGAGCTAATAATGGTTTGCAACAAGGAGATACATTCTAATAAAGAGCAATTATCATAATTAAAGTCCTTGTAATCCAAAATAGTGGGCACATCACTAGTTAAAGTTTTGACCTCTCCAAACCCACGTTTTTCAGTTTTAGCATCAAAATCATCACCCTCCAAGCAAACGGGACGCTTCTCAACTTGAGTTGACTCATCTCCAGTCCCTTTATCATTTATATCCAGAGAGGTAAATAAAGATTCAATAGGAGAAGTACCAATCATTTTAAGATCTTCATCATGATTCCCAATGGGTAAAGATTCCGGTTTCGCGGCCATCCTATTCACTAGAGTGGTTTCCTTATCGGAGATCTTTCCTGAAAACTCTTTAGTTTGAGAAAATTGTGATTGGAGATTAGACACTTCCTTATTAACTTCATCAAGTTGCTTACTAATAGCGTCAAACAAAGTTGAATGTTCCTTAATTTTAGAAGCGAAGGATTTATTATGCTCATATTGTGAAGTCATGGAAGTTTTCATAGAATTCTATATTTCCGACATTATTCGGTAGTAGGAGATATTGTGAAATCTATCTTGAGACATGGTGTCCGAACAAGCAAAGTAACAAACAAGACAAGTAAACTAGCAAGCGAAGAAGTAAACTAGTAACAAGCAAAGGTAAATATTTTTTTGTATTTTTGATTTTTATGAGACAAACTAAATATAACAGCAAATAAAAAGATAAACAAGTGAATGAAAATTTGTGTGAAGTTACTTTATAGTTGATGATGATATTCCCCGGCAACGACGCCAGAAATCCTTCCTGATACTTGTGATCTGCGTTGGGTTTTCCGTGAAGAGGAACGGGTGATTGCATCACAAAGTGGATAAGTATTTCCCTCAGTTATGAAACCAAGGTTTATCGGACCAATAGGAATATCAATCCTCAACCGTCTTCAGCAGCTACACACAAAAGAACAAACAACTTGCACCCAACGCGGGCAAGAGGGTTGTCAATCCCCTTGATCTCGTTATTTGCAAGCAAATGAGTGTGTATATAATTGTAAATTGCAAACTAAAATAAAAAGTAAATAAAGACAACAAGGTAATAATAGTGTTTGTGAATTTATAAGTGAATAGACCCGGTGTCGTGGTTTTGTCACGGCAGATGTCCGAAGACTTAGGTTCGTGGCCATCGCCATAGCAGTGGACTCAAAGGGGTTGATCGGGACGAAGGACACGAGATTACCCAGGTTCGGCCCCTCAAGTAGAGGTAAAAGCCTACGTCCTGCTTGTGTTGTATTAGCTGGAGTATCGATTACAAAGGAGCGGATTGCTTGACCTAGCTCTCGATTCCTTGGTCTCTCTCCTAAGCCGCCCCAGGGTCTAGCCTTTATATAAGAGGTCAAGGCCCCGGGTTACACGAGTCTCAAACCGACTCACATAGCGTGTCCTATTCTGTCTCTAAGCCGCCATACCATCTTGGGTAAGCCGCCACCGGGCGGCTTAGCCTCCCGGGTCTTCACGCCATCTTCCGTCTCTGGGCCCTTGTCAACGGCCCATCTGGTAAGCCGCCCTGGCGGCCTTGCCTGCATCCTTAAGCCCACCTTACAAGTCTTGGGCTTACGAGCCGCCCGGTGTAACCCGGCCCCGCCTGGGCGGGTCTCACCACGGGTTATATCCCCAACATTAGGCCCCAGGTTGATTTGAGCCAGCTCATGTCAATCTTTAACTTTACTTAACGGCGAGTCTTCATTGCGCTATCATCTGGAAAGTCAACTTGTAACCCGCCATGACGTCATACGGAATATTCGGAAAAGATTCCATAACGTTTGCAACGGATCTTTGTCACCGAAAGGTCATCCCGAAAATCAAGGCGCCAATTTACTGTAGCTCCCCACTTTCGCGCGTACGGTTGCCCTTTTCCTTATAAATAGCGCCACGTGCGCCTCCTCCCTTTCTCCGCCTGTCGCTGTCGTCTCCTTCCTCGCGTGAAGCCTCCCTCTCCAGAGCTCCGCCGCCCGGAACCGAAGACGCGCCGTCGCTCTCCTCGCCGGCCACTGCCTCAGCCCGAAACGGACCAGAGCCTCATCGGCGCCTCCGCATCTCAGAGGTAAGCTCCTCTGATCCTCATTGAATCTGTGTACACTCCCGTTAGGGTTCCGAGTTCTTCCTTGTTCTTACAAGTTCATCACCATCGATAACCACCGAGGCATCGAGCACTGCCCAAGACCTCGTATCACTACCCTTTGGCTGCGGGCACTCCTCCGAAGTCCATCCCCCACTCATTTTTGTGTCCATATGACACTCATTGTTGCGGGTAGATTGATCTCGTTCATCCACTGTTATTTCTAGGTCGTATTCATTTTCATTTTTTCTTCGCCCGTAGATCTTGCAATGAATAGACAATATGCAAAATCTGTTTTCTGCACTTAGTCATTTTCCCATCCATACCATCTTGGCTTCGTAAGTCGCCATTGTATTGCCGGCTCTCCGCCAATTTTTCTGGCGGCTTAGCTCTTCCACTTACACTGATTATAACTGCATTACACAGCGACTGCTCTTCTTAACCCGCCATTCCTTCTATTTTTGTAGCGTAACCCGCCGTCATGACAAGGACTCCATCCTCCTGTGATTGGGTCAGCTCCGGAGTCACTGAAGAACTCCTAGCTAACTTTGTTGAATCTGGCATGTTACCAAGTAAAGAGGAAATACACTGGCGGGTTCCAGGACCGGAGAAGAGGCCTGAGCCCAAGGAGGGAGAGATCATCATATTTACTGACCACATCCTTCGCGGGTTTCGCCCTCCCGGGTCAAAGTTTTTTCGGGATGTTCTTCACTTCTTCCAGATCCATCCTCAAGACATAGGCCCCAACTCAGTTACCAATATATGCCAATTCCAAGTTTTAACTGAAGTCTATATGCAAGAAGAACCGTCTGTTGACCTCTTCTATGAATATCACTATGCAAACCGCCAGACTGAAATGGCGGCCGGTCCCAGCTTGGAACTTGGTGGTATTACCATCCAAAGACGAAGAGACCTGCCATACCCTTCAGCCACCTTGCCGAGTCACCCCAAGGACTGGAACAAAACCTGGTTTTATTGCCAGGACACCTCTCCTGAAGGCGAAAATCCCCTGCCGGGTTACCGTCCAACCCGGCTCTGCTTTACCAATGACAACCCCCTCCCAGCACGAATGACAGCCGCCGAGCGAGCAAAGTATGCCTCGGCTTACACCAAGGTCAAGGCTCTGCTGGCTAACGGCTTGACAGGTGTTGACCTAACCCGTTGCTGGGTAAGCTGGAAAATCATGCCGTTGAGCCGGCGTGACCGGCTTATGTGCGAATATACGGGTGAACCCAATGACCCCCTTTGCTTCAAGACAACTCCCTTGACTGACGAAGACATCAACAGTGGCGTCAAGGGACTCCTTGGCGAAAGTCAGGAAGCCTGCGACAAGGTTGGGCTAAAGCCCTTCTATGCCAAGAATCCGGCTCCAGACGTAAGTCTCTTTTCCTTCAATTGATTATACTTATCTTGCACCTTGTAACCTTAACCGGCGGCTTATATATAGGCCAACTCCCCGTTCTGGAAGAAGAAATTTAACCCGCCGGTGAGAAAGCCTAAGACGAAAACCCCAGCCAAGAAGAAGAAGAAAACCGCCACTCCAGAGCCGGCCGAAAGTGACGACTCGGAGGTAGAACTTGATTCTCTTGGCCGTCTCTTTATACAGCTTATTGACAATAATTACTCACAGGATGAGACGGAAGCAAGCCACGCCAACGCCCCTGAGGTAATTGATATTTCTGACTCAGAGATCTATTCACAAGACAGAGTACGGCGGGTCGTCCGGAAAGTCCCCTTCTCTCATCCTCTTGCTCACTTAGATCCCAATTTCCTTTTGAAAAAGCAACAGCACAACTCCCGACGCCAGACCCGGAGCGCCGGCTCTGCCGACCTCGTGGCCGGGTTACCTCATTCCCCGACTCCTCGAAGACGGCCAGCTGAGGTATCCTTTTACAGAAACATAATTCTCATCAACTTTGCATTGTAATCTTACTGTCTTGTATTACTTTGGATGCCTTCAGGATTCTCCGCCTTCATCTGGCGACTCAACCGCATCAAAGCTGCCCCCAATGAAGATCAACCCGGAGTATGTATATTATTTTGCACTTGAATGTTTTCAATGTCCTTGACATATATATATAACCATCAACTGCGCCTTCCAGGGCCCAAGCCAAACGAAGAAAAACTGGCGGGTCTACTGCCGCCCCAATTGCTAAAGAGCCAGTGTTTGCTAAGCCGGCCTCTCGACCAGCCGCAGATACTGAGAAAAACATTCACCAGCCACCTGAGCCGGCGGGTCATGATACGACCGCTGAAAACCCTGCGAGGGATGATCCTAAACTGCCCAGCCCTTCAATGGCTGATGAAGAAACAGCTCTTCCAGACGTTGTTATTACTGAGACGGGTCACCACACCCCTGAACCCCGTGTATTAACAAGGCACTCTGGCAAAGCTGAAACTTCTTCGCTGGAGGAATTTAATTTGGAACCTACTGTACTGGAGAAGTTTACCGCTGATGAACTTCATGCTGGATTTCTAAACCGCCTGGAGTCAAGCCGGAAGATAGAGCTGAAGTTTGTCAGCCTTATGAAGAAAAAATATGAGGTAGTACTTTTACCAGCCTGTCCTTTATACCCTTTCCTAGCCGCCAAGAGCCGGATTAATATGTCAAATAATAAACCGGGGCTTTCCTTAGCAATACTTTTCATAACTTGAGCTGTAGCCCCCAAGTATCGGGTTTAGTATAAGTAGTAGGCCGATACTCGATGTATAGAGTTTGAACAGTTGTAGCCCCCAAGTCCGGGTTATCATGAAATGATGACCCGGATTCTCATTGGATACTGTATAAATGTTGATTATAGCCCCCAAGGGCCGGCTTATCTTTTTTTTAAAAGATTAGCCGGGACAAGCCCTAGAGAACAAATAGACATTAGCCCCCAAGTGTCGAGTATATTGCTTGCAATCTGCTTGAGACTTGTAGCATAATTTCCTCAGTGGTAACTTACCATGAACATTGAACCCCCCTTTTCCTGCTTTTGAATTGTTACAGGATGCTCTAGAGGCGGCTGAGTCTGAAATGGCCAGCCTGAAGAAAAATCTCGATGTGCAACAGACCGCCCGGTTAGAGGCGGAAACCAAGTGGCGGGTTGCCGTCGAAGATCTTGAAAAGACGCAAGTGGACTTTGCTCTTTTCAAGAAGAATACTGAAACTCATCAAGCCGCCCTGACCAAGCGTGCAGAAGATGCTGAAGGGCGGCTTGCCACTGTGTCGACAGAGCTGCAGACCCTGAAACAGCATATATCCAGGATGACCTCTGCTATCTTTGGTAAGCATATGGTACTTAATGACCGTCTTGTCCGTGATAAATAATATATCTGGCGGCTTATACCACCAAACCCTTTTTTTTTTTTTTTTTTTTCGCAGGTGAAAGGAGCCGCCAGTTATCCTCTGACAGTGTGATGAAGCTGAAGGCAGTGTACTCCTTAGCTGAACAACTCTACTGCGGGACTCTCCTGACCATTAAAGCTATGCTGACTGAAAGGAGCATCCCCAAGCACATGAAAGATATCTTAGAGCTGCTGTCCACGCTGCCTAAGCAGATTGATGAGCTCAAAAGATCAGCCGCCAGGCAGGGGGCTCTATCCGCGTTAAGCCGGTGCTTGGCTTTCGCTCCTGAGTTAACTGCTGACGAGATGATGGACGGGTTCCCGTCCAAGAAAGATGACGGCTCGGAGTTCACTACGGAAGACTATGCTCAATGCAGAAAATCTTCCAGGGTTCTTGCCTCCAAGCTGGTGGAGGATCTTGACATGTCAACTTACCAGGCGGCTTACAGCGAGACATCCAAGAAGATACGCGGTCCCACATTTGAATGCAGAGACTTGACCCCCGTGCGCCGTAAGCATTTCTTTGCCCCTGAGATTGATCCATCTCCTCTGTTTGAGGACGCCCAGTTTGAAGCACTAACACACTGCAACTGGGACGTGGACAATCTTCAGATCGAAGAAGTCGAAGACCCGGAGCAGGATGACTCGCCGTCGAGCTGAACTTGATATTTGATAACCCGGTTTCTTGAGCCGCCGATGTGTATAAAACTTTTGGCTGCTTGCCTGGTGAGCTCTCAAAGAGAGCTTTGTAATAGGCTTGTAGAAAAACTCTTTCACTGTCTGACCCGTGCCATAGTGCACGTATGAGTCTTTAGTCAATCATAATATATTCCTTGCTTTTCTTCAAGCGGCTTATGATATCAATCTGCACGGCGTCTTACCTTGTAGACAAACCCGGCAATATAAGAAGACAGAAACATGTTCTGCATCACTGCGAAGGGTGACTTAAAAAGTCTAACCCGGAGGCGTGAAACCTCATTTTCTTTGCCTGCTTTTCCGAATATATAAGCCGGTTCTTCTGTGGTCTTAGCTACTTTGAACTCTTAATAAGAGCGTAGCAACCCAGAAAGAGACGCAGCAAATAGAAGAGTTAACCTCGCCGCTGTAAGAGGCACTTGCAGAGGGTAAGTTATAGAACTCGCTGCACCCCTGACAAAACACATCTACTTACAGGCAGGTATAACCCGTAGTTACAAATGTAAGAGTTAACCTCGCCGCTGTATGAGGCCTTTGTAGGGGGTAAGTTATAGAACTCGCTGCACCCCTGACAAAGCGCATCTACATACAGGCAGGTATAACCCGGCCTTACAGAGTTAGCCTCGCCGCTGTAAGAGGCCTTTGCAGGGGGTAAGTTTTAGAACTCGCTGCACCCCTGACAAAATGCATCTGCATACAGGCAGGCATAACCCGTTTTCCTAGATTAGAGGAGGTGAGTTCATGACTCGCTGCACTCCCAGTAATCTTTGTTGATATTATCAACTTTGCACACCAACTTATAAGCCGCCGTCTTGTAAGCCGCCAGTATGTGGTGATATTGTAGATAAGGAGCCGATCAAGAAGGTTGAAGCTTAACCCGGCGGGTTAGAAGCCCCCAAATGACCTTGTAACTCCGGCTTGAAGAGCCAGACCAAGAGGCTTGAAGCCTAACCCGGCAGGTTGAAAGCCTCCAAATGATCATATGATTGTAGCCATCTTGGACAATGTGATGTAAAAACGGCAGATGCCCCGGCTTGCAGGGATACCAACTTTATTATATATATATATATATATAATATATACAATGATATTATACAACGAGGGAAGTCGATGACTTAGGTGTAGTAAGGCCGCAAATGAGCGATATTCCACGGCCGGAGGGTCTCCTGCCCAGAAGTTCGTGACTCGTCTCGTACATCAATGAGATAGTATGACCCATTGTTGAGGTTTCTGCTAACCACAAAAGGCCCTTCCCATGGAGGAGACAACTTGTGCGCATCCGTCTGATCTTGAATCAGGCGCAACACTAAGTCGCCTTCTTGAAACGTCCGGGTCTTGACTCGGCGGCTGTGATAGCGGCGCAGGTCTTGCTGATAAATCGCCGATCGAGCCGCCGCCAGGTCACGCTCTTCATCCAAAGCATCCAATGCGTCTTGACGCGCTGTTTCATTGTCTGTCTCAACGTAAACCGCCACCCGTGGCGAGTCATGATGTATGTCACTTGGTAAGACGGCTTCTGCGCCGTAAACCATGAAGAAAGGCGTATAGCCAGTGGATCTGTTGGGAGTTGTATTGATGCTCCACAAGACTGATGGTAACTCCTCAACCCAACAACCCGGCGTTCTCTGCAAAGGAACCATAAGTCGGGGCTTGATACCTCTCAAGATTTCCTGGTTAGCATGCTCCGCCTGACCATTGGACTGTGGATGAGCAACAGCAGAGACGTCAAGCCGGATGTGCTCTTCTTCACAGAAGGTTTGCATAGCCCCCTTGGATAGGTTTGTGCCATTATCTGTGATTATACTGTGAGGGTAACCAAAACGGTAGATCAATTTTTTGACAAACTGAACCGCCGTAGCTGCGTCACACTTGCTGACCGGCTCAGCCTCTACCCACTTCGTGAATTTATCAACCGCCACCAAAAGGTGGGTCTTCTTATCTTTGGATCTCTTGAAGGGCCCGACCATATCAAGCCCCCAGACCGCAAACGGCCAAGTAATCGGGACCATGCGCAACTCCTGAGCCGGCACATGAACATGCCGTCCAAACTTTTGACAGCCATCACACTTGAGCACCAAGTTTTCTGCATCCTTATGAGCCGTCAACCAGAAGAAACCATGTCTAAAAGCCTTGGCCACCAGAGATTTTGAGCCGGCATGATGACCACAATCGCCGGCGTGGATTTCATTAAGGATCTCCTTGCCTTCCTCAGGTGAAACACAACGCTGAAAAACGCCCGTAACACTGCGTTTATGTAACTCGCCATTGATGATTGTCATGGACTTAGATCGTCTGACGATTTGTCTTGCCAAGGTCTCCTCGTCAGGTAACTCGCCACGAGTGAGATACGCCATGTAAGGCAACGTCCAGTCAGGAATAGCACGCAGAGCCGCCACCAATTGCCCCTCCGGGTCAGGAATAGCCAGATCTTCCTCCGAAGGTAACTTAACTGAAGGGTGATATAACACGTCCAAGAAAACGTTAGGCGGCACCGGCTTACGCTGGGAGCCAATTCTTGACAATGCGTCAGCCGCCTCGTTCTTACGACGATCAATGTGATCCACCTGATAACCCTTGAAGTGACCTGCAACGACGTCTACCGCCTGACGATAAGCCGCCATGCGTGGGTCTTTGGAATCCCACGTGCCTGAAACTTGCTGAGCCACAAGGTCTGAGTCGCCGAGGCATCTAACCCGGCTCAGATTCATCTCCTTAGCAACCCGGAGGCCATGAAGCAAAGCTTCATACTCAGCTGCATTGTTAGTACAAGGAAACATCAGCCTTAATACGTAACGGAACTTGTCACCTTTGGGGGAAGTTAAGACAACTCCAGCCCCCGAACCTTCCAGCTGTCTAGACCCGTCGAAGTGAATCGTCCAGTAAGTGTTGTCCGGTTTCTCCTCTGGCGACTGACACTCAGTCCAGTCGTTTATAAAGTCCACCAAAGCTTGAGACTTAACCGCTGTGCGAGGCACATATTTTAGATTAAGAGGTCCAAGCTCCAAAGCCCACTTAGCAATCCGGCCAGTGGCTTCTCTGTTTTGAATTATGTCTCCCAACGGGGCAGAGCTAACCACTGTGATCGGGTGTCCCAAAAAATAGTGTTTCAACTTCCGGTTTGCCATGAATACTCCATAGATCAGTTTCTGCCAATGTGGGTATCGCTGCTTGGACTCGATCAAAACTTCACTGACGTAGTAAACCGTCCGTTGAACCGGATATTCCTTCCCTGCCTCCTTGCGCTCCACAACAACCGCAGCGCTGACTGCCCT
Source organism: Elymus sibiricus (assembly GCA_039707655.1). Classification (NCBI taxonomy): domain Eukaryota; kingdom Viridiplantae; phylum Streptophyta; class Magnoliopsida; order Poales; family Poaceae; genus Elymus; species Elymus sibiricus. The sequence goes on along the minus strand of CM077671.1, from coordinate 89,978,914 downwards.
GTTGTTAGCCGCCACATAGAGGAGTAACGGTTCCTTTTCAGCCGGAGCAGCCAAGACGGGCGGCTCAGTCAGTTGCTTCTTAAGCGCATCAAACGCCTCACCCGCCGCCTTGCTCCAGACGAAATCACCCGTCTTCTTTATCATTTGATACAAGGGGATTGCCTTCTCGCCCAGGCGGCTTATGAACCGGCTTAACGCGGCGATTCGACCCGCCAGGCGCTGAACGTCGTTTATGCACGCCGGCTCAGACAAAGATGTAATTGCTTTGATCTTGTCCGGGTTAGCTTCAATCCCACGCTCAGAAACCAGAAACCCCAAAAGCTTGCCTGCGGGAACTCCAAACACACACTTGGCCGGGTTAAGCATCATCTTGTAAACCCTCAAGTTGTCGAAAGTCTCCTTCAGGTCGTCCAGCAAAGTTTCCTTCTTCCTTGACTTGACCACTATATCATCCACATAAGCATGAACATTGCACCCAATTTGACTGTGAAGACAGTTCTGCACACAACGTTGATAAGTCGCCTGGGCACTCTTGAGCCCGAAAGGCATAGACACATAGCAGAAAGCACCAAAAGGCGTGATGAAAGCCGTCTTCTCTTGGTCTTTGACTGCCATCTTGATCTGGTGATAACCTGAATGGGCGTCCAGGAAGCATAAACTCTCACAACCCGCCGTTGCATCAATGATCTGATCAATCCGAGGGAGAGCAAACGGGTCAGCTGGACAGGCTTTGTTGAGATCCGTGTAATCCACACACATTCGCCAAGTGCCGTTCTTTTTAAGCACCAGCACCGGGTTAGCTAACCACTCCGGGTGAAAGACCTCCATGATGAACCCTGCTGCTAAGAGCCGGGCTACTTCTTCTCCAATAGCTTTGCGCCGCTCCTCATTGAAACGACGAAGGAATTGCTTGATCGGCTTGAACTTAGGATCCACATTAAGGTGGTGCTCAGCAAACTCTCTCGGTACACCCGGCATGTCAGACGGCTTCCATGCAAAGATGTCCCGATTCTCACGGATGAATTTGATGAGCGCGCTTTCCTATGCGGGGTCCATGTTAGCCCCTATAGTGAACTGCTGAGATGAGTCGCCCTCCGTAAAATCCACCTGTTTGGTATCATCCGCCGAAAACTTGAGGGGCGGCTCTGATTCCGTAGTAGGCTTCTTCAAGGGAGTCATATCCTCCGGGTCAACATTCTCTTTATAAAACTTGAGCTCTGCCTCTGCACAACTTGACTCTGCATAAGCCGCATCGCCTTCCTCACATTCAAGAGCCGTCTTCCGATCACCGTGCACAGTAATCGTTCCTCGTAACCCGGGCATCTTGAGCTGTAAGTAGACATAACAAGGCCTAGCCATGAATTTGGCATAAGCCGGCCGTCCGAATAAAGCATGATACGGACTTTTAATTTTGACCACCTCAAACCACAGGGACTCCACCCTGTAATTGTACTCATCACCAAAGGCGACTTCCAGCGAAATCCTGCCCACTGGGTAAGCCGACTTGCCAGGCACCACACCATGAAAGACTGTGGAAGACGGCTTAAGATCTTTGTCAAGCAGACCCATCCGGCTGAAAGTATCATAATACAGGATGTTGATGCTGCTACCACCATCCATAAGAACCTTCGTGAACATGTATCCACCAACCTGGGGGGCAACCACCAAAGCTAATTGCCCCGGGTTGTCAACCCGCGGCGGGTGATCCGCCCTGCTCCAAGTGATGTCATACTCAGACCACTTCAGATATTGCGGGAGAGCCGGCATGACCGCATTAACCGCCCGCTTGCGTACCTTCTGGTCTCGCTTGTCGAAGCTGGTTGTGAAGACGTGATACTGACCCCCGTTGAGTTGTTTTGGGTTACTCTGAAAACCGGACTGGTTATGTTGCTGTTGGCCACCGCCTCCAGACTGTTGATTATGACCTCCTTGATTACCCTGATTCTGGTAACCCGACCCTGAGCCGCCAGGACCCAAGCCGGCTCCTGACCCGCCTGGCCCTGAGCCGCCGGACGGTCCATTACCGTTGTTATGATGCTGCTGAAGGCTGTAATCTCGAAACTGCCGCATAATGTGGCAATTCCTCCACGTATGCCCTGCCGGCTTATCAGGTCGACTATGCTCTGGACAAGGCTTATTAAGCATTGCTTCCAAATTAAATGGAACCTTTCCCTTGTTAAAATTCTGCTTGAAGTTCCCATTGCCCTTGGCATGGTTATTCCCAGCGCTGGTATTCGCCACCAATTCTGACCCGCCGTCCGGGTGTTTCCGCTTGCCAGAGTTGCCGTTTCCAGCCGCGTTCTGCTGCTGACCCTTTCCATTGTTACCTTTCTTCCCTTGACCTGATTTCTCATCATCAGAGCCTGGGTCTTTCGTGTTGTCAGAGTCCGCATACTTGGTTAGAGCCGCCATAAGCTCCCCCATGTCTTGACACGAACGTTTAAGCCGGCCAAGCTTCTGCTTCAAAGGCGTGAAGTGGCAATTTTTCTCCAGAATCAAAACTGCTTGAGCCGCCGTGATCTGTTCTGAAGAGTGGATGATAGTCGAAACCCGCCGGACCCAATGATGAGCCGACTCATCCGTCTGTTGCATACAATGATCCAAATCCACGATCGTCATGGGCTGCTTGCACGTCCCTTTGAAATTTTTGATAAATTTCGCCTTCAACTCGGCCCAGGAAGTAATGGTGTTGGGTGGCAAACCCTTCAACCACGTGCGAGCCGGCCCTTCTAGCATCATGATAAAGTACTTGGCACACACTGCATCACTAACATCCAACATCTCCATGGCGAGCTCATAGCTTTCGATCCAAGCCTCCGGAGGTAGGTCAGCTGTGTAATTGGGCACCTTACGAGGGCCCTTGAAATCTTTTGGCAGGCGCTCGTTCCGTAAAGCCGGCGCTAAGCACGGCACTCCCACAGCCCGGGAGGTCAACCCGGCTCCGGCTGAGACGGAAGGTGCAGCCGTGGGTTCCGGATGAGCCGCCGCTGCCGCCAGAGCCGCCGCTTCTCGTTGTGCTCTCGCTCGATCCACCAGCGCCTGCGCATCCAGAGCCGGCCGGTCAGCCCGCGGCGGGTTCCGATGTCGTTCACTGCTAGATACCGCCGGCGACTCATAACGCCGGCTGTAACTGCGACTGGGGATGGGGGTTGAATGCACACGACTCCGGCTGTAAGCATACTTCTCCTGCTGGGCCATTGCCGTTCGTAGGTATCCAACCGCGTTCCGCACTTCTTCTGCGAAGGGTGACTCATCGGGAATTGGGATAGCAGTCAGCCGAGTTGCTGCCGCTACCAAGTTCTCCGCCGGGTTAGAGTAATGACCCGGCGGCGTAGGAAAAGAGGTCGGTGCAATCTGGTTTCGTCGGGGCGGGTTAACCTGCTGATGCTGAGCCGCCGCCCGGCTTCCAGGTACTTCCGCCGTCCGGGTTACGACCAAAGGCACGTTCTGTCCCGTTCCTGGCGTGTTGAAAAGATTCCTCGCTTCATACTGATCCGGCAAGCGGGATTGGTGCCTCATCCGCTGAACCGCCGCTGCTGATTGCTGCTCCAGCCCAAGACGGAAAGCATCCGCCCTAAGGCGCTCTGCCTCAGCGTCCATCTGAGTCTTCAGTTCATTGATCTCCTGCTGGACTTCAGTCATCTGATTCTTCAACCTCGCAATCTCCGTGTTACGGGCGGCTTGATTTTCAGCTGTGACCTCAGTTGCCATCAGGGTTGAAAGCTCACCCATTAAATCCAGAAGGACCTGAGCCGGCTGCCTGCCAGCCCCCGATCCGGTTGCCTCAGCAGCTGTGCTGTTATGAGCCGCCGCGGAACCCGCCATGAAGACGGCGGCGCGGTTCGGCGGCTCATATTCCTCCGGTTTATGAAAATCCGACTCGGGGTAAGGCTCAACGTAGCCCCCGAGTCCGCCATTATGGAGCTGGTAGATTGATTCCGTCTCTCCGCTCGAAGATCCGTTTTCAGAGCAGATGGGAGTTTCCTCCTGTGACATAGATCCTTCTAGATCCATGCCCTGAGTGAAGCCGACGAAGACGTGTTTCCGACCCGGTTTGGCACGGGCGGGTTGACCGCGTTGGGCGGGTTGCTTGCGCCGAGCCGGCTCGACGATGTCGGTGTAGACGTCCGGCCCGGGTTCAGATCCGCCGATCTTGCCGATGAAGACGTGAATCCCGCCGAAGGGGACCCGGAAACCATACTCAACGGAGTCAGCCTCGGGGCCCCAGCCGGCGTCGTCGATGTAGAGCCGGCCACGGCGACTCTTGGTCATCCTGCCAACCGCGTACCCCTCGATCCCTGGTAGAGAGCCCTTTGAGAACTCAACACCACCGAGCGCTGGCCCCACGGTGGGCGCCAACTGTCGTGGTTTTGTCACGGCAGATGTCCGAAGACTTAGGTTCGTGGCCATCGCCATAGCAGTGGACTCAAAGGGGTTGATCGGGACGAAGGACACGAGATTACCCAGGTTCGGCCCCTCAAGTAGAGGTAAAAGCCTACGTCCTGCTTGTGTTGTATTAGCTGGAGTATCGATTACAAAGGAGCGGATTGCTTGACCTAGCTCTCGATTCCTTGGTCTCTCTCCTAAGCCGCCCCGGGGTCTAGCCTTTATATAAGAGGTCAAGGCCCCGGGTTACACGAGTCTCAAACCGACTCACATAGCGTGTCCTATTCTGTCTCTAAGCCGCCATACCATCTTGGGTAAGCCGCCACCGGGCGGCTTAGCCTCCCGGGTCTTCACGCCATCTTCCGTCTCTGGGCCCTTGTCAACGGCCCATCTGGTAAGCCGCCCTGGCGGCCTTGCCTGCATCCTTAAGCCCACCTTACAAGTCTTGGGCTTACGAGCCGCCCGGTGTAACCCGGCCCCGCCTGGGCGGGTCTCACCACGGGTTATATCCCCAACACCCGGGGCCATAGTTTTCCCTAGCGGCATCTCTCATGTTGCTAGGCAGCATACATTGGGTAACAAATTACTGTTGGGCAATTGATAGAAAATCGGATAGTTATGCGATTTTCATGGCAATGATCATGTGTATATAGGCATCACATCCATAAACAAATAGGCCGACTCATGCCTGCACCTATTACTATTACTCCACTCATCGACCGCTATCCAGCATGCATCTAGAGTATTAAGTAAAACAAAGTAATGCATGGAGAACGATGACATGATGTAGACAAAGTAAACTCAAGCAATATGAATAAACCCCATCGTGTTATCCTTAGTAGCAATACCACAAAGACGCATCTTGTCCCCTACTTTGTCACTGGGATATAGAAACTCGTCAGGTTGAACCTACCACAACGCACCACTCCCACTGAAGATAGATCAATCTACTTGGCCAAAGCACATCGATAAATCGGAGAGCATTACGAAGCTATAATGATCATGCAAATAAGAATCTTAATATTCAGAGGTGACTCAAACACTTTTCATGAATAATCTGAACATAAACCCACAATTCATCGGATCCCAGCAAACACACCGCACAATAGGATTACATCGGATAGATCAAAGCGAAGATGCGATGACCATTGTGTTGAAGATCAAGAGATAGAGAGGTTGCCATCTAGGTACTAGCTATAGACCCGTAGGGTCTGTGGTGAACTACTCACACATCATCATGAGGGCAGCAAGGTTGATGTAGAGGCCCTCCGTGATCGATCCTCCCTCTGGCAGGGTGCCGGGACGGAGCTCCAGATGGCCTCGCGACGGAACAGAGACTTGCGGCGGCGTAAAAAGAGTTTCGAGACTGCCTCTAGGGTTTTTGGGATATATGAGAATCTATAAGCCAGAGAGGGGCGTCGGGAGACACCCGAGGGAGGCACAAGCCATCAGGGCGTTTTCGGTGAGACCGATATATGAATTTCGGTGGTACCGATATGGGTGACCTAGGCAGTTACCAAATCTCGCTGAGACCGATTTCTCAAACTCGGTGGGACCGATTTCAAGAAATGGGTTAACAGAGAGATGGTCCAACTTCTCGGTGCGCCCTGTTGGCTTGTGGGCCCCTCGTGCGGCTCCTGGCCTCCTTCCGAAGTTTCCAGGTCTTCTTTTGGTCCAGAAAAAATCATCAAAAAGTTTCATGACAATTGGACTTTGTTTGGTACTGTAAACCTGAAAAGTGAAAAACATGCAGAAAACAACAACTGGCACTGGGCACTGGGTCAATAGGTTAGTGCTAAAAAATATTATAAATTGGTAAATAAAGACCCAAAAAGTATCCTACAATGATAATATATCAACATGGAACAATCAAAAATTATAGATACGTTGGAGACGTATCACTTCTCGCCCGATGCCAGCTGCCCGCATTCATGCCGTTGTAGAGCGCCGCTCCCCATTGAAGATCGGATGATGACTCTCACTGGTGCCGGCATTGAAGCGGCTTGCCGGCCGAGGGTGCCGCCCGCGACGCGTATCCGGTGTCCGCGCATGATCAATGCCGGAGACGCGTGACTGGACGGGATGAGACGGATATCTACCTCGCCTGTTTAATGCCTTGTCTGTCCGTATGCTGACATTAAGCAGGCTCGCCGGTCGAGAAACCCACTCCAGTGCCCCGCATTGACGCCTGGCCTCACCGGAATCCGCTATTTAAGGGCGGACACACCTGACTATCTCCACAACACAACACATCCGCTCCACATCCTCCTCCCTTGTACCATGATGTCTACTACACAACTTTATTCTTGTAGACTCTGTTGGGCCTCCAAGCGCAGAGTTTTGTAGGACAATAACAATTTTCCCTCAAGTGGATGACCTAAGGTTAATCAATCCGTGGGAGGTGTAGGATGAAGATGGTCTCTCTCAAACAACCCTGCAATCAAATACAATAAATTTCTTGTGTCCCCAACACACCTAATACAATGGCAAATTGTATAGGTGCACTAGTTCGGCGAAGAGATGGTGATACAAATTTAATATGGATAATAGAAATAGGTTTTTATAATCCGAATAAATAAAAACAACAAGGTAACAAGTAGTAAACATCAAGCAAAACGGTATATTAATGCTTGGAAATAAGGCCTAGGGTTCATACTTTCACTAGTGTAATCTCTCAACAATGCTAACATAATAGAATCATATGATCATCCCCCAACGTGTGACAAAAAATCACTCCAAAGTTCATAAGTAGCAGAGAACATAAGATGAAACTATTGTAGGTAGTAGAACCACCTCAAAGTTATCCTTTCTGATCAATCTATTGAGCTATTCATATAGGTGTCACAAACATCCCTAGAGTTCGTACTAAAATAACACCATATGATACACATCAATCAACCCTAATGTCACCTAGATACTCCAATGTCACCACAAGTATCCATGGGTTAATTATTCAACATGCATCAAACAATTTCAGATTCATCATATTCAATCCAACACAAAGAACTTCAAAGAGTACCCGAAGGTTTCTATCGGAGAAAGTAGGATGAAAACGTGCATCAACACATGTGCATAGACCCCCCAAGGTCACCGGAATCTGCAAGTTGATGCCATAACATATATCAAGTGAATCAATAGAATACCCCATTGTCACCACGGGTATCCACATGCAAGACATACATTAAGTGTTCTCAAACCCAAAGTATTCAATCCAACATAACGAGATCTCAAAGGGAAATATTCAATTCATCACATCAAGATAGCAAGGGAAGAACACCATATGATCCAACCATATTAACAAAGCTCATGATATATCAAGATCGTGACATCTCAAGAACACGAGAGAGAGAGACGGATCAATCACATAGCTACTGGTACATACCCTCAGCCCCGAGGGTGAACTTCTCCCTCCTCATCATGGAGACCGCCGGGATGGTGAAGATGGCCTCCAGTGATGATTGCCCCCTCCGAAAGGGTGCCGGAATAGGGCTCCAGATGAGTTTTCTTTGGTACAGAGACTTGCGGCGGCGGATCGGAAGTTCTAGGTTAATTTATGGGGGTTTTGAAATTTATAGGATTTTTCAGCGTTGGAATCACGCGGAACGGAGCCACGGGATGGTCCCAAGCCACCAGGGTGTGCCCAGGGGGTGATGGCGCCCTGATGGCTTGGGGCACCTAGTGGCCTCCCTCCGGTGGTTCTTCGCTCCAATATTTCTTATTTGTTCCAGAAAAAAATCGTCAAAAAGTTTCGGGCGATTCCGAGAACTTTTATTTTCTACACAAAAAACAACACCAAAGTAATTCTGCTGAAAACATCGTCGGTCCAGGTTAGTTCTAATTAAATCTATAAAGTGCATCAAAACCATATAAAAGTATTGTAAACATAGGTAATATGGCATGAATACTTCATAAATTATCGATACATTGGAGACATATCACACCACATCCGCTATGACCGCAGGCGGCGAAGCTCTATGGGCCAGCCTTTCTCCGGAGATGAAACAGGAGGTGGTCGCCCTTGCTGCCGCCTGGCAGAGCCGCCGTGCCAGGCGGATCGAGGCCGGCTTGCTGGCTAGCTCGCCCGAAGTATCCGATGACGATGAGGACAACACCACGATGGAGACAGGCTCTGATGTCACCGTCCCTGCTCCCGCGCCACATATGCACTCCGGCTACACCATGGCGCAGGCGCCGCAGCCTGCGTCGGCGCGTACATCGACGTTACATCGGACACTAGAGCAACATCGGCTCGCGTTGGGTCAGATCGACGACAAGCACGTGAGCCAGGAGACCCTTGCGGCCATGGCCGCGACGAACTCGAACTTCGTCGCGGAGCAGCGTGCCATCTACGACGCAATCCATGCTCAAGCCAGCGCTCGTCGGGAAGCGGCCGCCGCAGAGGCACAGTTGCAGGCGATCACGGAGGAGAACAACGCCAACTGCACCTCCTACGCGCCGCCGACGAACCATCAGGCGGCCCAATGGGACGGCAACAGCCAAGGCGCCACCATTTACCCCGTGGACCTCATGCCCACCGGCGACGGACAGGACGCGGACTCCTCCGAGGATGAGTAGGGCATGAGAGGCGGCAGGGCCTGGTGTCCCATGTGGGCCAGTCCGTCTCCTGTGTTCTACTCTTCCTCGCCGGAGACCGCACCTTCACTTCATCGGTCTTATCGCCAGTGCTCACGGAGACGACAAATGGAGGACGACACGGGCTTGGACGCCGTGCGCCGCCACCGTAGGATAGGTTTAGGGACGAGTCTTTTTTGTTCTAAATGTTCAAAATGTAATGAAATCCGCCGTGTTTGTATGAAATCCGTCATGTTTGCATGAAACTCGGCCGTGTTTGCATGAATTTCATCCGGTTGGTTCGAGTTGTTGTCAAAATGTATGCGGCTAGCGTTGGATGCCGTTCTCCCGCATCCGAGTTGTTGTCAAAATGTATGCGGCTAGCGTTGGATGCCGTTCTCCCGCATCCGTGTCCGCGGACTGCCCCCCTGTCCACGGATGGACGTGGAAGGAAATTTGTGGGTTGCCGTTGGAGATGCCCTTATTTAAACTGGAGGAGATTGAAAAATATCACATGATATCATGAAGCGGGTCAGATGTTTATAAACTAGGAAGCAATTTTTAACACTACGACTATGCGAAATGACAGACTTATGATTATACAGTACTCCCTCCATTTCATAATACAAGAGCGTTTTGACAGAGGGAGTATGATAGAAGTTCAATCCCGGTACTAAAATTCTAACTGCGTCACATAGCTAGCGCTCCCATGCGAGTTGTCAACCTTTGAGAACTCACCGCCACCGTCAACACCGCTACCTCTGCTGCCCACCGATTTCCCACCGTCATCGGGATTTTTCGCCGTCATCATTGTCACCACCTAGGCCAAAGAGAGAGTGAGTTGCGCGAGTGAGCGAGGTTGGGGGAGAGGGTCGGCTATTTTGACCCTGGCCCAGGCGACACGGCCCGACTAAGCCCCGTCCCTTACGGTCGTCGGGTGGGGGTTGTCTCCCTGATGCCAACATGACCCTTGACACGCGTTATAATCATGTTTAGCCAGCTGAACCGGTATCCAAGTAAAAGTGATGGTTTATAGACAAAAAAAATAAACAAAAATGGTACTTCTTGCGAAAAGTGATACGATCCATATTAATTGTCGCAGTTTTAGGGCCTCTTTGATTCGCAGGATTCCCAAAACGAAGGAATAGGAAAAATGCAGGAATAGGATGGCATGTCCTATAGTACCTTACAGGATTTGAAAGAATGTTTGATAGCGCAGAAAAATAAAAGAATTCTACAAACAAAATTGAGTGGATGGAATTTTTTTCCTTCAAAACATAGTACAAATGGATCCTATGAAAAAATTCCTAAGGATGTCAATCCTACAAATCAGATGACCGTCAAAAGAAAAATTCCTAAGAATCCAAATTCTTCAAAAATCCTATGCAATTCCTTTAAATCAAAGGAGCCCTTAATAGTATAAAGTTATGCTAAATCTCCATAATTAATATGATAGGAGGAAGTGCTAGTTTTGTTTGAAAAATAGTACACTCACAATTGCGTAACCGTGGCGTGGCCCGCCGGCCTTCACCGGCACCGGCGCCGGCGCGTCCGGGAACAAATCGATTGCGCCTGCCACCTGCCCGCGGCCCACAGCGGCGCCACCGCACCGAATCCTAAGGCCCCCCATCACTCTGCTCTGGGTTATCCGAGGCCGTACCGGCGCTGGCAGGAGGCGGAGGGCGCGCCCTGAAAGATTCTTCCTGATTAGACCTAGCTTGCTCTGACCTAGTGAGTGATGCCCTGATCTGTTCACTCGATTCGGCACTGTAGGTGAAACCTTCACCGTTTCTTCATTTTGTTCCAAAAAATGGAACAATGGGGGTTCAATCCAGGTCAAGTTTCCCCCCTTGGATACTTAAATGATGTTATTATTTGGGTTGCTGACTCTAATATTAAGACCTTAGCTCTGAAGCTACAATGTAGAATCTTTTGTAACATCCTTGTGTTGATCTCTCTTGTGGTTTTTGGTATGGAGGCTCAGCTGCACTGCCCTGCATACCAAAGATACCGACAGAACAATAACTTCCACAGCACCCTCTGGGTATTGCTGCGCTCCCTTATCTCCTTGGCATTGCGAAAAGTATGGTACGATTCCTTCTGCTCAGACTCCAGAAGTTCTCAGTCGTAAGCATGCCATGCTTTCATCTGCAACTCTCTGAAAACTTCTCAGGTGAGACTCTTTTTTTCAGTTGAATATGTTCTTGCTCTGTGCTTGGGCATCGTTGGCACTGTGGCTGGCTGGCTGCTTCTCTGCAGAAGTATTGGCTCTTGGCAAAGGTAAGAGGCTTCTGGTCTTTCTACATTCTACTACATGCTTAGAGCATAAACTTGGTACTCTTTGGATCTTGTTTATGGTGGCTCCTTTGATCTTTAGTGTTTGCTTGCATAGCTTACTTTCCCTTGATTTTTCTGACATCAAATGTATGCATCCATGTGAAGTTGGAACGGACTTTGCTGATAACAAATACTACTACTTCTTCCTATTTTAGGCTGCTCTTTTGCATATAGGCTGTTTCTCTGCAAAAGTATTGGCTTGTTCAAAGAGCTTCTTGGCGAAGGTAAGAGGCTTCTTGTCTTTCTACTAGATCATAAACTTGCTAAATCTGTAGATCACCTGAAAAAAACTTGCTCCAGTATTGGACACCTTTCTTTGATTTATCTGACATCGAATATATTCATCCATGTGAGGTTGGAACAGACTGCTGGTGATAACACATACTACTTAATCTTCCAATTTTAGGCTGCTGTATCTTGTTCCCTTGATTCCCCGCCATTTTGTTTACATTTGTCATGGCGCCGGATCAAGATCATGATCAAGATAACAGTCATCTGGATGATACCCAGAAGTGTTTTTTCAAGTGCATGGTTGGCGATTTCCCAGAAAAAATGGCAAGCTCTGGAAGCCCTTTCTCTCCTTCAGATGGAATGCCATCCTCGTCAGAATGATAATTTTGTTGTTTGCTTGTTCCTGCAGGACATACCGCAGAAGTTTGTGGAGAATTTCAATGGTCATATCTCTGAAGTTATCAAGCTAGAAGCTCCTGATGGAAACATATACAATGTTCAAGTTATCAGGGATCTGAACAAGATAGTCCTCGGATCTGGATGGAGGGTATTTGTCAGCTTTTACAAACTAAAAGTGGGCTACTTCCTGGTCTTCAGGTACATTGGGGATTCTCACTTCAAAGTTCTGATATTTGATTTTGGAAGTTGCTGTGAGAAGGAAGTGTTCCACGTTCTCATGAACTGCGGCCCTAATGCCCAAGAAAAAGACACTCGTCCTGATCGATTGCCGCTGAGCGAGAGACGATGCCAAAATGGTGGATCAAGCAACAGTGTGTCCCATCGAAGGTGTGAGCTCTGCGATGTGCATTTCTATTGGCATCACCTGGATGATAGGCAGAAGCATTTTCTGAGGCTCATGGTTGGCGATTTCCGTCAAGAAATGGTAAGACCTTGGATAATAATGCCCTTCCTGACGTCTTGATGAAGTGTCGTCGTTTGATCAGAGATATATACTTTTCTGATTGCTTTGTTGTTTGTTCCTGCAGAGTATACCACAGAAATTTGTGAACAATTTCAGAGGCCGGATCTCTGAAGTTATGAAGCTAGAAGCTCCAGATGGAAACGTATACAACTTTAAGGTTACCAAGGATCTGAACAAGATAGTCCTTAGATATGGATGGGCAGCATTTGCCAGTGATTATGAACTAAAAGAGCATGACTTGCTGGTGTTCAGATACATTGGGGACTCGCACTTTAAAGTCCTAATATTTGACCCAAGTGGTTGTGAGAAACAATTATTCCACATTGTCTTGAACCATGCTCCTAATGTACCAAAAACAGGCATATCTCATGATCGTTCATTCCTCAGGGAAACAAGGTGCCGAGACTGCGGATCAAACGATAACAATAGTAGGAAAACAAAGAAGATGACTCCGGGGGACTCCCCTTCATCGAGATCTGGTAAATAATTGAAGGGTTGCATGTACATTTCCATTGGTACCTGTAACTGCTAACTGATGTCTTGATGATTGGGGTTGTGTAGCAGAAGGTGTCACATCTCCAGATTTCACCATGAATTCAGGTGGGCTTCGGGAAATCACCGAGCCTCACTATGTCCTGGCAACGGGGTGCAATCTGACTACAGCACAGAAGGCAGAAGTCGACGTGCTTGTGAAGAAAGTTAGGCCTGTAATTCCATTCTACATCACAGCCATGAACAAGACAAGTATGTCTGAATCTCTGGTATGTGTGCAGTATCCTCTACAGATTCAACGAGACTCCTGCAAAATTTGTTATTTAATGTTCAGATCTCTTGTCTGAAATTTTGTTGGAATTTTTAAAATTATAGTAGTTCTCCATAAATTACAATCTTCAATAATTTGAAAGGTTTATCACGATAGACATTCCAATCAATGGTTGGACGGTCAATACAATCGAACTATTCCATTCCACTGCTGAATGACGGAAACGGAAGCTTTTTCTTACTGATGGACTGATCCTGGGAGTCCTGATGATTCATTCGTCTCTAACAGGTCATCTGCAAGGATTACGCTGCCAAATACCTTCCACATGAAGACCAATTCATCACACTCTGCCATCCTCATAAGAGCAACATATGGCTAGACAATTTGAAGGTTATCACTGATGGTTCATGCATGCTTTCTGTTGGCTGGTCGTGCTTTGTTTTCCACAACGAGTTGCGGGAAAATGACATCTGCCTATTTGAAGTATCGAAAAGCGATGGTGAAGTGACAATGGTTGTTCATTCTCTTGAAGGAGGTCATCACCTACAAGGTGAGTATGCAACACATTTATACCTGCACACATGGCATTAAAAATAACGCTCAGGATCGCCAACTTTAAAGATGAATATGAGCCAAGAAATAGACTCCTTTTTTTTATGTAGCCAGAAAATGCATAAACCTTAACCAGTATGGAATCAAGAGTGAGTGTCACTTTACTTTATCATTTTGGAATGCCTGTTTGTGTTTTTACAGAGAAAGAGCCCGAATCTCAAAACAAGTGCAGTTATCCAGTTAAGGTCGAGGTGACCGAGGAAGAAGAGAGTGACAAAGAACATGCTGAGTCCAAATACTACTACTCAAGGTATGCCTATGACCTGACCGGCGAGGAGCAAGAGGAGATATTCAGGTCAGCGTTGATTCAACAGGGCAATCCGGTATACGTCGCCGTCCTGCAGGAGAATCACGTTAGCAGCAGGAATAACTTGCTGGTCAGTTCAGTTGTTCCTCTAACTACAATCTGGAAGACCTAGAAAGTTCATTAAACTGTCTTTGATAGACTTCCTGAACCGTCTGTGCCAAAGCTTTCTGTACTAATGAGTAATGACTAATGTTCTGCTGTACTATATGTGCAGACCTTCCCCCGAGAGTTTGCGGCTAAGCATCTCGCGGAGAGGCCGCATGACATCCTGCTCCTGAGACCTAACAGAACAGAGAAGTGGTGCGTGAGGTACTACTACCATTCGATGATGAGGATACAGGGTTTCAGCTACAGGTCCTGGACCAAGTTTGTCTGTGACAACGGGCTGCACGAGGGCCACGTCTGTGTCTTCGAGCTGATGAAAAGCGCGTGCAAGGCGACGATGATGGTCCACGTTTTCAGGAAGTTCAATGGCAGGTTTGTTCTGCTGGACTAACTAGCTAGGTTCCTGCATAGCTGCATCCATCTTAATTTGTCGTTGAATAATTGAAGCTGTTGCCACTGGGGGCTGAAATGCGAGTAGCTTGTGTACCAGTAGAAGTAGTAGTCGAAATGTACCGTGTGAATGTTCACTCCTGATTCACCAGCCATGACTGTGATTTCAGAACCAAGAGGAGTGTTTCAGTGCTTGTAGCCGTAGGTAAAAGGCCATGCCAAAGTATCTATTGCTGACTCCCCTGAAATTTTATTGAATGTAAGATCGGTTGACTGAAAGTTTATTAAATCTAAGCCGAGTCCCAGCTAGTGGATAGCTGTGTGCACATGTTACTCGAGGGCAGACACTCAGCTAATCGGCGACGAAAAGTTTTAACATGTAACTTGTGTGTCCTTGTGTGGGTGGGTTCTTTAAGTGGTGATTGACTAGGAGAAATTAATTGTTTGTTGCATTATCTGGTTCTCGCGGCCGATTTGGCTATTTTGTTGGGTAGTTGGGTGACTTTTGTTAGACCTGTGACGATAGGAAGCGTGTAGTTGCAAAATTCAGCAATGGCTTAGTATCTCTGGTTCTTTACAGTTCATTAACACAACTGGTTTTGCAAATTCAGAAATATGTCGAGCAATTTTGCAGGAGTGGATGATCACAACATCAACAACAAGAATCAAGCGCTAACATATTTTAATTTTGAGATTGAGATCGAGAGATGTAAACCACCGGATATACGAGGGTTATTCGAGGACTTAAAAAGATACGATCCTAGCATATTTTGTTACTGTTGTTGTTCTTGTTGTCCATGATGACGACGAAAACAAATTTAGAATGTCGAAATAACATATTCTCGACTTGCCGAATAAGTTAGATCACATCCAGTTACGTTTTTTTGAAACATCAAGACTTTATTTCTCAAATAATCGCAAGGTCATTACCCAAAAAGACTTTCGCCCCGCTTTATAGATAAAGCAAACCACCACAGCCACAAGGTTCAACACAAGTCCAAACCCAGACACACACACATACAAGGTAGCACGACACAAAAGTACGGGAGGGTTCTGCTGAGGGCACAATTCAACAAGCCCTGAAAATAAAAACAAAGGCGGGAGCACCGCAAGTGAAGAGGCTAATCCGGCTCAGGTGGTGGTGGAGGGAGCGGCGGCGGCAAGTGAAGGGCCATCGCCCGAAGATCAGCAGTGATGATGTTGATGGCGTCCTAGTCATGGTGGCGGCTAAGCGGCCGCCAAAGCTGCAAGTAGCCACACATTTTGAACACCGTGTCAGTAGCACGTCGAAGAGGTACACGCTAAATCACAAGCTTATTCCGAACCGTCCAAACCGTCCAAGCAAGGACCCCAATAGCAAACCACCTAATGTGGCGTCTCGTTGGGGGGAAGGCCATGATCTCGGCGAAAAGGTATGGGAAGTTGGTGTTACACCAACGACCACCAATGGCCTCGTGGAGGCAGCTCCAGAGGAACTGGGCGGACACACACGAGAAGAAGATGTGATTCGAGTCTTCAACTGTCGACATAGGGGACAAATCCCATCGCCCGGTCCATTCCGCTTAAGCACCTCCACGCCGTACGGGACACGACCGCGAATCCATTGCCACAGGAAGATCCTGATCTTCAGGGGAAGTCTGATCGAGCAGATCAACTCAAGGGGCTCCGGTGCACGCGTAATAGTGATGGCCCGGTACAGAGACTTCATGAAGAATTTGCCCGATGGCTCTAGATGCCACGAGATGCGATCGCAAGGTCATTTACAAGGGCATGAGCTTATAACTTGTTTTGTTTGTGTTAGGCCCCAATGCCTAAGAAACTAAATTCTTCCAGATTAAATCAACTATAGTCCAGGCCATTACATCTATGCACAGTCATGCCACATAAGGCACAACTATTATGCTTCCCCCTGGATATATCATACAGAATCAGGCTATTTGCATTTGGACACTCATATAGCACACAAGTTTGTAAAAATAGTTCGCACATTGAAACCATAAAGGCTAGATGTATTCCCGAACCCTCTCATCCCTAAGTAGATGTGTGTTCGAAACAGGAAGCAGTGAGATACATATATAGTAAGAATGAGATCTTTCTAATCCTAGATTGACCTGTAGGTAAGATCATCACATGAGAAGGTGGTAAAGGAAGGAGTAAATTGCTCAAAACCACCACATTTGTGGCTAGGGTACTTCAAAACACCGCTTTTGCCAAAAATCACAAAAAACCACCAGTTCCGCGGCAAGTGAGTAACAAATCACACTAATTCAAAACTGAGCCACGTCTAACAGCGAAACTGATGGGTTGGCCCCACATGTCAGGCTGATTTGGCATGCCTATGTGGATAATATGCTAAGGTGGCAAAGAACCCACCTGTCAGCCCCACACCTCCTTCTTCCCCCTCACATCTCTCTTCCCCTCTCTCTGTTCCTATCCGCCGGTGGCTTGAGCTCGTTGCTACTGCAGGATGGCGGAGCTTGGGGACGCTCCTTGATGACTAGCGGCAGCGGACGCGGTCATACCTAGCTGCGAGATGCTGGCGCGCGGCTCGGGCGGAGCGTCTCCTCGCACGGGATGATGTCGAGCAGGACAGCTGCTCGAGCGGCGGCGACTTGGACTTCGACGGCATGGGGAACAACCGGATCCAGAGAGTAGGGAGGCGGGGGAGGTCGAGGGCGAGGCGGGAACCTGCCACCAGAGTCACCCGTAGCATGGCCGTACGCGAACGGATCGATCTGCCCTGGCCAGCAGCAGGTCAACGCTGCAGCTCCTGATTCAGTTGATCCACTGGCTCCCGTGTCAATTTGCTGCCTACAACACTCGATCCGTCACCAGATGACACTGCAGGAGGCGGTGCACCGGGTTGCAGGAGGACGGCACGAGATGCCATGCCCGGCATTGACCAACGGGTCTCGGTGGGCGGCCACGGCGTGGCGTCCGTCGGTCGTGGCCGCGTGGGTGAGTGGTGGCGTCGAGGACAAGAGGGGAGGAAGGAAGGGAACCGGCGGCGGGCTTCTCGGCTGAAGGAGCTTCCAGGCGACGGCAGGGCTTGTTGAGGGGCTCTGACTGCCGGCGACCATGGTGGAGCGAGCACCTTTGCAGAGAGGGGGAGATAGAAGAAAAGGAGGAATAAAAAAGAGTTTAAAGGATACGGGAGGCTGACAGGTGGGGTCACCTTCCACCTCACCATATTGTCCACATAGGCATGCCAAATCAGCCTGACATGTGGGGCTAACCCGTCAGTTTCACTGTTAGACGCGGCTCAGCTTTGAATTAGTGCGATTTGTTATTCACTTGCCGCGGAGCCGGTGGTTTTTTGTGATTTTTGACAAAAAAACAGTAGTTTTGAAGTACCCTGGCCACAAATGTGGTGGTTTTGAGCAATTTACTCTAAAGGAAGAGAACTCAACGAGAGAAAAGTAGTAGAGACTGGGTCATCTCCAAGCTAGAGTTCTTATGTGAAAAACTGAACATACTCAATGCGTAAGAAGATGATGGGTGAAAGATGATCTGATATCATCAATGAAACCTGCAACACATGTGACCTGAGATTGTCTTGCGTCGCAACTATACCTAGTACTCCATGGAGGTGTCGGACTAACATGGAAATTTAGTGATTCATTCACCAACGCAACCTAGACTTTTTGGGTGGCTCTATTCGGGGCATCATCGATTGATAGCTAACATTGTCCCAATTGAAGTTACAGAATTGGTGTGACCACTAAAAGAAGTGTGGCGGACAAAATGACCACCATAGGTGTGGAAGATCTTGCAAGAAATTAAGTCTATGACATGTGGACAATATGGTTAACAAAATGTGGAAAACTATAGCTGTCACAATGATCAAACACATGCTTAAAGACTGTCTGTTCATTGTTCAATGACAGAAACCAAGTTCTCTTACAAACATTTCCCCGTAGATTTTACAAGTTTTTCAGCTATTTATTTCCAGTGGGATTATCAGTTCTATTATTTAATTCACCGTGTTTTTCATAAAGTAATTCACTCATGTGTTCACTTTTGTATGAGACCTGTAATTACTACCTCAGACTCTGTAATAAAAGTTGTTGTTTGGACATCGACATTAATCTCTACTCCCTCCTTTCCGGTTTATAGGGCTCAAATCTGAAATCTCATCAACCAAGGTAGACTGTGAGTGGATGACACGAGTTTTGTGGATACAAAATTGACCAATGAAATATTTCTCACTTATTAAACTCCCGAGGCAATAAGTGCAACACCATCTCTCTCATTGGATTTGCATGGTGCATGTAGAAAAAGATGCATGCATGACCAATAATTCCCTCACTTTCATTAAATGTGGTGTGGGACTCAAAGCTCTTTAACTCAATTGGACTCAAAATGAGCCTTATATAATGGAAATCTGAAAATTTTGAGATAAGCCCTATAAACCGGAAAGGAGGGAGTAAAACACAACTCCAACTACTAATTTCAGCTACAACTGATTTGTAGAACCCAACAAAAATTACGTATGTGATAGTACTTCCCGAAGCAAATTTATGCATGTGATTTTTTCTTTGATGGGCTATGCATGTGATTTTCAAGTGTATAATTCAAATATTATGGAAGATATGGATTGTCAAAGTTTCACCTTTTGACTTTACCTACGCACTAAGTGATATTTTTATGGAACTTGAAGGAGCATGCTATTTATTTCCATAATGTGACCATGAACATGCTGTTCTCTATTTAAAATACACACAAAAAAAGCGTACACGTAGTTTGTGGTCATGTTGGAACGCATGCACATACCTACTGCTCCCTCCGTTCCGGATTACAATCTCCCTAGTATTTTGAGTCCAAGTTTAACCATCGATTCAACTAAGAAAATACGAGTTATGTTCCACAAAAATTATACCGTTGGAAACATCTTTCAAATGCAAATCCAGTGGCATAATTTATAGGGTATACAACTCGTATTTTCTTACTTACCATCCGCTCTTGTCAAATTGTATTCCTTGCAGCCATGTACCCCCTCCATTTCATTTTACTTTGCATATTATAATATCTACACGTATCAAAGTGGTGTTCAAAGGGATTACTTAGGGTTCATGCATTGGCTCATGGAGTCTTTAGTCATAAATGTTGAGCATTGGAGCGCATAGGTTTCTAATATGCACTGTAATCTATTTTTTTTAATATGGAATGTGAATTTAAACTGGCAGAGTACCTATGTAGCAATCGAAATTCCGCCTATCTAGACCAAGAGGTACATAAGAAAACGCCTAGAAATATTCACGCTCATCCTGCTTGGTGGAAAACTCATCCATCATACAAAGGGGAAAATGCCTAGAAATATTTCCTTGGTAGAAAATGCCTAGAAATATTTCCTTTGGTGATGTTGTTAAGGGGAAAATGGTGGTCAATGCTGCGCCACCAGCACACACAGTCAGCATCCTAGCTAAAGAGGGGCTGAGCTGGGTCGCCCCTGGTACAGGCTGGACCAAGTTGAACACCGACGGAAGCTTTATACCGGCTAGAGGTATGGCAGGAGGTGGAATGATCCTCCAGGACACTCAGGGAAACATCATCTTCAGCGCTTGCCGTGAACTCTGTACATATGGTAACGCGCTGGGCGCCGAGCTCGCGGAGTGCAGGGAAGGGCTGGAGCTAGCCCTCCATCGGAAGAACACTAGTAGAAAACAGGGCTTTGGTTGAGGCCAGGATAAGGGCATTAATCCCGGTTCACTTACGAACCGGGACCAAAGGGTGCACCAGTCCCGGTTCGTGAGGCCAGGGCGCCGGCCGGGCCTCGGGGGCCATTGGTCCCGGTTCGTCTGACACTTTTGGTCCCGGTTCCAGACACGAACCGGGACCAATGGGCCTCGCTCCTGGCCCAACACCTTTAGTCCCGGTTGGTGGCTGGAACCGGGACCAAAGGTCGGTCTTCTGTCCCGGTTCTAGCCACCAACCGGGACTAAAGATAAGCCTATATATACCCCCGCCCCTGCCCGCGCACTCTGTTTTTTGGCCGGCCGGCGTGTGCAGGTGTGTGTTGCTCTAGCTCTCACCTCCTATGCACATGAGGTATTTGATGAAATGCCCGAGCCACACTAAAGCTTTCTCCTCTCCAAGCTCGACCTCCAAGCTCCATTTTCCACAAGATTTGTCTAGGTTTGGCAGTCCGTCCTGTCTCGTCCCCGTCCTCACCGCCGTCGATCGCCCGCGCCGATCTTGTCGCCGGCACCACCATGGTGAGCCTCTTGTTCTTATCTTCTTTTTAAAAGAAAAAAAAATTCTTACTTGTATGATTTAGATAGATACTTCTACAATTTTCTTACTTTTATTATTGTTTGTTATTATATAGTGCCATGGTTTTGGTATCCGCCCCCGTCGGCCCTCGTCCTGTCTATGATTCGGATGTGGTATATTATCTTTTATAACTATTTGTTTTATTTAGTGTTTATGACAATTATGCCGACCAACGTGACATAGATGTTTTTATCTAGGAGGTATGTGAACCGGAAATTCGAACCGACCCTCTTGTCGAGAGGTTAAATTTAGTTGAAAAAGAAAACAATTACTTGAAGAAAAAATTGAAAAGAATTGAGGAGGAGAAGATGAAATTGGAGTTGCATGTTGCCGATGTCGTCGAAGATCACAAGATCAAGATGGATGCAATGCGCTTGAAGATTAGAAAGATTAGAAAATATGCCATTCATATTGAGGCTTGGTATCATTATGCCGTTGGATCAATTGGTACCTTAGTTGGGGTTATGATCGCATTTGTTGTTGCATTTAAATGTTTTACATAGTTTCAATGTATGTTTTAATTAGATGCTCTAGAGAGCTATATGTTGTTCAATGAGAACTATGTATGAACTTTATGTATTTATTTTGGTCACTACTGTACTTTGGTTTTAATGTGATGATGAACTTCTATTAATTTGGTCACTTATCTATTCATGATGTTCTGTAATGGTTTTTGATACACTTAATTATATAATACACGCAGATGAACCGGCAATGGATGTACGGTGACCGACGCACCTCCGAGTACATTAAGGGCCTGCATAATTTTCTCGAAGTGGCTGAGGCAAACAAGCAGAATGGTTTTATGTATTGTCCATGTACTATCTGTGGGAATACGAAGGATTACTCTAACTCGAAAACCCTTCACGTCCACCTGCTTGAGAAGGGTTTCATGCCACACTATAATGTTTGGACCACGCACGGAGAAAGAGGGGTTATGATGGAAGACAACGAAGAAGAAGAGGATGATGACAACTATCCGCCCCCTGAATACGGTGATGCTGCAATGGGGGAAGCTGAAGATCAAGAGGAACCAGACAATGTGCCCGATGATTGATGATCCACAAGTATAGGGGATCTATCGTAGTCCTTTCGATAAGTAATAGTGTCGAACCCAACGAGGAGCAGAAGGAAATGACAAGCGGTTTTCAGTAAGGTATTCTCTGCAAGCACTGAAATTATCGGTAACAGATAGTTTTGTGATAAGGTAATTCGTAACGGGTAGCAAGTAACAAATGTAACAAAGGTGCAGCAAGGTGGCCCAATCCTTTTTGTAGCAAAGGACAAGCCTGGACAAACTCTTATATAAAGCAAAGCGCTCCCGAGAACACATGGGAATTTCCGTCAAGCTAGTTTTCATCATGCTCATATGATTCATGTTCATTACTTTGATAATTTGATATGTGGGTGGACCGGTGCTTGGGTGCTGTCCTTACTTGGACAAGCCTCCCACTTATGCTTAACCCCTCTCGCAAGCATCCGCAACTACGAAAGAAGAATTAAGATAAATCTAACCATAGCATGAAACATGTGGATCCAAATCAGCCCCTTACGAAGCAACCCATAAACTAGGGTTTAAGCTTCTGTCACTCTAGCAACCCATCATCTACTTATTACTTCCCAATGCCTTCCCCTAGGCCCAAATAATGGTGAAGTGTTATGTAGTCGACGTTCACATAACACCACTAGAGGAGAGACAACATACATCTCATCAAAATATCGAACGAATACCAAACTCACATGATTACTTATAACAAGACCTATCCCATGTCCTCAGGAACAAACGTAATTACTCACAAAGCATGCTCATCACTACTGGAATCAGCTTCTTTGCCATTTGCCAGCTCTTTGCCGTCTGCTGGCAGATGGCAAACAGGTTGTTTGCCGTCTGCTTTGGCAAAGCAGACGGCAAAGATATGGCTGATGGTAAAGAGGGTCTTTGCCATCTGCACTTCTTTGCCGTCTGCTGGCAGACGGCAAAGAATTCTTTGCCGTCTGCCAGCAGACGGCAAAGACCAAAGTGGGCCCCACGGGGCACGGCACTGGCTAGGTCAAGCTCTTTGCCATCTGCCACTTCTTTGCCGTCTGCTGGCAGACGGCAAAGAGGTGAGGGTGGGGCCCACAATGTCACGGCGGGGGCGGGCTAACGGTCGCCGTCTTTGCCGTCTGCTGGCAGACGGCAAAGAAATGAACTTAACTTTCGGCCCCGCGCCCCGTGCCTCTCTCTCTCTCTCTCTCACATCTCTCTCTCCCTCTCTCTCTCAGCGCCGCCGCCCCGCCCTCCCGCCGTCGCACCCTCCCCGCAGCCCTCCTCCACCACCGCCCCCTCCCCGCGGCCCTTCTCCACCACCGCCGGAGCCAGGCCGCGGCGCCGCCCGCCCCCTCCCCGCGGCCCTCCTCCACCACCTCGGCCCCGTCGCCCCCGCCGCCCCCTGTCCCGCCGCTCTGCCGCGTCGGGTCGCCGGCGAGCAGGCACCCCCGACGACCCAGCTCCGCCCCTCCCCCTCCGCCGCCCCGCGCCGCCGCCTCGACCCCCCCTCCGGTGAGCTCCACCCTCCCCCCTTTTTATGTTTTTTTTTCTGTTTTTATTAGTTCATATTAGTTAGTTTATATTAGTTAGTTATTAGTTCATATTAGTTAGTATATATTAGGTAGAAAAAACTTAGAGGGAAAAAAGAAGAAGAAGAAGAAGAAAAAAAGAGGAGAGGAGGAGAAGAAGAAGAGGAAAAAAGGAAAGTAAGAAGAAGAAGAGGAGGAGGAGGAGAAGAAAAAAGAAGAAGAGGAAGAAGAAGAAGAAAAAAGAGGAGAGGAGGAGAAGAAGAAGAGGAAAAAGGAAAGGAGGAAGAAGAAGAAGAAGAAGGAACAAAAAGGAAGAAAATGAAGAAAAGGAAGAAGAGGAAGAAGAAGAAAAGAAAAAAAGAGGAAAAACCCCAACCCCGATCCCGACCCCGACCCGACACCCCGACCCCGACACGGCACCCCGACCCCGACCCGACCCCGACCCCGACACGGCACCCCGACCCCGACCCCGACCCGACACCCCGACCCCGACACGGCACCCCGACCCCGACACCCCTGACACCCCGACACCACGACACCCAGACACGACACCCCCGACACCCCGACCCCGACACGACACCCCGACACCCCGACCCCGACACGACACCCCGACACCACGACACCACGACACCACGACACCACGACCCGACACCCCGATCCCGACCCGACACCCCGACCCCGACACGGCACCCCGACCGCGACACCCCGACCCCGACACGGCACCCCGACCCCGACACCCCGACACCCCTGACATCCCGACACCACGACACCCAGACACGACACCCCCGACACCCCGACACCCCGACCCCAACACGACACCCCGACACCACGACACCCCGACACCCTGACACGACACCCCCGACCCCCGACACCTCTTCGGCCTCCTGTTAACCGAAAGGGTGCTCTTCGGCCTTCCAGAGGCCGACGGGGTCATATATGTGTGAATTATGAGTTAGGTCATATAATTTCCGATTTTGTTATGAAAAACATCATATATATTTGTGTTGATCGCTGCGAGGGTTTGGTGTTCGACGACCTCCCCGTGCGTTCGACGAGCTCCGCCCCTGCGTTCGTGGGTGAGCACAAATGACATCTCCTCCTCCCCCTTCATTTGCTCTGTTCCGGTCTTCGTGCCGATGAAACTTGCTAGCTGTAGGTAGATTGAATCATCAGTATGCGTGATGACTATGCGTCTCCCGTTCGAAAGGGTTACATCTATAAATATGCATGCATTTGCATATTTATAACCGTGATTCTTTCGAATTGTCCAACGTTATCCATGGACAGCCCGAGTATGTGTAGATTGGGTTCGTTTTCCCATATGCTCTGCTCCGGATCCGATGCAGAATTTTGCCAGTGCCTCCCTGTTGTTCTCCGGGTACACATCCTCTCTGCTTATTGCCGAGACGTGTATCAGGAGAACAGCGGGGAGGTGCTGCCGAAATTTTGCGTCGGATCCGGAGCAGAGCATGGGAAAACGAACCCAATCTACACATACTCGGGTGGGATTAGGACCTATCTTTACCTACTAGCGTCTAGGTTGCATGGACGTAATAAAACTGACAAACTCTATTAACTGATGAATATGGTTTGCTGAATTATGTATATATTTCTTGTGTGTTTAGTAGGTAGGCAAGATGAGTGATCGTGCTTGGATGTACACCGGTCACCCTAGTCAGAAAGAAATGACCATTGAATGGTTAACAAAAACCAAGGGGTTTCTGAGCGCCGCATTTGCAAATGGCCAGGAAATAACCTGGTGCCCCTGTGTCCGGTGCAACAACCATAAAAAGTGGACACGGGATGAAATGGGTAAACACTTGCAGAAGTGGGGTTTTACGACTGATTATACGGTGTGGAGATTTCATGGTGAGTCTGCCCAACGTGCCAGAGCTGAGGTGGTTCGTCGTCGCACCGACGAGCATGGTACCGGGATCGAAGACATGGTGCAAGACTTTGATGATGCTCGGGATTCGGACGATGAGATGGAGGAATCTGCAAAGGCCTTCTATGAAATGTTGGAGTCTTCAAAACGTCCTCTCCACGAGCACACTGAGCTTTGTCAGCTGGATGCCATCGCGCAAGTAATGGCTCTCAAGGCTCAGTTCAACCTGGGCAGAGAATGCTACGACGCGATGATGACGATATTTGGACGCTTTCTACCCAAAGGCCATGTATTGCCAGCAAACCTGTACCAGTCGGACAAAATCCTACGTGCGCTTAAGATGCCCTATGAGAAGATAGATGCCTGTGAGAATGGATGTGCCTTATTTAGGCTTGAGTATGCGGGCTTCAACTATTGTCCCATTTGCAAGTCTTCCAGGTATGTTGTGGTAGACAACGGTATGGGTGAGAAGAGTCAGACCAAAATCCCAGTTAATGTTCTTCGGTATATGCCAATCATACCAAGACTTCAACGTCTTTTCATGGTCGAAGAGACGGCCAGACAGATGACGTGGCATAAATTGGGCAAAAGAACCGAACTAGATGCAGATGGGAATCCGATGTTGGGACACACTTCAGACGCTTTTGCGTGGAAGCACTTCGATGCTTTACATAAGGACAAAGCGGCAGATCCAAGGCATCCTCGAGTCGCCATCAGCACGGATGGGTTCCAAGTGTTTGGTATGACGGCAACCCAATACAGTTGCTGGCCTGTATTTGTCATTCCACTCAATCTCCCCCCCGGAGAGATTATGAAAAGAAAGAACATTTTCTTGACGTTGATAATTCCAGGGCCCAACTATCCGGGGAAGAATATGAATGTGTACATGCAGCCGCTTAAGGATGAATTGCAAGAAGCTTGGGATAATGGGATCAAGACATATGACGCCGCTACAAAACAAAACTTCAAAATGCATGTGTGGTACATGTACTCGACGCATGACTTGCCGGCGTATGCGCTATTCGTTGGCTGGTGTGTGCATGGAAGGTTCCCGTGCCCCACATGCAAGGCAGCTCTTCAGTTCCGTTGGCTGCAGGCGGGTCGCCAGTATTCTTGCTTCGATTTGCATAGACAGTTCCTGGATCCTGGCCATAAGTTCAGAAAAGACAAGAAAAATTTCATGAAAGGTAGAGTTGTCAAAAACTCTGCACCACCTGCATTGACAGGCCAACAGGCCCTGGATCAGTTAAACGCTCTCGAGCCTAATCCAGAGCGTCCAGGATATTTCAAAGGGTATAATTCGGAACACGCCTGGACTCACAAGATATGCTTGTGGGATCTGCCTTACTTTAAAGACCTCATTTGCCCACACAACATCGACGTGATGCACACTGAAAAGAATATCGCCGAGGCCCTTTTTGGTACATTGTTCGGCATAGAGGGGAAGTCAAAGGATAACCCTAAGGCTAGAGTCGATCAAGAGGCTCTATGTGATAGACCGTTACAAAACATGTGACAACCGAAAGGAAAGAAGAACTGGAGGAAGCCAAAGGCATGGTTCAATCTTGGAAGGCCAGCTATGAGGGAAATGATCTTGTGGGTGAAAATGCAGTTGATGTTCCCCGATGGGTATGCAACGAATCTAAAGAGGGGAGCGAGTCTTGACAAATTGAAAATATTTGGTATGAAGAGTCATGATTGGCACATATGGTTTGAGCGGGTAATGCCGGTGATGTTGCGTGGCTTTATCCTTGAGGATGAATGGCTAGTACTGGCAGAGCTGAGCTATTTCTTCCGTGCTCTTTGTGAGAAAGAACTATCGCCTGACGTGCTAGACGAACTGGAAGAGTTGGCGCCGGAGTTGATCTGCAAGTTAGAAAAGATCTTTCCACCGGGATTCTTTAATCCAATGCAGCATTTGATTTTGCATCTCCCGACCGAGGTAAGATTGGGGGGGCCCGTGCAAAATCGTTGGTGCTTCGCAACTGAGAGGATGCAGAAGACGCTTCGAGCAAAATGTAAAAATAAACGTAGAATTGAAGCATCGATGGCCGAGGCATTCATTACTGAGGAGGACGCAAACTTCGTGACAGCACACTACAAAGCCAAGAATCGTCATTTGCATAATCCGAAGCCTCGGTACAATGATGGCGACCATGAAAAAGGTCGATCCAACCTCAGCCTATTCAAAGGGAACCTCGCACCAGCCGGTGCTTCGAAAGCAATACCGTTGGATGTCGAAGAATGGCGGACCATTTCGTTGTGTATCTTCAACAACCTAACAGAAGTGCGGCCGTACATCGAGTAAGTTCTCGGTACATTGTTTCGCAACTTCTAATTCCTTTGAAATGCTCTTATTCCCGGATATGTGATACAGTCGATACGTCGCCAAATTCTCGGATGGAGCGGTGATCCAAAAGGATTCCATCGAAGAGTATGAGCTTCTGGCAAAGCATGGAGGAGGCTATCCCGGTTTCATCTCTTGGTTCAAACAAACGGTAATTTCCATTAGACAATTTCATTTCTTCGTCTAGTTTGCGGCTAATGCAACAATCCTTTCGTATTAAACTTGTAGGCTAATGCAGAGTCTATGGACTCCGAATTGAGACAAGTCGCAAATGGTTTTGACTATAAGGTTCGTTCATTTGACAAATACGACATCAACGGGTATCGCTTTCGTACTTTTGGCAAAGAGCTATCTATGGCCGACCGAAAGTCTACAAATTGTTGTGTCTCCGCTGTCGGCGAAGGAGGGGTCGAGTATTATGGAAGAGTTGAAGCAATTTATGAACTTACATTCTTTGGTGAAAACCCACCAAACGTCGTAGTCTTCAAATGTTATTGGTTCCAGCCAAAGGAGACTAGAAGGACTCATGAACATATAGGGCTAGTGGAAATCAAACAAAGCACCCATTTAGATGTTCCCGATGTCTATATTACGGCTCAACAGGCGACCCAAGTTTTCTATCTACCGTGGGCCTGCCAAACTGATCCAAATATGAATGGTTGGGATGTCATTTATGATGTGCCGCCACATTTTAGACCACCTCTCCTCAATGAAGATGATTATGACCCTCACATTAACCCAGACACATATGAAGGAGAATTCTTCCAAGAAACACGTGTTTCCAAAAAACGTTTCAAGAACCGCTCTACTTCACCCCAGAACATTGAGGTAGACAGCGACAGTGAATCCGACTTCACCCCTGAGCCGGAACAAGATGAGACGGAAGAAGAAGAGGTTACTGCTGCGGATGACCTGTCAATGCTTGACCGATTACATAAAGGAGGCGTTCCACATGTTGATGCATTTATTGATGATGCTGATGAGCACGTCATTACTGATAGTGATGATGATTCCGCATTTATTGATCCCGGAGCATATATAGACGATGAAGATTAATATTAGTAATGTCAGGTATTCAATTATTATTATGTACATATATATTATTAATTAGTTCATGTTATTAGGTATTCAACAAAATGACATTGACTTAGCTTATTTTCCTCGAAAATGACATAATAACCTTACTTAGCTCCAAACTGACATACTTTACCTAGGATAGCTATAAAATGACCTATACTTAGCATTTTTCCTCCTAAATGACTTAATATGCTTAGTTAGCTAAAAAATGGCATAGCTACCTAGGATAGCTCCAAAATGACCTATACTTAGCTTCTTTAGTTCATTTATGACATACTTAGCATACTTAGGTAAAAAATGGCATGATAATCTTGGTTTAGCTCCAAAATGACATTGACTTAGCTTATTTTCCTCCAAAATGACAAAATAACCTTACCTACCTCCAAAATGACCGATTTTAACTAGGATAGCTCTAAAATGACCTACACTTGCCATTTTCTTGTATGATTGTATGATTTATATAGTTACTTGTATAATTTTCTTACTTTGTATGATTGTTTCTTATACATAGTGCCATGATCTTGAAATCCGTCCCCGTCGGCCCTCGCCCGCTTTATGATTCGGATGTGGTAAATTCTCTTTTATAACTATTTGTTGCATTTCGCATTTATGACAATTATGGCCATCAAGTTGACATAGAGATATTTTAATCTAGGAGGTATGTGAACCGGAATTTGCAACCGACCCTCTTGTCGAGAAGTTAAATTTAGTTGAAAAAGAAAATGAGTATTTGAAAGAAAAAATTAAAAGAATTGAAAAAGAGAAGATGACATTGGAGTTGTATGTTGCCGATGTCGTCGATGATCACAAGATGAAGATGAATGCAATGCGCTTGAAGATGGATGCAATGCGCTTGAAGATTAAGAAGATTAGAAAATATGCCATTGATAATGAGGCTTGGTATCATTATGCTGTTGGATCAATTGTTACCTTAGTTGCGATCTTCATCGCATTTGTTGTGATGAGGGTACGTTTTCTCTATACTTAGCTTATTTTCCTCCTAAATGGCATAATTACCTAAGTTAGATAAAAAATGAGCTATACTTACGTAAGTTCGCTCAAAAATGGCATCATCCTCGAAAATGACATAATAACCTTACTAAGCTCCAAAATGACCTATTTACCTAGCTTAGCTCTAAAATGACCTACACTTGGCATTTTTTCCTAGCTTAGCTAAAAAATGGCATTTTTACCTACCTTAGTTAGAAGAAGAAGAAGATAAAGAAGAGGAGAGGAGAAAAAGAAAGAGAAGAAAAATTCTTCTTCTTCTTCTTCTTCTTCTTCTTCTAGTCTTCTTCTTCTTCTTCTTCTTCTTCTTCTTCTTCTAGCTATTCTTCTTCTTCTAGTCTTCTTCTTCTTCTTCTAACTTTCTTCTTTCCCAATTTGCAGATTTGCTTTCGATGAGGAAGCTTGCGTTGATGGAGTCTACTCTTCTTCTTGTGCTTCCTTTTTGTTTTGATTTTGTAGGATGAACAATGTGAAACTTGCTACCTATATATGTATGTATGGATGAAACTATATGGACCTTTTGCTTAATTGTTGGATATGTTGGACTTTTCATTTGGTGTATATATGTGTTGGATGATCATATGCATATGGCAGGGATATGTTGGCTATATGTACTTGTTGAAATATTTTGAAATGAATATATATATATATATATCTGTGAAATTGATTGAATTTAAGAAAAAAAACAGTGGCAATATAGCCACTTTGCCGTCTGCTAGCAGACGGCAAAGAGGTTTGCCGTCAGCTAGCAGACGGCACAGAGGCCACGTGGCAGCAGCCTATGCAACCTGGGCTGGCCTATTTGGCCTCTTTGCCGTCTGCTGGCAGACGGCGAAGACCTTTGCTTCTTTGCCGTCTGCTAGCAGACGGCAAAGAGCCTGCGCTGGCCCAGCTGACGCCTGACGTCAGCTGACGTCAGCTGCAGCTCTTTGCCGTCTGCTGGCAGACGACAAAGAGCGCCGTTAGCCCCCTAACGGGGTTGGCACCTTTTGTCTGCCGTCCAGGGTCTTTGCCGTCTGCCGGCAGGCGGCAAAGAGCTTTGCTTCTTTGCCGTCTGCCAGCAGACGGCAAAGGGGCCTTTGCCGTTAGCTGTTCGCCCGGACTGTTGGCCGTCTGCTGGCAGACGGCAAAGGCTTTGCCGTCCGCCAGGCATGCCTTTGCCGTCTGGTATGGCAGACGGCAAAGAAGCTGATTCCAGTAGTGCATGTTCATAATCAGAGGAGTATTAATTATCATTAAGGATCTGAACATATGATCTTCCACCAAGTAAACCAACTAGCATCAACTACAAGGAGTAATCAACACTACTAGCAACCCACAGGTACCAATCTGAAGTTTGAGACAAAGATCGGATACAAGAGATGAACTAGGGTTTGGAGAGGAGATGGTGCTGGTGAAGATGTTGATGGAGATTGACCCCTCTCGATGATAGGATCGTTGGTGATGACGATGGCTTCGATTTCCCCCTCCGGGAGGGAAGTTTCCCCGGCAGAACAGCTCCGCTGGAGCCCTAGATTGGTTCTGTCCAAGTTCCGCCTCGAGACGGCGGCGCTTCGTCCCAAAAGCTCCCTTCTGATTTTTTCCAGGTCAAAACCCTCCATATAGCAGAAGATGGGCACCGGAGGCCTGCCAGGGGGCCCACAAGCCACAGGGGTGCGCCCCCTAGCTTGTGACCTCCTGGTGGGTCCCCTGATGTATTTCTTTCGCCCAATAATTTTTATATATTCCAAAATAATTCTCCGTAGATTTTCAGGACTTTTGGAGTTGTGCAGAATAGATATCTCAGATTTGTTCCTTTTCCAATCCAGAATTCCAGCTGCCGGCATTCTCCCTCTTCATGTAAACCTTGTAAAATAAGAGAGAAAAGGCATAAGTATTGTACCATAATGTGTATTAACAGCCCATAATGCAATAAATATCGAAATAAAAGCATGATGCAAAATGGACGTATCAATGATGATCTTCGCCGGGTCATTGTTGATGCAAAACAGACAATGCCAAAGTGAAAGGGAGAAGTTGAAGTTCGATCGCATGTTAGAGGATCGCAAAAAAGGGTTGTACCCAAATTGCGAAGATGACAACACTAAGCTCGGTACCACACTGGAATTGCTGTAATGGAAGGCAGACAATGGTGTATCTGACAAGGGATTTGGTTCGTTACTAAAAATAATGAAGAAGAAGCTTCCAAAGGATAACGAATTGCCCAATAGTACGTACGAAGCAAAGAAGGTTATATGCCCTCTAGGATTGGAGGTGTAGAAGATACATGCATGCCCTAATGACTGCATCCTCTATCGCGGTGCGTACGAGGATTTGAATGCATGCCCGGTATGCTGTGCATTGCGGTATAAGATCAGACGAGATGACCCTGGTGATGTTGAGGGCCAGCGCACCGGGAAGAGGGTTCCTGCCAAGGTGATGTGGTATGCTCCTATAATACCACGGTTGAAACGTTTGTTCAGAAACAAAGAGCATGCCAAGTTGATGTGATGGCACAAGGAAGACCGTAAGAAAGATGGGAAGTTGAGAGCACCCGGTGATGGGTCGCAGTGGAGAAAGATCGAGAGAAAGTGGGGGGACTTTACAGGTGACCCAAGGAACGTATGGTTTGGTTTAAGTGCAGATGGCGTTAATCCTTTTGGGGAGCAGAGCAGCAAGCATAGCACATGGCCTGTGACTCTATGTATGTATAACCTTCCTCCTTGGTTGTGCATGAAGCGGAAGTTCATTATGATGCCAGTGCTCATCCAAGGCCCTAAGCAACCCGGCAATGACATTGATGTGTACCTAAGGCCATTAGTTTATGAACTTTTACAACTGTGGAATGGAAAAGGTGTACGTGTGTGGGATGAGCATGCACAAGAGGAATTTGACCTACGAGCGTTGCTGTTTGTAACCATCAATGATTGGCCAGCTCTCAGTAACCTTTTAGGACAGACAAACAAGGGATACCACGCATGCACGCACTGTTTAGATGACACCGAAAGTATATATTTGGACAAATGCAGGAAGAATGTGTACCTAGGGCATCGTCAATTTCTTCCGACCAACCATCAATGTCGAAAGAAAGGAAAGCATTTCAAAGGTGAGGCAGATCACCGAAAGAAGCCCACCCTCCGTACTGGTGATCACATACTTGATATGGTCAATGATTTACAAGTAATCTTTGGAAAGGGTCCTGGCGGACTATCTGTTCCGAATGACACTGAGGGACGCGCACCCATGTGGAAGAAGAAATCTATATTTTGGGACCTACCCTATTGGAAAGACCTAGAGGTCCGCTCTGCAATCGACGTGATGCACGTGACGAAGAATCTTTGCGTGAACCTGCTAGGCTTCTTGGGAGTGTATGGGAAGACAAAAGATACACCGGAGGCACGGGAGGACCAGCAACGTGTGCACGAAAAAGAAGGCATGCATCCAAAGCAGTATGAAGGTCCTGCCAGCTACGCTCTTACCAAAGAAGAGAAGGAAATCTTCTTTGAATGCCTGCTCAGTATGAAGGTCCCGTCTGGCTTCTCGTCGAATATAAATGGAATAATAAATATGGCAGAGAAAAAGTTCCAGAACCTAAAGTCTCATGACTGCCACGTGATTATGACGCAACTGCTTCCGGTTGCATTGAGGGGGCTTCTACCGGAAAACGTTCGATTAGCCATTGTGAAGCTATGTGCATTCCTCAATGCAATCTCTCAGAAGGTAATCGATCCAGAAATCCTACCAAGGTTAAAGAATGATTTGGTGCAATGTCTTGTCAGTTTCGAGCTGGTGTTCCCACCATCCTTCTTCAATATCATGACACACGTCCTAGTTCATCTAGTCGACGAGATTGGCATTCTGGGCCCTGTATTTCTACACAACATGTTCTCCTTTGAGAGGTTCATGGGAGTCTTAAATAAATATGTTCGTAACCGTGCTAGGCCATAAGGAAGCATCTCCATGGGCCATCAAACAGAGGAAAGCATTGGGTTCTGTGTTGACTTTATTCCTGACCTTAAGCCGATTGGTCTCCCTCAATCGCGGTATGAGGGGAGACTGACTGGAAAAGGCACGCTAGGAGTGAATTCAATAATATGTAGGGACGGGCATTCTTGGTCTCAAGCACACTACACAGTTCTACATAATTCTACCTTGGTGACCCCGTATGTCAATGAACACAAGAATATTCTGCGCTCCAAACACCCGGAGCAGTGTGACGACTAGATTACATGTGAACACATCAGGACTTTCGGCAGTTGGTTGCAAACACATCTCATGGGTAACACCACTGTTGCAGGTGAGCTGTACTCGTTGGCCAGGGGACCATCTTCGACTGTATTGACTTACAAAGGGTACGAGATAAATGGGAATACATTTTACACAATCGCCCAAGATCAAAAGAGCACCAACCAAAACAGTGGTGTCCGCTTTGATGCATCAACCAACAGGGGAAAGGACACATATTATGGTTACATAGTGAACATATGGGAACTTGACTATGGACATGATTTTAAGGTCCCTTTGTTTCGGTGCAAATGGGTCAATCTGTCAGGAGGCGGGGTACAGGTAGACCTGCAGTACGGAATGACAACAGTGGATCTGAACAATCTTGGGTACACAGACGAACCATTCGTCCTAGCCAATGATGTGGCGCAGGTTTTCTATGTGAAGGACATGTCTACCAAACCGAGAAAAAGAAAAGATAAGGAAGCGAATACATCATACGATGAGCCAAAGCGCCACATAGTTCTTTCAGGGAAAAGAGACATCGTGGGAGTGGAGGGCAAGACAGACATGTCTGAAGATTATGAAAAGTTTCATGAAATTCCTCCCTTCAAAGTGAAGGCTGACCCAAGCACCCTGTTAAACGATGAAGATTATCCATGGTTACGGCGCAATAAGCAAGGGACACACGCGAAGAAAAAGAGAAGACTTTCTCTCCACAACTATTCTGATGATGGCTTTGATCTAGAATATCACTGCAATTACATGTCAAGAAATGAAATGCCTTTTGTAACAGATGAGTTTTCGTCTGAAACCCTGATACTTCGAAAGAGATTGTTCATTTTGTACACGAAGTGCATCCAGTTTTTGCCGTAACCCTCTCAACTTTTTAGCACATGCTATGTGGGTGAAATGATGATACCATGCCAACTTTCAACTATTTCAGAGTTCATTTGCAGTGCTTTTCAATTCAGGGTCATTTTAGTTCAAAATAAATCATGAAATGCATGAAAAATAGCAAATGAAGTCAGAAAAGGTTTGAAAAGTGATGATGTGGCTTTGAATGGTGCATATTGAATGCAGAAAAAGTCTTGAGTTCAAATATGTTTAAAAAATTGAAACCCTTTTGTAACAGATGAGTTTTCGTCCAAAACCCTGATACTTCGAAAGAGATTGTCCAGTTTGTACACGAAGTGCATCCAGTTTTTGCCGTAACCCTCTCAACCTTTTAGCACATGCTATGTGGGTGAAATGACGATACCATGCGAACTTTCAACCATTCCAGAGTTCATTTGCAGTGCTTTTCAATTCAGGGTCATTTTAGCTCAAAATAAATCATGAAATGCATGAAAAATAGCAAATGAAGTCAGAAAAGGTTTGAAAAGTGATGATGTGGCTTTGAATGATGCATATTGAATGCAGAAAAAGTCTTGAGTTCAAATATGTTTAAAAAATTGAAATCCCTTTGTAATAGACGAGTTTTCGTCCAAAACCCTGATACTTCGAAAGAGATTGTCCAGTTTGTACACGAAGTGCATCCAGTTTTTGTCGTAACCCTCTCAACTTTTTAGCACATGCTATGTGGGTGAAATGATGATACCATGCCAACTTTCAACCATTTCAGAGTTCATTTGCGGTGCTTTTCAATTCAGGGTCATTTTAGCTCAAAATAAATCATGAAATGCATGAAAAATAGCAAATGAAGTCAGAAAAGGTTTGAAAAGTGATGATGTGGCTTTGAATGGTGCATATTGAATGCAGAAAAAGTCTTGAGTTCAAATATGTTTAAAAATTGAAATTCTTTTGTAACAGATGAGTTTTCGTCCAAAACCCTGATACTTCGAAAGAGATTGTCCAGTTTGTACACGAAGTGCATCCAGTTTTTGCCGTAACCCTCTCAAATTTTTAGCACATGCTATGTGTGTGAAATGATGATACCATGCCAACTTTCAACCATTTCAGAGTTCATTTGCAGTGCTTTTCAATTCAGGGTCATTTTAGCTCAAAATAAATCATGAAATGCATGAAAAATAGCAAATGAAGTCAGAAAAGGTTTGAAAAGTGATGATGTGGCTTTGAATGGTGCATATTGAATGCAGAAAAAGTCTTGAGTTCAAATATGTTTAAAAAATTGAAATCCTTTTGTAATAGACGAGTTTTCGTCCAAAACCCTGATACTTCGAAAGAGATTGTCCAGTTTGTACACGAAGTGCATCCAGTTTTTTTCGTAACCCTCTCAACTTTTTAGCACATGCTATGTGGGTGAAATGATGATACCATGCTAACTTTCAAACATTTCAGAGTTCATTTGCAGTGCTTTTCAATTCAGGGTCATTTTAGCTCAAAATAAATCATGAAATGCATGAAAAATAGCAAATGAAGTTAGAAAAGGATTGAAAAGTGATGATGTGGCTTTGAATGGTGCATATTGAATGCAGAAAAAGTCTTGAGTTCAAATATGTTTAAAAAAATTGAAAACCCTTTGTAATAGACGTGTTTTCGTCCGATCAAAGTTATTTAACTTAATATTATATAAAATTTATGCAACTAAAATTATCAAAGTTATTTTTGTTAAAAACTTTAATAGCAAAAAGAATATTCATAAAGTATTTTTTGTTAAGAACTTTTAATATGAAAAAAAATAACATAAAAAATAGCAAAAGTGAAAATAGATGCGAATTTATAGAGAAAATTCAACCTAAATTCAAAGTGCTAGTTACACCTAACTAGCACTTTGAATTTAGGTTGAATTTTCTCTATAAATTCGCATCTATTTTCACATAGTAGGCCCCACAGAGCAGAAAGAGGTCGGTTAGGCCCATAGGCCTGCTTTAGAGAGGAGCTCAACGTTGCAGCCGCGACGGGGCTTATAAACAGGTTCGGGCGCCCTTCGCTTGGCGAGGTGGGACTAAACATCCAACCGCACCGCGGCTGTGCCAGGCACAGGCCTTTGGTCCCGGTTGGTGGCTCGAACTGGGACCAATGCCACCCTTTCGTCCCGGTTCGAGCCACCAACCGGAACCAATGCCACCCTTTCGTCCCGGTTGGAGCCACCAACCGGGACTAAAGAGTTGGGTATATAAGCAGAGACTTAGGAATTTTTCAGATTTCATCTACAGTTGCCCCCGACGACGCCGAGTACATCGACGCCGCCAGGCTGCCCGAGCTCGCCGTCGACGCCCTCGCCACCCTCTGCCCCGTCGACGCCGTCAGGCTGCTCCACCTCACCGTCGACGCCCTCGCCGACGCCCTCGACGCCGTTCCTGCCCCGACGCCCTCGACGCCGCCCCTGCCCTACGCTGCCGCCGCCGCCGCCGCCCCTGCCCTGCGCTGCCGCCGCCCCGACCCGACGCCGTCGCCGCCCCGACCCGACGCCGTCGCCTCTCCTCGCCGGTCTCCTCCGTCGCTCCGTCGCCGTCGCCGCTCCTCGCCGGTAAGGCTCCCCCCTCCTCTCTATCCCCGTCGGCCCCGCGCGCGCGCCTCCGCCGCTCGCCCCTGCCCACCGCGCGCAGCACCGCCACCGGCCCCGCCTCCGCCCACCGCAGCACCGCCGCTGGCCCCGCGCGCGTCTGCGGCAACCCCGCAGCGCCGCCCGCGCCCGACGATCTCCCTTATAATTATTTTAGTTGATTTAGTTAATTTAGTTTTTTAGTTAATTTAGTTAATTTTAGTTGTTTTAGGATATGCAAAAGCGGTAGTTAATTTAGTTAATTTAGTTGTTTTTATTGTTTAGTTGTTTTTAGTTGTTTTTATTGTTTAGATGTTTAGTTGTTTTATCGTCGGTCGTCGGTGATGCGATATCGAGGAGTCCCTGACGATATCGAGGAGTCCCCGACGATCGTCGGTGATGCGATATGATGTTTAATTAGATGTTTAAATGTTTAGTTGCATAGCGTAGCCGTTGAGTCGACGATGCCCGGCCAGCATCCTCGTCGTCGACTCGGTGGCAACCACCTGCTTGAGAGGCGCCATGTCCGGGACTGGGCTCCGCTGGGCTGGCACTGGGAGGTGGTGCCTTCCGGGGCGCCCAGCTTGGTGAGGAATCAGGGTCCCGTTGTCGACCCGACGGTTCTTTGGTGGCGGTCGCGTGGACCACTGTCGGTGTAGAGGGAGCCGGCCCCCGCGGAGGTGGTACCTCGCCGTGTCAGGGAGGAGGACGAGCACGTCCGACGCTACATGGCTGCGTTGGACGCCAGGTTCTCCAATACCTGGCAGGTTCTTCAGGGATCTAACCCGAGCTATGATCCTGTCATAGTTCCTTCTCTTTGGGTGTCCACCGCCTGCACCGCGAGACGTCGACTATATCTGTATTAGTGATATTATATAATAATATTCGAGATGTATTAGTGATAATATTCGATGATGTATTAGCGATACTATTCGATGATGTATTAGTGATATTATATGATCGTATTGTTGCATTGCCTTGTATTGATTTGCATATCTCATGTTTGTATATTGCCATGTTGTAATATTTGCAGAAACTATGGATCACAGAGACTTAGAAAAATAATAGTTGTTGGGGGATATAATCCTCGCCGGAGGTGATCCCTTGTCGTATCTCAACGACATCGATGGTCAGGAAGGAGAGGATGACGGCTCCGGTGATCCAACAATGGAGGAGGAAGGAGATCATGACGGCTCCGGTGACCGAATGGCGGAGGAAGGAGATCATGATCACGGCTCCGGTGACCGAACGGAGGAGGGAGCCTCAACTGTTGCAAAGTCCGACGAGGTAAGGAGACGAGGCCCGAAGAAAAGGTTGCGCCCGGATGAAAGGTTCACGATCACAGAAGTCGCGAAAGATGGCCAACCGATTGCTCCCAAGCAGACCAAGGACGCATTTGTACATCAGTGTGGAGTTGTTGTTAGGGACTATGTCTCGATCAGCACCCAGCAATGGAATAAGAATAATAAGGACCCTGAAGTTTCTTATGTCCAGGATAGACTGAAAGATGATCTTTGGACCGAGCTGATGACAAATTTCAGCCTACCGCGAGAGGAGGATCCGAATAACCCAGTTATAGAGCGAAAGGTTAAGGCGTTTGCTCTTAAGAAGATCAGAACTATTCAGGAACTAGAAGAAAGAGTTGAACACAAAGTTTGTCAAGAAAGAGGAGACTCCGAAATTCATCGGTCGATATGAGAAGATAAGAGATCAATGGCCCGAATTTGTGGCCTACAAGAAATCGGAGAAGGGTAAGAAAAGGTCACTGACAAACAAGAAAAATGCTGCAAAGAAGAAGTATCACCATCACATGGGGTCAGGTGGCTACTACAAAGCTCGGCCGTTGCGGAACAAAGCCGAGCAAGACCTTCTTTCTAAGAATGTCCAACCAGCGACATTGCACTGGCCAGATCGTTCAAGGACTTGGTTCTTCGGGGTTGGGGGAACTTTGGACCCAGAAACAGGGGAGTGTGTTTGGACGGACGAGCAACTTGCAATACCCTTCCGGAAGCTTCATGCAGCAATCAAGGCAGCGCAGGAAGGGACGTTCATTCCCGACAGAGAGAAGGACGAGCTGATAGAGGCCCTCGGGAATCCTGAACACCTTGGACGAACACGAGGCACATCAGGCTCCGTTCCGTGGGTGCATGGGTTTCCCGACAGCGGTGGTTATAGAAGCCGAGAGAGAAAGAGGAAACAGGAAGCAAGCGAAATGCAAAAGCTCAGTGTAAGATTAGCAAAACTAGAGGAACTTGAGAGCGAGCGAGCTACCGGCCAACCATCTGAGCGGCACGAAGATCCTTCCTTCCACGCTGCCCCAGAAGCTACCCCATCATCTCAGCGGAGAAGCAGCGTGGCTTCCACGGAGCTCGTTCAGCCTGATTTCACAGCTCCTCGCTACCCCATGGATAGTATCACGGAGGCTGAACATTGCGAGCTAATGACGAAATGCCAGAACCTGACCTTCAAGGCGGCGGTCGTCTCTTTTGTACCTCCTCGAGCTGAGGGAACTTTCCATTGCCGTCCGATTCCACATGGCTATGCTGTTGTGACGGTGGATGAAATAATGGATGGATTTGAGGGGCTGGAGCTTGACAACCCTACAGGTGAAGAGGATATTATTCTTCTGGAAAATGCTTTGAGGAGTACCTGTCTATGGAGAAAGGAGTACATCAAGCTTCCAAACTGGACGCCTCAGTAGACTCAGCCTCCTCCGGCGCATCAGGGCACTCCGCCTCCTCCTCCTCCTCCGACGCGTCAGGGCACTCCGCCTCCTCCTTCGCCTCCTCCGGCGCGTCAGGGCACTCCGCCTCCTCCTCCTCCTCCTCCGACGCATCAGGGCACTCCGCCTCCTCCTTCGCCTCCTCCGGCGCGTCAGGGCACTCCGCCTCCTTCGGCGCGTCAGCAACGGCGGAAGAGAGACGCCGACGCTCCGGCGGCTAGCAGTACAATAGGCGGGAAGAAATACAAATTTGGTCCAAGCCTCAAGCCTCTTCCAAAGTTACCATATGAGAGGACTGACAAGGAAAACGCTGAAATCAGTGAAGCCGAAGTGAAGGCCCATTTTGCACGGAAACGTCCACCTCCGAAGGAAACGGTAGATCCGGTGAAAGGGAAGCGCACTCTGGATGCCCTGAAGCGACCACCACCGCCTCCGCCGCAATCCAACTATGACCGCTGTATTCAAAAGACATATGATGAAGCGCGGTGGTCGGGAAGTACTTTCAGTGCTGCAAGAGAAAAAAACGAAGAAGTGGGAAAACAATTCCCCAGCTCGGCGAACAGGAGAAGCAATCGTGCCCCCCGCTCAAGGTGTCTAGTGATATCGCTAATCATCCGGTGCTACTGCCCAGTACCACTCTTGGTGATTACGTGGGCGATGATGTACAGTTTGAAACGGCTGAGGTAGTAGTAGAGAACTTTAGATACGAGCATGGGAAGCCTCTCGTCAAACCTGATCATCCTCATCTAACAACGATGATGCAAAAATTGCATGAGTGGTACATGGAAACCTGCAGGAAGTCTGGGACCGACAGTTTGATGGTCGGAATTAAAAAAGAGCACGACTTCATTGGAGTCGACCTGATGCCTGTTGAATTTGTGGAGTTATTTCAGTTATTCAATCAAGAGGCCCTCGACAAACAACTCATGACTTGCTACTGTCTGTAAGTATTACTTCTATAATTAAGTCGCTAGCTCAGCTCGTTCATTGCATGTATATATAATTATCCTCACTATATTATGCAGATTGAAGATGGTCGAATGCAAAAAAGAACAAATCTATGACATTGGGTTCATTAGCCCAAATACCGTAAATGAATGGTCCGTACAAAAGAGAGCCAAAGTTACTGAGGACAACTTGCTAGAAGCGTTCCTTAGACATCAAAACAAAAGGGAAATACTCTTTCCTTACAACTTCAAGTGAGTGTTACTGTCTTGTGCATATTCGGTTTCGCTTACTAGCGGTGAAGTAATGTAATTGATGAGTTATGCGTGCGCATGTTCCACTTTATTCTGCTATCCATTAAGCTTGATGGGGCATTAGTAACTGTCTTAGACTCGAGACGTAAAGATCCCGAGTATTATGCGGACATGACTGCAATGCTCCAGAAGTAAGTTCAATCAATACCGGGACCATATCGGCAACTTTCGTTCATTTCCTGATATCAAGTAATCATTTTCTTTGCCTGCCAGGGTTTGGAAACAGTTCATCGGAATGGTTCCCGGTCTAAACAACGAGCTGCGATTTACACACCCCAAAGTAAGTAGTACTAGCTAGTTCCGCGCATCTCTCATTGATTCTAGTTTCATCAATACCATTATCATGCTTGCTTATCAGTTTGATTGAACTCTATTCTCGTAAAGTGCTTGTACCAGGCACCCGGGAATCATTTATGTGGATACTATGTATGCGAGTTCATTCGCCACTCGACCTCTGAGCGGGGCTTCTCTGAGAAACAATTTGAAGTACGTAAACAATATTCACAATTTTATTTTATATATTACCATCAATTGTGTTGAGTTTCATTCATATATATGTATTGACCCCCTTCTTTAAATTAGATCTGGCAGATGCGGGATGAACTCCTACCACATGATCGCATACGAGCAATTCAAGAGGAATTGGCGGGATTCTTTCTTGACCACGTCATACCTGAACACGGAGAATACCATATGAAATTGCAATGGTCTTAGGTAGATGATGTTAGGGATTGTAAGAGATGTTATATTGTACATATGTAGTAGCGTCGGATAGATATACGAAAACTTGTTGTTCGACCAAGCACGGAGAAAGATATGTCACTTCTCTCTATATATGTTCATGACGATCTTGTGTAATTAATGGTTTCCTTCATTTGCTTACTAGCTAGCGTCGAGTTCTCTCTATATGTATAGTAGCTAGCGTCGACCAAGCACGGAGAAAGAGATGTCACTTCTCTCTATTAGGTAGCTAACACAATATGAAACCCCTAAATTAACCCTCCAAAACCCCTAAACCCCCCCTTCCAAAAAAAACCCCCGGCGCCTGCGAGCTGCTGACGCGTGGCTGCCTTTTGGTCCCGGTTGGTGTTACCAATCGGGACTAAAGGTCCTCCTGCCTGGGCGCCCCGCAACGGCCACGTGGAGCCCCTTTGGTCCCGGTTCGTAAGCAAACCGGGACTAAAGGTTTTGGGTATTAGTCCCGTCTGTTTTGTCCCGGTTCCAGAACCGGGACTAAAGGCCCTCTGGAACCGGGACTAGTACCCTGTTTTCTACTAGTGAGAAGCTGCCCATTTCGGTAGAACTAGATAGTGCCGAGGCAGTGTAGCTGATCACAGCAAAATCCGATGATAGATCAGTACATCGCTTGGTGATCCAGAAGATTAAGTGCTTGGCCTCAACTGAGGATAGGAAGAATTTTTTACTCTTTGTCGTCGTTCGCAGAATAAGGTTATCCATGAACTTGCCGCATACGGTCGTAGTATCCCCCGGACCCCGGTGTGGTTGTACTCGGGGTTAGATTTCATTGTAAACTTGGCTTTGGCTGAGATGCTCCCGTGAGTAATGAAAATCTCCTTTACCCCCGCAAAAAAAAACTCCCTATGCTAATTAGGCGTGTGTTTCACGAACACGTGAGAACGAGATTGATACTCCTAGTTCTAGATATAGGTGTGGTTGAGCATAACAAGACAAAAGCAAGGCGGGGTGAACGAGGAGAATTTGGTAGCTAGAGGGCAGGTGAAAGTATATATATTTTTGAAATATTTTTTATGACCGGATGCCCGTCCTCTTGATGATAAGAGGTTAAGAAAAGTCTTTCCTTATTGAAAAGATATTTCTACTTTTAAAATCTTGAATTTACCTATTTATAAGACATAATGATAAGGTAGTTGAGGGTATTGTACCCATAGTGTGGGTGACTTGTTGGAAAGATGCACATGCTAACAAAGGAAAAATTGTCCAATTTTAGTATTCACTCTTTTCTACCGCTTGCAAGTTACATTCCTTACAACCCATATATCTGTGTACCAGTTTTAAGTTTGAGTGAGTAGTATGTATCCGTTTTAAGTTTGACTGAGTAGTTAGACATGCATCTAAGCATGACACCGAAAATTCACTATATCATGCTTGGGAAGACTCATGCTAGCGGCTTGGGCTCCTTTAGTTTCTCAAACATATCATCGAATTTGGTGATTGATTTGTGAATTTGTTTGTTCTTTCGTGGTAGCACATGGGACCTATAAGGCCCAAATGCATTGCTAACCCCTGTCATTCCTAATCATATGTGTTTGTCAACCATGGAAAAACAGATTGATACTTCTAATTCTAGATAGGAGTTTAGATTTAGTT
This sequence comes from Elymus sibiricus, assembly GCA_039707655.1. Classification (NCBI taxonomy): domain Eukaryota; kingdom Viridiplantae; phylum Streptophyta; class Magnoliopsida; order Poales; family Poaceae; genus Elymus; species Elymus sibiricus. Next base: position 89,935,159 of record CM077671.1, on the reverse strand, counting down.
CAGCATAACATAAGAAGGTGAGACGAAAGGAAGAAAAATCAATGAGCATGGAATTGAGTGATAGGCTGGGAGTATACGATGGGTGGACACCAAGCTAGGATGCTTTTGTGGAAATATATACGACGTGGAATAAAAAGACGGAGCGTGAATGATGATCCAAATCTGTCCTTGTTTTCTTTTGCGTGTTAGTTGAGAGCTAAGGTTGTCTTGCAAGGACATTATCACTTATCTGTGTCAGTTGTTGACTTGTCGAAACAAAAAACTAGCTAGTATATATTTTCACAGGTGTAAATGGAGGTTTTAGTTGAGTTGCTTGTGGTTGAATAGTTTCTTTGATGTCGCATAAGTTCTAACATCTTGGGTCTCAATTTGTTGGGTTGGGAAAACCTTTCACAATTTTTGGGACCATGCATGTGATGGGCACGGATGGCCACCTGATGTAAGGAAATTCATCCTGCCGGAGCTAGATAAACTCATGACTCCCATCCTTACACAGATGTGAGTTTGTCCCAGGAAGATTGTACATTTGACAAGATGAGTAGAGAAAGAAAGATGCTCTTAATAATAGAAATACGTATAGCTGAGTACCGTAGGAGGAGGTGGTGAAGACTGAAGAGACAGAACTTTATTGGAGAAGATGGCTCAAATTTCCACCAAATTAGAATGCTTTACGAAAATATACATGTGCAAAAAAACACGGTAGGGAAAGATAGAATGAACTCATGAATTAAACCTGCACACTATATGAGCATTGAGATTCTTCTCCCTTGGACATTATCAGTGCTCTTGCCGGTTGCTCAAACAACTTAAAATACTAGTATGATTCCATCAGTGTAAATAGAGGTCAATGAAAAATATATTAGTAAACTCATTGGGCATGGAGATTAATCATTTTATAGCTCGGTTAGTCAGGTCAGGAAACATTTGCGCATTTTTTTCGAGACCATGTGTAGATCATAGAGCGTTTGGCGTCAGCTGAGATGCCGTGCACGACACACACACACCCCATTGCGGTATAACTTTGATGTACATGCCGTGCTTAGGATGATGGAGAGTTTACATTGTATGTTTTTTTGGAACGAAGGCTCACGACGAGCCCGGCTTTGAATTAACAAAGCCATCAATGGGCCAGGATTACAGCAGCAAACAGAAAAACGAAACAGCTAGAAGATACATAGTGCTCTGCAACAGCTAGCTAGCTTCATACAACCTACAAGCAAAGATGAAGAAAACTAAAGCCCAAAAACAGCTTGAAGATGATGAAGTCCTCCACTGATCGCAGTCCACCGATTAGTAACACCAGGAAGGCCTTGAAGAGATACGGCACCCAGATTGGAAGTAACACGTTGTCAGCTCCATGGGCTGCGGCCATAACGGATACGACCTCCTCCGTCTCCGAAGGGGCTCCCTGCCCCTCGCCTGGCACGAGGCGCCGATCCGTCGGAAGATACAGACGCTCTCCCAAGAGCTAAGATGAGTAACCGCCACCGTTGCCACCCGGAAGACCAAACCAGAGCACCGCCAACATGCAGCGCCGAGCTTAGCAGAAGGGAACCTGGGCACTGAAAGGGAACTGCACACGAGGAGAAGCAAATGCACGGCGAGACTGTTGGTGACAAAACAGCAATGGAGGAAAGCCCATCGCGGAGCAGAGAGACGACACCAAGTTCGCAGTTAACAGCTCCGAGCTCACACCAGCCCACAATGGCCGCGGCACCCACTGAAGGGGAACCCAATCCCCTGTCACATGGGCTCTGAATGCCGACCGCCGGAGAGATGACCGTGAGCTACCATAGGCGAACACAGTAAACGGCGCCCCCAAAACACCGCAGATTTCAACCACGCGGCCGCCAAACGACTACCAACGGAGCGGGCTCACCATCTCCCCAAGACTCACCAAAGGCGGCACCTTCATGAAGGTGAGGACGCCGCGGGCGTCGCTGCCTCCCAATCCAGAAGGATTTGGGCGAAGCAGGGGAGGAAGGCAAAACGGGGGAGGGGAGTACCGAAACGGCGCCTACAGGTAGGGGACGACGCGCCGTTGTGGCCGGCTGAGCCGGCCTGGATTTCTCCGGGCACAACACCACCCCCCACCGCACAGCTTCAAACACGGCGGCGACAACCTGGGATGACCGAAGAACGGATCTGAAAGGGGACCCGAGCGTTGGAGGCGAAGGCGTCAGATCCGGACGGGCGCCCCCACGGCCCCCTGTCCAGCAACCTCCACCAGCCGCCACCATGCCGCCCGCGCGGTCAAGGCAGTTGGCCAGCACCCGCGGCCGCCGCTGGCTGAGGACGGCGTCACGCCACCACCCGAGGCCGCCGCCTCGGCTCCGGAGCCCCCCCCCCCCCCCCCCCCGGCGGAGCAGCCAAATCCTCGCCGCCACCTTCCCCGGTGGCCGCGCGGCATTCCGGCGACCCCCTCCGATGGCGACGAGGGAGAGGAGAAGGGGGAGGGAGGCCGGCGGCGGGCTAGGGTTGGCGCCGCCCGAGTCGCCCCTCAGGAGCGACGCGGGGGCCGAGCGAGTCGACACACTTATGACAATTACTTTCTTTACATTGTATGTTAGCCAACGAGAACAAAACCATTGGGCGGCGCAACACGTGACAAAATGGAGGAGAGGCCGCATATATACAAGCAGCCACTGCCTAATGTGTTGTTCTTGCACTACATGCACGCAGGGGAGTGTATCTGGTGCACCGGGGCAATTGGTGCTACCGGTGCACCGAACCCGGCCAGTTGCAAATTTTAAAATGTTCAAAAAAATACGAGAAAAATTTAGTGCATTGACACAATATCAATGTATGTTGTTATAAAAAATCAAGTCAAAATTCAAAACATTGCTCGAGATACAAAAATGACAAATTCGGCATCAATGTGCTAATGGGCCAAATCTGAAGCCCAACTTGTGTTATGTACTATTCAGTGTCGAATTTGTCATTTTTGTATCTCAAGCAATGTTTCGAATTTTGATTTGATTTTTTGAGACAACATACATTAATGTTGTGTCAATGTACTAAATTTTTCTCGTATTTTTTCGAAGCTTTTAAAATGTGCAACGGTGGTTCGGTGCACCGGTAGCATCAATTGCCCCGGTGCACCAGATACACTCCCATGCACGCAGAAGCTAGCGATCATGCTCGGTGGCTACTTGACCTGATGTATTGTTCGAGTCGGTCCCATCAACCCCTCATCACGGCAGAGTTAGGCTTGCCGGGTTAGGCTTGGAACTGCATATGGTTGGGTGATGTGTCGTGCATCGCTCTGGCCGTCGCTTGTGATGTTGTAGCTTGTACGTTTTCGTGAAAAAGTATACCCCCCCTGCATTAACCACCGCCTCGGCACGCCCGACTCACTTGGGGCTCCTTTGTGCCATTACTAGGTCGTGCACAACAAAATGTACTCCCGACCCCTCTCGTGCCTAGCTATAGGTACGTAACAAGTTTGACAAGCCATGGAGAGAGATCGTCTTTATCCTACCTAGGGCTGGAGTTGAGCATCGTAGGACGAAATGGTAGAGGAAGAGTAGTCAATGAGAGAAGAGTGTGGTAGCTAGGGGTGCTTCCGCGAATATATATATAGTATATGAAATAAAAGGCGTAGCTGGAAAATGAACTGAACTCATCAATGAATCCACGTGCAAATTGATATATATTGTCTTGGCTTATTGCGTTGTGTGTGTTTTCCTGAGAAAAGGCATCCTAGATCTTCCCCGCAAAAAAAGCATCTTAGATCATATCCATCAAGGAAAATAATAGCCAATACAACAGAAAGACAACTGGACACGGAACAACCAGTAAAAAATATAATTACATTGAAAATCATACTACCCTTCTTCTTCCTCAGATTATAAGCCCTTTGTGGGAACTAAATTATTCTCTTGCTTATTGCCCTATGAAATTAACAATCCTTCCACCGGTTGCTTGAAAGATGGTGCTCCGGGTTACAGATGAGCCATAAACATTACCACTGAGTGACGCATCGACCGGGATGAGAGGAACGATAACATACCGTGCGTACATGCACACGGCTGCACACAATACTACACCCTGCATGACCGTGTGGACGGCAAAGAACATACGTCTCGCTCCCTACACGTAGGTTGTGTTTGGTTCCCTGCAAGAATTTTAGGCCCCTACATATGTGGTATGTGACATAGTTGAGTCTGCCTAAGCAATATGCAAGCAGTAAATCATGTTCTACACTAAGTTTGGTTGCATGCATCCCCCTCCCTCCCCCTAGCCCCGCTGAGTTGAAATCGAAGCATGGCGTTTGGTTACAAGTCGTCGCTCACCAGATGCAACATGATGATGCTTTGTTACGTGCAATACATGCGGTGGGATAATCTCTTCTTCAAGTGGTGAGGTTACTAGTCATAGGCACAACAACAGTGAGGAGCATACCGATTTGAACAAGCATATTACACATCACATTAACAAGCACTAGCTAATTTTCCGTGTGTTGGATATTCTAGTGATTCTTCCCTCCAACGCTCGATGATACTTTCCATAATTAACGTAATCCTCCCGTTCAATGCTCGACGATACTTTTCATAATTAGCGTGATTCTCCCATCCAAAAAACGATACTCTCCATAATTGACATGATCCTTATGTCCAATGCTCGAGATACTTTCGATAATTGCATGTCGTTGTGGGCGAGACAGAGATTGCGCAAGAGATAATTGAGACGATTTTTGGTCATTAGTGGCTACATACAAAACGATCGAAACTACTTGTACTCCCATTTAATAGTAGAGACTAGCTAAATAACAGTGTGTTGCAACGGGGACATCTTTATTCCAGTGGTTCAACGTAGAGTTTTTTGTTTGGGTTGAGATTGAGATATGTAATCGGTAGGGAATCCATATGCAAATGTAAGGGAAGATATGATGTGCTTGAGATTGTGTATTACAACCACGTGAGTTGATTTTGTTGTTTGCTTGCAAGATATTTCTTGCTATTTGCGATTTATTTGATTTCCGTTGATCGCTATGCAAGGTTTTTTTAACCCAAAAGGAGGTGGGTGTTGCTTTAAAAAAGAGGGGCTTATAATGTGGTTTGCAAAAAAATGATGGGAGGGGAATGGGAGGGATGGAAGCGGCGCTGGCAAAACAAACGAACCCCTCTTTAATAATAGAGATACTCAGACACAATCATATGCACATAGTCATAATAACCACATAGTAATAGTTCACCCTTGACAATAACAAACAAACATTGTTATGATAAAAGGCAAAGGCATTGGGACATTGAACTTCTTGGATCATGGGAAGTGCTTCGTCGTGCTTGGGGCACTTCACCACCACCTCCGCGCTAGAAAGGTCAAATTAAAAACGATGACCTTGAAACTTTCTTTAGTAAAGACCTTGAAGGTGAGGAAGTACTATGGAGAAAACGGCCACCCTTGATCCATGGCTAGCCTCCCGTTCACATTCTGGAGTTTAACCCTCTAGGTGTAGCCAATATTCATCCTCAGAACGACTTTCATTGGGATGGTGCCCATGTGATGATGGAAGGCATCGGGGATCTAAAGTAACTCCAATCCAGGTGCTAAAATCACCATGCGGAAATGAGTTGGACCTCCGCACTAATGGAAATAGCCAACTTCGTCGGCCTCCCCTGACGCCTCCTCGAGGAGCGCTGCCCTTTTTGCTACCTCCTTGCTCTTGCAGCAATTGCCCTCTACAACATTGATGAGGACCAACTTCCCTGTAGAGCACTACAATGAAGACCATAGCATATTACACATGGAACAAAAGGACACCGATGATGATCCTCACAACATGCTATCATGTAGAAGGGGACATCTGGTACAAGGTTTAGAATTACAATGTGTAGAACCAACCCTAGTACCAACGATCACCCTAATACAGGGATTGTACATCAATGAAGATGACACTGATCTACAACTCAATCGAAATGACGTACGACCAAGTCGACTGGTCTACCATGAAATCTAAAGGGTCTACAATGAAATCGAACTGATCTACCCTGAAATCGAACTGATGTACCACCAAATCAATCTGATCTTCCCTAAATCTATCACTAATCCAGCCCTACACTGAAGCCTAAAATCACACCCAAATGGACAGGCATATCGAGCCCTAACAAACCATAAATCGAAGCCTCAATGCCTATATCGATCCCTAAATCACGTCTATATTTTTCGCCGGCCATTCTCACCATTCAGATCTTCCCGTCGACGTTGCTCGTCGTGCTGCCGGTGAAAGAGAGTGCAAGTGTAGAGTGAGCGGTGAGAGAGGTGTGAGGAGATATATTGTGCCACTTCGGGAAACAACACGGTGTCTCTCTTGAGTCCCCATGCATGCAGCCTGTCCCTTTTTGCTCGCTCGGGACTAGCTGAGTGGAAATGGTGGATTTGGCCATTCCTCCAGAGCCAGGCTCTGGTCTGCTTTCAGTACCATGCTATGCAGACTAGGCCGCACACGGGATACCAAACACGCTCGTATAGTTTGATTGCTTCGAGCATATATGCATGAAGGGTGTTGTATATAGTGCAACATGCCGACCTGTCGGGCCCCACCCTGGTGCCAATGCGACAAATCTGCCATACGTCACACAATATACGTCTCCTACCACATGTCTTCATGTTCGCCCTCGAGGGTTACCATGGCAGCCCATAGTAATGGTGTCGCATGGAGTCCAATTGGAAAGCGATTGTAATCGACCGATTAAGGCGTATACTGGAGTGCCACATAGGATAACTATTGTGGTGGAGGAATGAGAAACTATGAGAAATTAGTTGGCTTCTCTTAACTAAGAGATGATCTCTTTGCAAGAATATGTCCCACCTCATATTTCGAGATATCTAATTATCAATATGAGATATCTGATTATTAAAGATAAGACTAGGAAACAAACCCCTAGTGTACATCATTTTTATTGTCTTCTCTTAATTATGTGGCGGGCTTAAGATAAGACTCTCTTACCAACCATTGAAGCACGACTCAGAACTCTAGATGTCAATATCAACCGCACCGCACACTAACCACTGGGACATTCTCTTTCATTGCAACATTACCATATATAATTATTATATACCCACTATAAATTAATGAAGAAAACATAAATTTGAAAAAGAATTCACAAAAAATGAAACAAAAAATATATAAATTGGAAAAACATTTGTACCAATTGGAAAAACTTCACGATAATGGAAAAAAGTTCATGAATTCAAAAACAATTCATGATTTTTAAAAAGAAAACACACGAATTGTAAAAAAATCATGAGTTTTAAAAAAGGTCATCAATTCGAAAAATAATTCGGAAAGGTAATTGATTCAAAAAAAATGTTCATCGATTTGAATTAAAGAAACCACGAATTTGACAATAGTTCATGGGGTTTTGAAAAAAATCATCTATTTTGAATTTAAAAAATCACGAATTCAAAAATAGTTCACCGGGTTTTGAAAAACAAATCACGGATTTGAAGAAAAATCACCGATTTTGATAAAAAAAAATCACAGATTTGAAATAAAATTCATCGAATTTTGCTTAAAAGTTCATTGATTTGAAAAAATGTCATCGAATTTTTACAAAAAGTTCATCCAATTAGAAATTATCGATTTTGAAAAAACAATTCATCGACTTTGATTTTTTTTCTCAAATTTGAGAAAAACTCATCAAAAATGAAAAGAGTTCATTCATTTTGAAAATAGTTCATGAATTCTGAAAAAAGTTCCAAAATTTGAAAAAGAGTTCATCGATTTTTTAAAAAAATTAGTGAAAATTGAGAAAAGTCCGTGCATTTGCAAAAGAAAAAGGAAACAAAAGAGAAACAAAGAAAATATAAAAAAAAATCGCCAAATAGGGATCGCCTTCCCGATGACCTAATTTCCTTGAACACCTTTTCGTTCTTTTGCATACAGTTCCATGAACACTTGTTCTTACCGTACTTCACCTAAAAATAACTTAATCTACCGTATGATCACCAGCCGATATTTACCGTACTACTACTAAAGGAGAGAAAGGGTATCGATGCATAGAGTTCCATAAATATTCTACCTTCATCCGGGTTTATTAGGCCCCTTCATATTTTGTGTCAGATTTTGAACATCTATATTACTAAAAATATAATAAAATATATGATATACAAAATACATCATTAAATTTTTATTTGAAATAGTTTTTTAACAATATAATTTTCGTGATATATAGTTATTAGTTAAATTAGTAAGTTAAATTTTAACACAAAATAAGATGGGCCCTAATAAAGCCGGACGGAGGGAGTACGCTCTGGCGCGGCCCGCCTGCGTTCACCGAATCACCGGCACCGGCGCCCGCGCGTCCGGGAAGATACAGACCGCCGCCTTCCACGTTCCCGCGGCGTGGCCCTCATCGACGCGACCCACAGCGGCGCCGCCGCACCGAAGCCGAAGGGGCCCCCATCACTTTGGCGCTGGGCTATCCGAGGCCGTGCTGGCGCTGGCAGGAGGCTGAGGGCGCGGATCTATATCTAAATGAAAGATTCTTGCTGCTGATTAGACCCGGCTTGCTCTGCTTCAGCAGACGAGTGATGCCCTGCTCTGTTCACTCGATTCGATACTGTAAAGTGAAACCTTCTCCCTTTCTTCATCGTGTTCCAGATGGAACAATAGGGTTCAATCCATGTCAAAACATTTCCTCCCCTTGTCATTAACAAGCTCTACTTGTTATTTGTTGTTCTTGGAGTGATAAATGAAGTACACTTTGAGCTCCTGACTTTGATATTGAATCACTGGCACTGAAGCTACAATGTTGAATTTCTTATCACATCCTTGTTTCGATCCATGTTGTCGTTTTTGCTGTGGAGGCTCGACTGCACTGCACTGCACTGCACCACAAGATACTGACAGAATCTAACTTGTACTCCAACACTCTCTGGGTATTGCTGTGCTCCCTTTATCTCCTTGGCATTGCTAAAAGTAGGAAAATGATTCTAGCATATGTCACCAGATTCCTTCTGCTCAGATTCCAAAAGTTCTCGATTGGAACCATGTCATAATTTCATCTACATCTCTCTGAGCAACTTCTTAAACGAGACTCTTTTTTCAACGGAAGATATGATGGCACTACAAGTATCAGATGGTATGCTGTGTATCTGCATATATGTATGCCCTCTTGCTGTGGGCTTGGGCATCGTTGGCATTGTGGCTGCTTCTCTGCCGAAGTATTGGCTCTTGGCAAAGGTAAGAGCCTTCTGGTCTTTCTACTCTCTACATCCTTAGAGCATAAACTTGCTGCAGCTTAGGATCATGTTTATGGTGGCACGCAGGATACTGAAGTGCATAGCTTCCTTTCTTTTTATTCTGAACAAAATGATGGGACACCTTTCTTTGATTTATCTGACATCAAATATATACATCCATGAACATACTGCTGATAACAAATACTACTACTTCCTCCTATTTTAGGCTGCTCTTTTGCTCTGGGCTTGGGGCTTGGGCATCCTTGGCATATAGGCTGCTTCTCTGCAAAAGTATTGGCTTGTTCAAAGAGCTTCTTGGCAAAGGTAAGAGGCTTCTTGTCTTTCTACTTGCTACATCTTTAGATCATAAACTTGCTATACCTTTAGATCATGTTTATGATGGCACACAGGAACCTAAAGTGCATAGCTTACATTCTATTTGTCCTGAAATTAAAAATAGCTCTAGTATTAAACACTTTTCTTTGATTTATCTGGCATGATGTATGCATCCATGTGAAGTTGGAACAGACTGTTGGTAATAACACATATTACTACATCTTCCTATTTTCCTCTGAAAGAAGTGTTGGCTTGTCTTTCTACTACATCTTCCTATTTTCTACATCTTCCTATTACTACATCCATGATGTATGTGCATCCATGTGAAGTTGGAACAGGCTGTTGGCAAAGAAGTGTTGGCTTGTCTTTCTACTAGATCATAAACTTGCTAAATCTCTAGATCACCTGAAGTGCATAGCTTACTTTCTGTTTGAGCTGGAAAAAAACTTACTCCAGTATTGGACACCTCCCTTTGATTTATGTGATATCAATATGTGCATGTGAGGTTCGAACAGACTGCTCATAATAACACACACTACTACATCTTCATATTTTAGGCTGCTGTATCTTACATTTTCCATGGCTCCAGACCAAGATCATGAGCAAGGTAACATGAGTGGTAACAACATCAGCAGAAAATCCTTTCAAAGATGTGAGGGCTGCGATGCACATTACTATTGGTGTCATATGGATGATACCCAGAAGTATTTCTTCAAGTGCATGGCCGGCAATTTCCAAGAAAAACTGGTAAGACCTCGTGCATCGATACCCTTTCTCTCCTTTGGATGGAATGCTATCCTGGTCAGAATGATAATTTTGTTGTTTGCTTGTTCCTGCAGGCCATACCACAGAAGTTTGTGGAGAATTTCAAGGGTCGAATATCTGAAACTATCAAGCTAGAAGCTCCTGATGGAAAGATATATGATGTTCAGGCTATCAAGGATCTAAACAAGATAATCCTCGGGTCTGGATGGGCGGTATTTGTCAGCTTTTACGAAGTAAAAGCGGGCTACTTCCTGGTATTTAGGTACATCGGGGATTCTCACTTCAAAGTTCTGATATTTGATTTTGGAAGTTGCTGTGAGAAGGAAGTGTTCCACGTTCTCATGAACTGCGGCCCTAATGCCCGAGAAAAAGACACTCGCCTTGACCAATTTCCGCTGAGCGAAAGGCGATGCCAGAACGGTGGATCAAGCAACGGTGAGTCCCATCGAAGGTGCGAGCACTGCGATGCGCATTTCTATTGGCATCACATGGATGATAGGCAGAAGCATTTCTTGAGGCTCATGTTTGGCGATTTCCGTCAAGAAATCGTAAGACCCTGTATATATATTTGCTGATTGCTTTCTTGATGAAATGTCTTCTTGATCACAAATATATAATTTGCTGATTGCTTTGTTGTTTGTTCCTACAGAGCATACCAGAGAAATTTGTGAAAAATTTCAGAGGCCAGATCTCTGAAGTTATGAAGCTAGAAGCTCCAGATGGAAACATGTACAACATTAAGGTTACCAAGGATCTGAACAAGATAGTCCTTAGATCTGGATGGGCATTATTTGCCAGTGCTTATGAACTAAAAGAGCATGACTTGCTGGTGTTCAGATACATTGGGGGCTCTCACTTTAAAGTCCTGATATTTGATCCAAGTGGTTGTGAGAAACAATTATTCCACATTGTCATGAACCACGCTCCTAATGTACCAAAAACAGGCATATCTCATGATCGGTCATTCCTGAGGGAAACAAGGCGCCGAGACTGCGAATCACACGATAACAACAGTAGAAAAACTAAAAAGATGACTCTGCTGGACTCTCCTTCACCGAGATCTGGTAAAGAATTGAAGGGTTTTATGTACATTTTCATTAGTACCTGTAATTGCTAACTGATGTCTCAATGGTTGGGGTTGTGCAGCTGAAGGTGTCACATCTCCAGAAGTCACCATGAATTCAGGTGGCCTTCGGGAAATGACCGAGCCTCACTATATACTAGCAATGGGGTGCAATCTTACTACAGCACAGAAGGCAGAAGTCGACGCGCTTGTGAAGAAAGTTAGGCCTGTAATTCCATTTTACATCACAGCCATGAACAAGACAAGTATGTCTGGATCTCTGGTATGTGTGAAGCATCCTCTACAGATTCAGTGAGACTCCTGCAAAATTTGTTCTGTAATGTTCAGATCTCTTGTCTAATATCTTGTTGGAATTTTAAAAATTATAGTATCTCACTGCCTCTCCGTAAATTCAAATCTTCATAATTTGAAAGCCTGATGGATTCATTCGTCTTTAACAGGTCATCTGCAAGGACTACGCTGCCAAATACCTTCCACATGATGATCAATTCATCACACTCTGCCATCCTCATAAGAGCAACATATGGATAGACAATTTGAAGGTCATCACTGATGGCTCACGCATGCTTTCTGTTGGCTGGTCGTGCTTCGTTCTCCACAACGAGTTGCGAGAAAGTGACATCTGCCTATTTGAAGTATCGAAAAGCGAAGGTGAAGTGACAATGGTTGTTCATTCTCTTGAAGGAGGTCATCATCTACAAGGTGAGTATGCAACACATTGACACCTGCACATATGACATTAAAAATAACGCTCAGGATCACCAACTTTAAAAAAATGAATTTATGAATCAACTTAGAAATAGAATCCTTTTTGTTATGTTGCCAGACAATGCACAAGCCTGAACCAGTATGGAATCAAGAGTGAGCTAGTGTCTCTTTACTTGATCATTTTGGAATGCCCATTTTTGTTTTTACAGGGAAACAGCCCAAATCTCAAAACAAGCGCAGTAATCCAGTTAAGGTCGAGGCGACCGAGGACGAGGAGAGTGACAAAGAACATGCTGAGTCCAACTACTACTACTCAAGGTATGCCAATGGCCTGACCAGCGATGAGCAAGAGAAGATATTCAGGTCAGCGTTGATCCAACAGGGCAATCCTGTGTACGTCGCCGTCCTGGGAAAGAATCACGTTAAAAAGAGGAACAACTTGCTGGTAAGTTGAGTTGTTCTACAAATCAGGCTGGATTACCTAGATGGTTTAGGAAACTGTCTTTGATAGACATTCTGAACCGTCTGCTACGAAGCATTCTGTCGTAGTGACTAATGTTCTGTATGCAGACCATCCCTAGAAAGTTTGCGGCTAAGCATCTCGCAGCGAGGTCCCATGACATCCTGCTCCGGAGACCCAACAGGGGAGAGAAGTGGTGCGTCAGGTACTACTACCACTCGAGTTTACGGGGTTTCAGCTACAGTCCCTGGGCCAAGTTCGTCCGTGACAACAAGCTGCGCAAGGGCCACATCTGCGTCTTCGAGCTGATCAAAGGCGCGCGTAAGGCGACGATGATTGTCCACGTGTTCAAGAAGGTTGATGGCAGGCTTGTTCTGCTGGACTAACTAGCTAGGTTCCTGCATAGCTGTATCCTTCGAATTTGTCGTTGAATAACTGAACCTGTTGCCACTGGGAGTAGTTTATGTACGAGGCGATTCCACTAATGGGTTCCAGTAGAACTAGTTGTTGTGCCATACTGTGTGAATCTTCGTTCCTGATCCGTCAGGCGTGACTGTGATTTCAGAACATAGAGGAGTATTTCGGCGCCATGCCAACAAATCTAAGTTCAGTTGAAATTCTCTTGAATGTAATATCAGTTGATTGAAATTTTATAGAAGCTAAGTTGAGTCCCAGCTAGTGGATAGCCGTGTGCATATGTTACTCGAGGGCTGCTACTCAGCTAATCGACGATGAGAAGTTGTAGCTTGTAAGTTGTGTGTTATTGTATCGTTTCTTTAAGTGGTTATTGAGTATGAGAAATTAATTGCTCGTTGCAGTGATCTGGTTCTGGCTATTTTGTTGTGGCTTTTGTTAGACCTGTGATGATATGAAGTGTGTAGTTGCAAAATTCAGCAATGGCTTATGCTGATGCCTGCCGCTGGAAATCTTTTGATTCTTTTTCTATACACTATAAGTTCAATAAACAACATGCATGTTTTTTCCTCCGGTTTTGCTTAGTAAGAATTAGTATCTCTGGTTCTTTCCAGTTCATAATCATATCTGGTTTCACAAATTCCAAAATATGTGAAGCAAATTGGCAGGAGTGGCCGATCACAACATAAAAGAGCAAGAATCAAGCGCTAACATATTCTGTTTTTGAGATTGAGATCGAGGGGATGAGTACTTACGGATTGATATACACGTGTTAGATGAGGACTTACAATTTGATATGATCCTATCATATTATATTACTATTGTTGTTCTTATTGTCCATGATGGCAATGAAAACAAATTTAGAATTTGGAAATAACATCTTCTGATTCAATTTGTGGATGGGCTCATGGCTCAGTGGTGGGAGCGCAGTGGTGTCGCCCCACTGTCCTCGTTTGACCCCTCTTCAGGTCGAATTTAGCGTCTCAAAGTCTCTCTTAATATAATGTCACCCGGTTCCTCGCCAGTTGCTCTTTTCTCTAACTTCTTCTCGATTGGCCAAATAAGTTAGATCCCATCTAATTACTTGAAACCACATAAAACTTGTTTTGTTTGTGTTGGTCATCATGACAAATGATAATCTAAAAAAAAGGATTGGCAAGGATCCACTAAGTGTTGCTTTTGTGGCAGTGGGGAGTCCATTCAGCATCTATTCCTTCACTGCCCACTTGCTAAACTATTATGGTGATCTTTCCATATAGCTTTTAATCTACCGCCACCCGTGAGTAGTAAGAATATGTTAGGAAACTAGCTAGTGGGGGTGCATCTAAAATTGAAGTCTCAGATTCATGTGGGAATTTGCGCTTTACTTTGGCCCATTTGGAACACTCATAATGATTATATTTTTAACTGAACAAAAGTTCCAAAAAATTTGCAGGTTATCTCCAAGCCCATCAGCTGGATCCATACGTGGTCGTTACACAAGGAGGATCGGGCTCCCACGGTCTTTGGGTGTAGCCGATGGGAGATAGTCTATCGGGATTTATTCAACCGATTTGGTTGGCGGACTACTAGTAGGATTTGTGATGCATGTGGCTCATTTTCCTACGCTCTCCTTTTTTTTAGTGTGTCGTTGGGGCACCATGTATGGCTTTTTTTGTTGACGAACTTTATTATGATCGAATGATGAACTTTCAAATAATCAATAAACGGTTGTGTGCATCACTCAATGCAGAGGCCGAGAAACTTCCCCTTTTTTCAGAAAATATACTCCAGGCCGTTTCATCCATGTATAGCCATGTCACACAAGGCCACACTATTACGCTTCCCCATGGACATGGGATTCCTCTACATTATTAAATTTCCATAATTCAAACATATTAGTAAGATTTTATTTTGTATCCTAATAATTGGGGAACGTCAGCTCTGGACAGGGGTTCCGACGAACGATTTGTTCCCCCTGGAGGGATCAATCGAACGAACGATTATGTTCGTTGGAACGGAACCCCCAGGGCAAAACCCTCCCTTTTGTACTATGTTATCCTAAGGTGCCCCAATTGGGCCAAAAAACGCCGAATTTGCTAGTACTACCAAGCCTAATAACTGGTACTTGGACATGTTTTGAATATGCAAAATGGATCAGAAAAAAATGGCATCACATATATGATAAAAATGCCATCATATGCAAATGAATCAGATATAAAAATGCCTTGAAAATTAAATTTGCAATGGCTTGATAATACAAAACGACCAATTAGTGGGGCTATGTTCATTCAAAAGTTGGCATATCTGAGATTTAAAATATCTTCTACAAATAATGGTTAGCCATGATGTTTATACGCAGAAAGGTATGCCTTAATTTCTCATTGTTTCATAAAAAAGATGATGGAAAAAACATTGAAAAGAAAAATGTGTAAAATAGTCGAGGAATCCATGTATATACAGATACACCTCTAAGAGTAGCCATGCTCTAGTGATCAAACTACCAAACAAGTGTGGTATACTTAATGCACAAAAAAATTACCTGCTTGTGAGAAAGTTATACTACATCAAGTTCATAATTGGCCATGCCGTTGAAATATAATCCATACTCCATAGTCTAAATCCATGCTACATACAAAAAACTACCATGGTCTGATTTAGAAAAATGTCATGGTCTAAATAATATAATTACCATGCTGCCTATAATAAAACTACCCTAACTGACAAAATTGCCATGGTCTAATTGAATAAAAAGTGCCGTGCTACCTACAAAATAAACTACCATGATCTAAAAAGTAAAAATGTCATGGCACCTACAATAAAACTACCAATGTTGTAATAAAATTGCCATAATTAGAATAATAAAAGGGGCATGCTACATATAATAAAGCTAATATGGTCTAAATTGCCATGATGTTGCCATGCTTGTGAAATAATATATTGCACATAGAGTTTATATTTTCCCCTGATGTTTGAAAATACAGTCCATGGTCTAAAAAAAATGAAAATGTCATGCTACATACAAAACAACTACTATGGTCTAAATGCAAACCAACCTGTGGTTGGATGGTTAGAGGGACTGTGGTATCCCCAGCCCACCAGGGTTCAAATCCTGGTGCTTGCATTTATTCTTGGATTTATTTCTGGATTTCCGGCGATGCGCATTCAGTGGGAGGAGACGTTCCCGTCGACGACGAGGTGCCTACGGTGACTTCGTAAATTTCAAGATGATATGCCGGCTCAGTCTCTCGGAGGTGCTCATAGGGGTAGGGTGTGCGTGTGTGCGTTCATAGGGGTGAGTGTATGCGCGTGTATATGAGCGCTTGCGTCTGTACTGTGTTCAAAAAAAAAACTACTATGGTCTAAATAATACTCCCTCTGTTCCCAGATGTAGGGTGTATAGTTTTTTGTGAAAATAAATCAGATTATAAGGTATATTCCTTTAGTTGACACTTTTACCCCTACACAAGCTACAACCCACACATAACCTCCCTGGAAAAAAGGAGATGGCACAGCCCCATCTCGTATGTGTTGTGCATGACGTGCATACCCCGCCAGTCCTTACTTTTTTTTGGGGGGGGGGGGGAACCTCCGATCCTTTTATTCATTCGTGATATGGTCATCTTTGTTCGTTCATTCACATGGATAATCAACACAACGAGAACCCCTATCCGTCGGCCACCTCCCTCCCATGCAGCCGACGACCTCCATGGAGCCGGCCACCTTGCGCCCATGCAGCCGGCGACTCCTTAAACGAGGAGGAGACCAAGCCGACAGACTGCGTTCCCATGCACGGAGAGTATAATTGTCATGCTATCTATAATAAAACTACCATTAAATAAAAAGTGCCATGTTACCTACAAGAAGTGTTGTGCTACCTACAAAATAAACTACAACGATTTTTTTTAAACTCTTTGCCCTACGGCTCTTTATTCAATTGGCGAAGGCATGTCCGATCGCAAAGCGCGAGTCAGAAAGCCAGGGACTACATCATAATCCAGTACAAAGTTTTTAGAATTTAAAGCTTCTTTAGCTATACAATGGGCTACCTCATTTGCTTGGCGCCTAGCAAACAGAAGCTTGAATCCCTGGAACGAACGGGCTATCTCCTTCATCTCACATAAGATTTTTACTTCTCGGCAATCTGTTTCTACCACAACATGCTGCAATCCTGTAGTGCCAGCATATAATACGGCATCCCTGCATGCTGATAGTTCAACACAAAAGGGATCGACAACATGCTCATAGAGTCGACCAACAGCAGCAACATAGTTTTCCATATGGTCTCTAGCCACCATTCCAACTCCAATAAAACTACCACTGTCCAATTAATAAAAATGTCATCTTGTAAATAATAAAATTCCATGTCAAAACCCTAGTTTATTCATGCACTTGGTCTAGTCTTGATTGTTGCGTCATGTTAAACTTTTATGTAAACTTGAAATGGAGATTGCCAAACCCTAGCACCACATTGAAAAACCTTTTCCAACTAATATTATTTTCAATGAATCCAAAATGGCCTTCACAAATGTTCATAAAACAAGGCCCACTAGCTATAATATACTTTAACCCTAGAAATATTTTCAGGAATTTTGCATTTAGTTTAATACCTAAAACAAGTCAAAACAGACATCACAATTAGAAAATAGAAACTAAATTAAGAAAAATAGAAAGAGGCAAGGCCCACTGGCCGGCCCAGCATTGCTGGCCCGTGCCAGTCGTCTCTAACCTTGTCGCGACCTGACCTGAAACGGTCAAGTCTCTGGTGTTTCCGTACCATCTCAAGATCATGCTGGTACACACATAGTACATCAATGCATATATCAAAGGGAAATCACACTGCTTTATTAACGAATCTCATATAGAGTCTTTATTACAATAAATTCGGCCGAAGGCCAACTCATGAGATAAAACTAAATGCGGAAGACGTAGACGCCAGTGAGTCCATCCGACTCCAAGGGCATATCACCGAGCGTAGAGCGTGTCCTCACTCCTGGTCAGAAAAGTACTCTGCAACATGACACGTTGCAGCCGTGTAGGTCAGCATATTGAATATGCCGGCAAGTCATAAAAGAGAGTGGTGAAAATATCATCTATACTATATGCATATATGGCAGGTGGGGCTGTAAGGTTAAGTTTAGCGGAAAGCAAATTTTTCCTACAACAAGAGAGGGGGCAAAAGAAAAATTATTACTGCATTGTTGGTTGTTTAATGAGAAGGTTCCACCAACCATTTCTCATACCCAAGTTAACAAGTCTTGATCATCATGTAGGTCTTGAAATAATTAATCTCACAACTCTCCTGAATCACACAACCAACCCCGTCTACTAAAAGCATAGCAAAATAAAATAACGTTTCTCGGGGCCAAAGTGACAAGGGTTTATGGGGTTCCTACCACATGATACTACTCAAGATCCAAGTTTCCAATTTACCTACTTTGCATGCAATGATGGAAAGGGGTGAACTAATGCCATAAAAATCATAGGTAATACATGATCAATGTGAACTTGCCTTGCTGACGATCTTCGAACTCGAGTGACTCTAAGTAGCAAGCCTCACACTCCGGATGATCTAACGAAACAAAAAATTCACACAATAAGCATAACCATATCACAACTTAGAGTAACAGCTAGGAAAACTGATAATACAAAAGCAATCAATAGCACAAACAAACAAAAGAAAACAAAAGCAAATAACGAATCCATCCAAAAGTTAATTGCAAAGCTTTTACTAAAGTAAAAAAAAAATAAGAATAGTTTTCTGCAACTAATAAAATCTCAACAGAAAAGAAAACTAAGTTTTATCAAAATAAAAGAAAGTATTTCACCTAAAATTTTCTATGCAAAAAGAATTACTTTAAAACCTATTATACAACACTATGTATGATGAAAACAATGTTTCTACTAAAACAAAGAACAAAACTATAAAAATATTTTTATTAAGAGAAAATATATCACTTAATGCTAACCAACAGAAACTAAAAAGAATATAACAGCAAATTAAAAGAAAACAAAATCAAAAACAAAATAAAAGAAAACAAACCTAAAACAACTAAACAGATTCTGTTTTGCTAAAAACCTTTATAAAAATTATCCTAAAAATTCCCAAATTGAACCTACTGATAAAACTAACTAATGTTAACCAGCAGCAAAAACAATCACTCAAAAATATGTTTTTAAACTAAAGTTATTCAAAATCTAGTGATTTGAGCAAATTTCAATGAATTTAAATTTAAACAGATCAAATTTGAAAACTAATTGCAGTGGCAGAAATTTCATAATATTTTTGACACTAAGCAAAAAAGAATCAACTAAAAACTCAAAATAACCTAGGAGATAAACAAGTTTTAAAATCAATATCTATTCTGTTTCACAAATCAAAACAGAAAAAAGAAAACCTAACCTAAACACACAGGGGGCCACGTGGCGCGCTGTGAGTGGGTGAGGGTGTGTGCGTTCGGGTGTAATAGAGCGAACGCTCGTTAAATGAAAACGATTCGGCCTGTTAAGTTATAAACGGGATCTAATCCTATCCGTAGATCTAGGATCCGATGGCAGAGAGAGGGGGGGCGAGCTCACAGCGATGGTCGTGAAGAACTCCAGTGAGGGTGGCGGCGGCCGAAGCATGGAGGTCGTCGGGGATGTGGCTCCGGTGGTCTCCGGTGACGGTAGAAGGGTCCAGAGGGACGCGGTGATCCTCCGTCGTTGATCTACGGCGTCGGCGGAGCTCGGGGTCGAGGGAGGTGAGTGCTACGAGCTCGTGGAGCTTCGGGCGGAGCAGAGCTCCGGCGAGGTGCGGCGCGGAGGCTCTGGTGCCTGGGGGAGGGGCTCTTAGGGGCGGAACAGAGTGCGGAGATGGTGACTTAAATAGCTAGAGGCTCGGGGTTGAGAGAAGGAAAGGGATCGCGCGGATCTGTGCTGCTTCGGCGAGGTGGCGTCGGGAAGGAAAGGAGAGGAGGGAAGGAAAGAGAAGACCGAGGTGGATTTTGGTCGGTTGGGTAGGTCCACGCGGTCGGAGAGAGGAAGGAAGCGGCGAGTGGATCGGTGGCCGATCCGAAGGGAGGTCGGATCTGGCGAGAGGGGATTCGGGCCGAAACCTTCCAAATGGGCCGCGGTGGGTTTCCTATTAAAACAAATATTTTTCCTTTTATGTAAAAATAGGAAAGTAAAACTAAAATTGGAAAATAAATATAAGCCCAAATATGGAAGTATTATATATCAAAATTATCAAAAAGAAATTTAGAATCTGTTTAACATTTTTCCACGGCCAAAATAATAATTTTTAAAAAAATTATTATTCAGAGAAAGTCCAAAATGATCTTCATTTCTATTTCAAATATTTTTCAAAATAAACCCCTGGTTCAAAAAGTCAAATGGATTCACAAAAATACCCCTGACATGGAGGGTCATGTTCCTCCTCTCATATTTGAATTTTTCAGAGGTTTCACTATTTAAATTCAAATGAAAGCAAATTTTGGAATGGGGTTTCAATCAAACATCAAAAAGCTTTCAATCATCATTCATTACATCAATGCAAATACAATCAACATGTAGTGATGCATAGCTATTATCATAACATACCAAAATGGAATTTTGGGATGTACAAACCTACCCACCTTAAGATGAATCTCGCCCTCGAGATTCGGGTTGGCTAGAAAATAGGTGCGGGTGGTCTCGAAGAAGATATTCTTCTCGTTCCTAGGTGGCTTCTTCCTCGGTGTGGTGACTCCACAGAACTTTGCAGAACTTGATGATCTTGCCGCGTGTAACTCTGTTGGTAGTCTCGAGAATCCTGACGGGCTTCTCCTCATACGTGAGATCACTATCAAGTTGTATGGCCTCTAGGGGCACTGTGTCTCTCAAGGTAATATCAACCATCTCAGCATGGCATTTCTTTAGGTGGGAAACATGGAAGACATCGTGAACTCCGGACAATCCTTCCGGCAATTCCAGCTTGTATGCAACTTCGCCTCTACGTTCAAGAATTTTGTAGGGGCCTATGAATATGGGTGCAAACTTTCCTTTAACACCAAACCTCTTGATTCCTCAAAGTGGAGACACACGGAGATATGCTCGGTATCCCACTTCATATGTTACTTCCTTGCGTTTGCTATCAACATAGATCTTCTGCCTGGACTGAGCTATCTTGAGTCGGTCACGACTCAGTTTGACCTTCTCGTCGGAATCTCAGATAAGATCGGGACAAAAAAATCGGTCTCCAACACCATCCCACATCAATGGTGTTCTGCACCTCCTTCCGTATAGAGCTTCGAAAGGGTCCATCTTCAGATTGGTCTGATAGTTGTTGTTGTATGAGAACTATGTGTAAGGCAAGTTATCGTCCCACCTAGACCCATAGTCTAGCGCACAAGCTCTCAACATGTCGTCCAGTATCTGGTTGACTCTCTCAGTCTGTCCATCTGTCTGTGGATGAAAGGTTGTACTGAACTCCAGCCTCATACCCAAAGTTTCATGTAACTGATGCCAAAACTTTGAGGTAAATTGTGTTCCTCTATCTGACACAATACTCCTCGAAACTCCATGCAGACATACGATCCTAGTCATATATATCTTGGCTAACTTAGCACTGGTATAGGTGGTCTTCACGGGGATGAAGTGAGCTACCTTTGTCAAGCGATCAACCACTACCCAGATGGAATCATAACCTGAACAGGTCCTGGGTAATCCTGTGATGAAGTCCATACCAAGCTTCTCCGATTTCTACTCGGGTATCGGCAAAGGTTGAAGTAACCCAGCTGGCTTCTGATGTTCTGCCTTTACTCACTGACAAACATCGCATACTGCAACATGCTCGACAATTTCCTTCTTCATTCCTGTCCACCAGAAACTTTCCTTCAAGTCCAGATACATCTTGGTGTTGCCTGGGTGTATCGAGTACGGTGAATCGTGGGCCTCCTGAAGTATCAACTTCCTGAGTTCTGGGTCATTGGGCACATAGATACGGTCCTCGAACCATATAGTTCCGTGTTCATCCTCACGAAAACCTTTGGCTTTCCCGTCCTTCATTCTTTGCTTTATCTCAGCTATTTCCTTGTCCGAATTCTGGGCTTCACGGATTCTTTTGGTCAAAGTGGGCTGAATCTCCAGTGTGGCAACAAATCCTCTTGGAACTATCTCCAATTTGAGCTCTCTGAGATCGTCGGCTAACTCCTGGGGTAATCCTCCCGCTATGAGTGTGTTCACATAACTCTTACGGCTCAAAGCATCTGCTACGACATTTGCCTTCCCTGGGTGATAATGCAATCTCACGTCATAGTCCTTGATCAACTCTAGCCATCTCCTTTGTCTGAGGTTCAACTCCTTCTGCGTGAAGATATACTTCAGGCTCTTGTGATCAGTGTAAATATCACAACTATTTCCGATAAGGAAATGTCTCTAGGTCTTGAGTGCGTGCACTACGGCTGCTAACTCCAAATCATGTGTGGCATAGTTCAACTCATGAGGTCGTAGCTATGGATGCATAGGCTACAACTTTTTCCTCTTGCATGAGTACTCCTCCAAGTTCTTGGCGTGAAGCGTCACAATATACCTGGAAATCCTTCCGAATGTTTGGCAAAATCAACACTAGGGCTGTAACCAAACGTTTCTTCAACTCCTGAAAACTGGCTTCACATTCTTCAGTCCAAATGAACTTGGACTCTTTCTTCAATAACTCCATCATGGGCTTGGCAATCTTCGAGAAGTTCTCGATAAACCTCCAGTAATATCCGGCAAGTCCGAGAAAACTACAGATCTCCTTAACCGAGGTGGGTGCCTTCCATTCAATGACGTATGCAACCTTAGCAGGGTCCACTGCTATTCCATCTCTAGAAATAATGTGTCCGAGAAATCCGACTTCCTTCAACGAAAATTCACATTTGCTGAACTTGGCATATAACTGATGCTCTCTGAGCTTCTCCAGAAATAAACGCAAGTGTTCCTTGTGTTCTTCCTCGCTCTTGGAGAATATCAATATATTATCGATGAATACCACGACAAACTTGTCCAGATATTCCATAAATACCTTGTTCATCACACTCGTAAAATAGGCAGGAGCATTAGTCAAACCATAGGATATGACTGTATACTCATATAGGCCATACCTTGTGGTGAAGGATGTTTTGGGTATATCATGTTCACGAATTTTCAACTGATGATACCCTGATCGAAGATCGATCTTGGAGAACACTCTGGCTCCCACTAGCTGGTCAAACAAGTCATTAATCATCGGCAGAGGGTACTTGTTCTTGATAGTCACCTCGTTCGGTGCACGATAATCGACTACCATTCTCAAGGTTTTATCCTTCTTCTCTACCAAGAGAACTGGGGCTCCCCAAGGTGATGAACTTGGGAGAATATACCCTTTGTCCAATAACTCCTTGATTTGTTTCTTGATTTCTTCTAAATCATTTGCGGGCATCCGATATGGTCTCTTGGATATTGGGGTTGTCCCTGGCAATAGTTCAATCAGGAACTCAATCACTCTATCTGGTGGCATGCCTGGTGAGGGAGTCCTGGATTAAGGGGTCCTCGGGAGGCCGACCTATTTCTTATGGGCTGGACTGTATGGGCCGTTTGCCGAGCACTGGATTGATCGAAGACCCTGTTTCCAGGAAGGAAGCTTCGAGGATCGTGGCGTATTCTCCACGTTCGGAGTAGTGAATAGGCATGTTTATCCCTTCGACGTGTAACCGACCATGATTAAACCCTAGGTACCCTCGGCGTCTATATAAGCCGAAGGGTTTTAGGTTGTAGGACAAGAGAACTCATCTAGGGTTTAGTCATACGATCTCGAGGTAGATCAACTCTGTAACCCTTATACCATCAATATAATCAAGCAGGACGTAGGGTATTACCTCCATAGGAGGGCCCGAACCTGGGTAAACATCGTCTCCCACTTCTCCTGTTACCATCGATCCTAGTCTCACAGCTTGGGACCCCCTACCCGAGATCCGCCGGTTTTGACACCGACATTGGTGCTTTCATTGAGAGTTCCGCTGTGATCGCCAAAGGAATCGATGGTTCGTCTTGTCATCAACGAAGAGGTCCGCAACCCGGGCACTTTCGTCCCCGGACAGATCTTCACTTTCGGTAGCATTGTGCTGCACGCCGACCCGACCGGCCATCTAGGCTGTGTCGGAAGTTTCGCCCCTGATCAAGAGGTCAGATTCGGGAACTTAGAGTTCTCCGTAGACTCTCGGGGCGATCTATCACTAACCGGGCTCGCAGTCTCGCCTGCCATGCCCGAAGACTCTGAGGCCTTAACCTCAGATCCATCTTTCGGCCCCGCCCACAGGATCTACCCTGACGAGGGCCCGACTCTCAGTCCGGACCCGGTCATAGTGCCAGACGTCCGGACATCTGTTCTTGCCGAACGCTCTCCCCGCGCGGACGCATCAGAGGTTCACTCCGGAGGCTCTGGGCAGGCCGACCCGATCGAGCTCTCGATACTCAACGAGGCTCTAGATCGGATCGCGTCGATGAAGATTGCCGACGACCCAACCCCGATAAGTTCTCAGATCGGGCTTCAGACGGGTCAGGATGAATTTTCGTCCCACCCACCACCCACTTGGTAGCCACTATCGAGGATTTAACCGACATGTTGGACTATGCTTCTGAGGAAGCAGACTACATGGATGAGGAGGATCGCGCACTCACCCCCGTTAACACCGGACGGTGGACTGCCACCTCCACATACGACGTCTACATGGTGGACACTCCGAAAAACGATGGCGACAAATCGGATGAAGCGCCGTCAAGACGCCGAAAGCCGCATAAATGGTCAAAAGGAAAAAAGGGAAGAAAAGCTATCGATGGCACCGGGGACGGAGACACCCCGGAAGACCTCGGCGATCCCGACATCCCCGAACACCCGCTAGAGGGTCAGGAGAGGCCGGAAGACCGGCGCAACCCCGACGATCTAGATGATCCCGAGGACGATGATTACCTCCGCTCTATCGAGGGGGAGGACAATGCGGAAGCCGATGACTTTGCCATCCCTGATAATCCTGAAGATCAGGAGCTGTTCAGGAAACAGCTTATAGCCACGACCCGCAGCCTGAAAGCAAAAGAACGGCAGCTTAAAGCCGAACAAGATGACCTCAACGATCGATGGACGAGAGTCCTCTCAGCTGAGGAAGGATACGGTACAGGTCCATCGGACCAACCTAAGAGTTATCTACGCAGAAGGCTGCTGCCACAATTCGATGACGAGCTCACTGATACACCGTCTCCCAAACATACCCCATACGATAAGCCAGACCGCCCTCCTCGAGGATGAGACAGGACGGCCGACGACACCGGCTATAGGCCGACGATACCTCGTAGATGGGGAAAAGAGCCACTAGAGCCCGATGACAGGTTTGACCTGCGACACGACCTGGACTACAGAGTAGGTCGCACGTGATCCATCTACGGATCCAGAGGATACTCACCCGATAGACGGGAAGGGTACCGGCCTTGGTTCGACCGCAACAATGACGGTCGGGAACGAGACCGAGCTAGGAAATACGCCGATCACCGGCGCGACATAGCTCGGGTCAGAGGCGCTGCACACCCACTGTGCTTCACGGACGAGGTGATGCGGCATCAGTTCCCGGAAGGGTTTAAACCCGTAAACATAGAACAATACGATGGGACAACTGACCCAACCGTATGGATCGAGGATTTCCTCCTCCACATCCACATGGCGCGAGGAGATGACCTCCACGCCATCAAGTACCTACCCCTAAAGCTCAAGGGGCCAGCTCGGCTCTGGTTAAATAGCCTCCCCGAAAATTCCATTGGGTGTTGGGAGGACCTAGAAGACGCATTCCGATCTAACTTCCAGGGCACTTATGTTCGGCCGCCGGACTCCTCCGACCTAAGCAACGTCGTCCAGAAGCCAGGAGAATCCGCGCGGCTATTCTGGAATCGGTTCCTGACCAAGAAAAACCAGATCGTAGACTGCCCGGACGCCGAAGCAATAGCCTCTTTCAGGCATAATATTCGGGATGAATGGCTGGCTCGTCAGCTCGGCCAGGACAAACCAAGGACAATGTCCGCCCTCGCATCACTCATGACCCGCTTTTGCGCGGGCGAGGATAACTGGCTAGCAAGACGTAGCCACAACCCCAAAGACCCCAGAACCTCCGAAGTTCGGGATGGAAACGGGAAACCGAAGCGCAACAAGAACAAGCGCCGGCACAATAATAGTGATGCCGATGACACGGCTGTTAACGCCGGCTTCCGCAACTCCCGGCCTGGGCAGCGGAAGAAGCCTCCTAAAGGCAAACACGACGGACTCACCCCGCTGGACAAAATCCTGGAGAGGCCCTGCCAGATCCACGGCACTCAAGAGAAGCCCGCCAACCACACCAACCGTAACTGTTGGGTCTTCAAACAGGGCGGCAAGCTCGCATCCGAGGACCAAGGCAAGAGCCCACACAGCGAGGACGAGGATGAACCCCGCGGTCCGATCGGTGGCGGACAAAAGAAATTCCCTCTAGAGATGAAAACAGTAAACATGATATACGCCACCCATATACCCAAAAAGGAGAGGAAGCGCGCCCTTCGAGATGTCTACGCCATAGAGCATGTAGCCCCGAAGTATAACCCATGGTCAGCATACCCGATCACCTTCGATCGACGTGACCACCCGACCAGTATCCGTCATGGGGGTTCGGCCGCCCTAGTCCTAGACCCGATCATAGACGGGTATCACCTCACTAAAGTCCTAATGGACGGAGGAAGTAGCCTCAATTTGATTTACTCAGATACGGTGAAAAAGATGGGCATAGATCCGTCAAGGATCAAGCCCAGCAACACTACCTTTAAAGGAGTGATCCCAGGCGTCGAAGCCCGGTGCACAGGCTCTGTAAGCCTGGAAGTAGTGTTCGGCTCGCCCGATAACTTTCGAAGCGAGGACTTGATCTTCGACATCGTACCTTTCCGCAGCGGCTATCACGCCCTGCTCGGCCGTACAGCGTTCGCTCGCTTTAACGCCGTCCCGTACTATGCATACCTCAAGCTCAAGATGCCCAGCCCCAGGGGGGTCATTACAGTCAATGGCAATACAGAGCGCTCCCTCCGAACTGAGGAACATGCGTTGGCCCTGGCGGCCGAATTCCATTACACTGATGATCGGCAAGCGCCGACATCTGCCGTAAAGGCACCCAAGGCTGGGAAGCGAGCTCGGTCTCAACCCGACGTACCAGAACCTTCTTCTCCCCATAAATAGGGACTCGCCTCCCATCACACGGCCCTAGAACCGGCAAAGTACGTGCCGAGGAGGCACAACTTCGCGCTCAAAATTCCATGGGCAGCGGTGGGGAAAAATTATTAAAGGGTAAGTGTTCGGCTAAACCGAACTATCACCATCAACATGTCTTCAGACACACTACAGGTATCATAAAGTACCTGCTACGGCGTAAAGCTAATTCACATTTCAGCGACTTCTCAAGACTTTTTCTCCAAAGTCCGCTCGCCGAACATTACACCCATCACGGTATACAACTCCTTGGGAGACATAGGAGCGGACAAGCGACAGGGCACATCGAGGACGTCAGGTCACCTATCGAAGACCCTTGGTACATGTAACACCCCAAAAATCGGGTTATCGATTTTTGTGCTGTTATTCCTTCCTAGCTTTTCTCTCCCAAATTTTTCCTCTGGAATTTGGCAAGTGACCAGGTAAATCCAGTCTGTCCTCAATCTCTTTGTGCCTTTCCCATGCTCATGTGCCAGCCAACCCTCTGTCAGCCAATTCCGAATCTTATTCAAACCCTAGTTCCGAAATATTGGAACTGGGAATCATGCCTTTGTGTTTGCAAAAGAGCTATCGTTCCTCTTGCTCTGTTGATCCTCCCAAAATTTCCTGAGATCATTATTCTCTCCTAGACCCTAGATGTGCAAAAATATTGCTATGTCATTTGCAATATTTCTTATCTAGAATTAATTCCTTCTTCTGCCTTTCTGAGGAATTAAATCCAGGAAAATATCTATCCATCTCCAGAGGTCATGAAAACTTGTGGAGATATTCCTTGTGGTTATGTTGAGCTCTCATAAAAATATTGGCCATAATTAAATAGGGGAAATTGCCTTTTCCTATTTAAAGCCAATATTCCCATTTGGGGCCTTTCCAAAGGAACTACCATTTTGGTAGCCAGGAAAAATCCCAAATAATTTGTGGAGCTTCTCATATCCATATCTTCTCCATTTCCATCAAAATCTCAGGTTCCCTAATTCAAATTTTGAGCACCACTTCCATTTGCAAATTCTGTCCAGATTTCCCATTTGCAAAGGAAGTGCATGATTACTTGATCTCCTTGGGCTACAATTTTGCAGGGTGATGCATTGTGATAAATTAGCATTGTCCTCCAAAAATTAGCCCATTCCATTTAGCAAATCTTCCTCAGTAATTTATCCAAGTTTCTGTCCAGATTGGAGCATTGTGAAGGAAGTACCATTTCCAATTATGCAAATGGTATGAAACTTTTACAGTCACTCCATATGCCAAAATCATTGATCTCCTCCAAAAATCATCCATATCCCTCTAGCCATTTGACCCCAGCTTCAGCATTTTCAAATCTGGTCAGACTGCCAAGTTACAAAGGAAGTGCTAGCTAGAGTTGATTGTTTGAGCTGAGATTTTGCCAAGGTAGTGACCTTAGTGATGGATAGACCCCTGCCCAAGATCAGGCCAAGAAGTGCACTGTGGTGGCCACACCACAGCACAAACACTTGGCTGCCAGCTGGTGTTTGACTCAGGAGAGGTCACACCA
Organism: Elymus sibiricus; assembly: GCA_039707655.1. Classification (NCBI taxonomy): domain Eukaryota; kingdom Viridiplantae; phylum Streptophyta; class Magnoliopsida; order Poales; family Poaceae; genus Elymus; species Elymus sibiricus. Next base: position 89,906,463 of record CM077671.1, on the reverse strand, counting down.
GAGCTCCAGTGTCCTGCTTGAGGAGTCAGGTTAACTCAGGATAGACGGTAATAGCCCTAGACATGGCTTGGCATCAAGTGCACTGTGGCGTTGCCGTGGACACGCGGTGACCATGGACAGAAAGTGCCAAACCGGAGCTCTGTGCGATTTGATCCTTCGTGAGCTCGTTCCAGCTATCTCCAGCCCGTCCAGGAGTGTCTAGGAGCTCCCCAGCGCGTGCGTGATCCATCCAGAGACCTCTCCCCCTCGTCCCGAAGCTCCTAGCTGCCCTTGTCGACCGCCGGAACCTCGCCGAAGCTCTGGAAGCTCCGGTCACTGGCGAGTGCAGCCTAGAATCCTCCTCCCGAGCCTATAAATGGCGTGCCCCGAGCCCCACCTAGGACCAGCGAGCCCCAGCCCTTCCCCATCGAGCTCCGGAAGGTCCAGCCCCACTAATGGCCGAAGCCATGCCGCCGGACCTCCTCCTCGATTCCCAATGCTCTGGCCCTCCCCTCCTCTCTACCGCGGCCGTCGCCTCCCTTAGGGCTCGCCGAGCCGCCGCCGTCTTCGTTTTGGTTGGGGACGCGCTGCCGGAGTGGCCTCACTGCTGGCCGACGGCCGCCGTGCTCCGGGGCAGTGGCGCCGGCACTGCGGGCCGTCCTAAGCAGCCCTGCTGCCACCCTTGGGTGCGGCGCGATGCGCCAGTTCCAGTGGGCCCATCGGCAAGCCCTCCCGTGCCGTCGTTCGCCGGCGACATCGGCAGCCGCGGCTCTCCCTGACCCGGTCGGGGGTTGAAGAAGACCCAGGGGAGGAGAGAGAGAAAGGGATAAGGGGGTCCCACCTGTAAGCCTCTAGGCGTTGGCCTAGCCTGGGCCCGCTGACAGTTAGTGGAAACGTATTTCCAAAAATACGTTTTCCAGTCCCAAAAGCGTACTCAGACGCGGTTGCGGATTGGAATACGCTTTCGGTTACTAAAAGCGTAATCTCTGGAGAGGCGCTTGCTATTTTTTTACCCAGGGGCCTGTTTGTAGCAATTTTATTTACAGATGGGTCCCTGGTGCTTAAGCGCCCGTAACTTCGCGACCGTAGCTCGGAATCAGGTAAAACCAGCGCCGACGTTTCCGTCTCGTCGAGCCCGTTCCGATGGTACTATTTTCACTATGTGCTATCACAATGGAAATAACCATTTTGCCCCTGCCCTCCGATCGAGCCCTTTGAGAGAGACCCCTGTCCGGCGATTTCTTCAGCGAGGTGATTGCATTTCTTCCCGGCGTATTCGTCGACCCCCAGGCAAGCCAACCTCTTCCATGAGCTCCAGACTTGCGTGATGACTTTGCTTGCACTCTGTGTGTTTATCTATATCGCCTGTAGTCTGCATTTGCATTCACCGGTGGTAACATCGGTATAGATACTAGTATTACTTTTCATCTACTGCAGTGCCCTATTTCAATGTTGCCATGCTATTGAGAATATTGATAGTGACATAGTCATGTTAGCACTATAGCTGATCTCATGCCATTACTATCGGTACTATGATCTTGCTATGATAGCGCTTACTATTGCCAGTAGAATAGTACGATGGTGGATGTGTTGAATGGGATGAATAAAGGATACCTAGTTGGTTGATCTTGAGTCACCTGTCCGGGCTTATTCGTGCAACCACATTTGCCGGTATGGGACGGCCCTGACCGGGCCTGATCGCGTGATCTTTCATCGGTACCTCCAACGAGGGAGGGTTATGCGCGGCTTGCTACCCTGATCAGGTAAGCGGCGATAACCCTGTGAGCCCAGTTGTTGATTGGTTTAGTCCGGGAGTCCCCGTTTGGGACAGTAGGCCCCGTTTGGGTCTACAGAGTTTGGCCACGACGGTGGCAGGTGTCATGAGGACACAGGGGCCACCCAAGGCTGACCTCCGGGGGAGGAAGAGTGCCGGTGGTACGATGAAAGAGTCGCGGGTCACGCAGGTTTTGTTGAAGCAACGCTGGTCCACCCGAATGGGATCACGAGGCCAGGTGCTTCATGGTGTGGGGAAAGTGTACAACCTCTGCAGAGTGTCAAATCTATTCGAATAGCCGAGTCCACGGTATTGGACAGCCCGTCCAGACCTCAGTAGGTGGTCAACCATAACAGTGTTGGTAATGATGGAAGAACTCATCTTGGTTAGACATCAGATGATGTCAGGAATAGGATATGTTAGCCAAGGGATGGCTATTTGATGAATGGTCGGATGACCACATGAATCGGATTGGACCTAAATCAGTTCAGGTTGGATCATGAGCATGTCAAGGGTTGTGTGACAACCCAGAAGAGAGTAAGTTGGTATCCGGTACAGTAAGTATTCTAAGCACTTAGTATGATCTTGCCATAGATTATATGTCTGATCCATAATATGCCATGCTTGATCCATGCTTGTCTTGTTAATATTCATGCCATGCTTAGAATTAATTCATGCATAGCATAGGGCTTGCTTTGTCATCTGCTCGTTTGGTTGCTATGTATTTGGTTGTCTTGCGAGTACATTCAAAGTACTCACCTGACCTTGCACGTGGCCAGTTGCAGGAGAAGGTTTGTCGTGCTAGAGCGTAACCAAGCCAGTCCTGTGCGTTATGGAGCCCAACCAGAGATGCCGTTGCCCCTGAACCAAGACCTCTGCTACCCCTTTAGTTAGCCTTGGAGTTATGTAATATTGTTGTATGCAACAGTATTGTAATACTCCATTATATTAATAAAGCCATTTTTGCCTGGAAATTGCTGTATCATGTCTTTGGCGTGCGTCAAGTCTTATCCTGGGGACTGGCGTGCGTCGGCCCTCTATCGGGGTGCCACAAGACTTGGTATCAGAGCCAGGCTGGCTATAGGTTACCCTAGCCTAAACCCGACCCCTAGGTTTAACCAGTAGCGAGCCCAATAGATTTGACCCGTCTCTGGCAACTGACATGGCCACTGTGGATCAACAGTCGGCGCAGTCGGAATGGACGTGACCCTTCCCAGCTGTCCGCTCGCCCAGCCATTTAGGATTAGACCGTGACCCCACTTGGTTGTCGGCCGTACCGGTGTATCTTCTACCCGGCAGGAGAAGGATCCACGCCATGCTGGTGTGTTCCAGCCGACTGCCTATTTAAGCCCCCTCCCATTTGCGAGTCGTAGCCCCATTGAGTAAGCCAGACCCAGTAAGAGAACCCAGGCTAGTATTCCCCCAAACCAGTAGCCATGGCCAGTTCTTCCAAGGCCCCCATAGCCCCCATTTTCCATAGCCGGACCCTGGCTAATGGTCATCCCGGCTTTTCGTCCATCCTTTCAAGTGTGCTCACTCGAGCCCTTGGCTGTAGCACCCCTCCGGTGTATTTGGTGTTCCAGTCGGACCCCATCCCCCACCTTTGCCGATTTTATGCAAGGGTGTATATCAGCCCAGGTCCAACAGCGGATGGGAAGCCCATGAATTTTTAGGGCAAACCCATGCCCACCCCCGCGTTGGCTGTCCAGCAGGCTGCCGCGGGAGTCATCGGCCGTCTCCGTAGCCAGTTTCCGCAAATAGCGGAGATGCAAGAATTCCGCTATTTTCCATCTTCGTCGGACACAACTAGCAGGTTCTCCAGCATAGTGGGAGATGTTGACCCGACCACAGCTCGCCTAGTCCAGTATATTGATGCCCAGGGACTCCTGCTCTCTGGCATCCTGAGAGAGTTCCAAGCCATTGACCAAGACACCACCCGGGTTGTTACGGAAGCATACCGAGCGGCCCGTGAAATTGCATCCCAGACCACCCGTCCCTTGTTGCCAAATCCAGTGCCACCTTCGCAGCCAGTTCCACCCTCGCCGTCTGTAAACCTATTTCGCCCAGCCATCATCCACCCAAATTCCATTCAGGGAGCTATCCGGCGACTTCGTCGTCGGGATGTGTTTGGTCAAGTTCCCGCTGCAGCTCCAGCAGTTGAGCCTCAGCCCATAGAGGTGTCCGACGATGAAGATGGAAGTTGGCTCAGTCTCCGTCCCCCAGGAGAGCCCCAGCGGAAGTAGGCCCATCTATGGCCCCGGCAGTGATCAAAGCCAGTAGAGGCCGTGAGTAGGTGTGCTGCGAAGACTGTTTCTTCGCCTGCGTTAGGACCCTGTAGTTCAGAGTGAGTTGTTGTTAGCTGCCTAGTAATGCTGTGTGTTGCTTGTATTGTCTGTACTGCTTATGCCTGTATGCTGTTGTAATATTGTGCATGCTTGTTTGCTCTGTGTGCTTGGTTCATCTGTCACTCTGTTAAGCAGAAATGTTTAACATAGCTGGCAGTGGACTTTTAACAAGATTTTAGTCAGTAGAGCACTTACACCTAATAACAACATTGGACTCGCTCAGAGTCTATAATAAAATGCGAGCTGGTGTAGGTGTATGTATACCAGGAGTACATACACCCACTAGCATTAAATCACCTTAGTGTAACCTGCTTGATATGTTTCTTTCTTTTGTAGTTTGCTATTATGCGCATTCTGCATCTGCCTGCATATTAGTTCAGATTGCATGTGTGTCATGTGAGCACGGTCTGCACGCCGGTTGCAATCTCGGAGAAATTCTAGGACAATTCATTGCAGCATAGACCGGTCCAACCCTTCGAGCCAAGACCTAAACCCGGATTAGACCCCTAGCCCCCATTGTGGATGTTGTTCAACAAGGAGCAACTAGCAGCGTGACCTCCACACTGGTAGAAGCTCTGCTGACCGCACCACACTAACCCTAGCCCTAGCGGCGCCTCTGTCACCGTCTTGTGTGATGTTGACAAGCCGCCCCTCGCCGCCGCAGCCTGCGTTTATTCTGCCGGCCTGAGATGGCGTAGTTGCCCCCTAGCTGCCTCTCTGGCAGCAGCATCCTGGCGATCATCAAGGATCATGGCGCACAGTAGCAGCGAGCCGCCAACCAATGCCGCCAGCATGCCAGCCAGGAGGATCGTGATTAGCTCCGAGCCCAAGCCCGCCATTAGCGCCTTGCCCCGCGCTCCTGCAATCAGAAGGAGAAGGAAAGAGGAAGAAGAAGTGAGGCAGGAGGTGAGATGATAGGTAGAGAGAAGAGAGGAACTACGGTCGTTTTTATAGCCCGAGCCCGGTGTACGGTGAGCGAGGTCCAGGAGAACCCGCGCGCCGCTCAATCATCGGCGTCCAGGAGGTGAATCCGCGAGCAGTGCCGACCGGCGCTGGCCCGCGATGGGAGTGCTCTCTGAGTGCCCTCATGCACGCCGCGCACTATCGCCGTAGGGTACTCCGTGCCCTAGGAGCCAGGCGTGCGCAGTGCCTAGCCGCACTCGGGGCAGCGAGAGCGCAAGAGCGAGAGAGAGGCGTTGGCCGGAGGTAGAAGAAGGCTGCCAGTGGGCCCTAGGCCCACCTATCAGCAGTAGAGGCCGCTGTTCATTGCGGTACGCCGAGCATTTTTGGAAAAAGGGAATTTCGCTTTTTCTAAAATGTCAGGGCTATCCAGCGGCCCCTACCTGTGGAGTAGATCCCGCGATATCCGTGTTTCGATCTGGGTGTACTAGTTTTTGGTACTCTTAACCCGGTTGTTTGCAACCACAGGGTTAAGACCCAGCCCAGAGGTTTTTTTTAGAAGGCGTAGTAGTTTTTTTATAAGCTAACCCTAGGAATCTCGAGGACGAGATTCTTTTAAGGGGGGAAGGTTTGTAACACCCCAAAAATCGGGTTATCGATTTTTGTGCTGTTATTCCTTCCTAGCTTTTCTCTCCCAAATTTTTTCTCTGGAATTTGGCAAGTGACCAGGTAAATCCAGTCTGTCCTCAATCTCTTTGTGCCTTTCCCATGCTCATGTGCCAGCCAACCCTCTGTCAGCCAATTCCGAATCTTATTCAAACCCTAGTTCCGAAATATTGGAACTGGGAATCATGCCTTTGTGTTTGCAAAAGAGCTATCGTTCCTCTTGCTCTGTTGATCCTCCCAAAATTTCTTGAGATCATTATTCTCTCCTAGACCCTAGATGTGCAAAAATATTGCTATGTCATTTGCAATATTTCTTATCTAGAATTAATTCCTTCTTCTGCCTTTCTGAGGAATTAAATCCAGGAAAATATCTATCCATCTCCAGAGGTCATGAAAACTTGTGGAGATATTCCTTGTGGTTATGTTGAGCTCTCATAAAAATATTGGCCATAATTAAATAGGGGAAATTGCCTTTTCCTATTTAAAGCCAATATTCCCATTTGGGGCCTTTCCAAAGGAACTACCATTTTGGTAGCCAGGAAAAATCCCAAATAATTTGTGGAGCTTCTCATATCCATATCTTCTCCATTTCCATCAAAATCTCAGGTTCCCCAATTCAAATTTTGAGCACCACTTCCATTTGCAAATTCTGTCCAGATTTCCCATTTGCAAAGGAAGTGCATGATTCCTTGATCTCCTTGGGCTACAATTTTGCAGGGTGATGCATTGTGATAAATTAGCATTGTCCTCCAAAAATTAGCCCATTCCATCTAGCCAATCTTCCTCAGTAATTTATCCAAGTTTCTGTCCAGATTGGAGCATTGTGAAGGAAGTACCATTTCCATTTATGCAAATGGTATGAAACTTTTACAATCACTCCATATGCCAAAATCATTGATCTCCTCCAAAAATCATCCATATCCCTCTAGCCATTTGACCCCAGCTTCAGCATTTTCAAATCTGGTCAGACTGCCAAGTTACAAAGGAAGTGCTAGCTAGAGTTGATTGTTTGAGCTGAGATTTTGCCAAGGTAGTGACCTTAGTGATGGATAGACCCCTGCCCAAGATCAGGCCAAGAGGTGCACTATGGTGGCCACACCACAACACAAACACTTGGCTGCCAGCTGGTGTTTGACTCAGGAGAGGTCACACCAGAGCTCCGGTGTCCTGCTTGAGGAGTCAGGTCAACTCAGGATAGGACGGTGATAGCCCTAGACATGGCTTGGCATCAAGTGCACTATGGCGTCGCCGTGGACACGCGGTGACCATGGACAGAAAGTGCCAAACCGGAGCTCTGTACGATTTGATCCTTCGTGAGCTCGTTCCAGCTATCTCCAGCCCGTCCAGGAGTGTGTAGGAGCTCCCCAGCGCGTGCGTGATCCGTCCAGAGACCTCCCCCCCTCGTCCCGAAGCTCCTAGCTGCCCTTGTCGACCGCCGGAACCTCGCCGAAGCTCTGGAAGCTCCGGTCACCGGCGAGTGCAGCCTAGAATCCTCCTCCCGAGCCTATAAATGGCGTGCCCCGAGCCCCCCCTAGGACCAGCGAGCCCCAGCCCTTCCCCATCGAGCTCCGGAAGCTCCAGCCCCACTAATGGCTGAAGCCATGCCGCCGGACCTCCTCCTCGATTCCCAACGCTCTGGCCCTACCCTCCTCTCTACCGCGGCCGTCGCCTCCCTTAGGGCTCGCCGAGCCGCCGCCGTCTTCGTTTTGGTTGGGGACGCGCTGCCGGAGTGGCCTCACTGCTGGCCGACGGCCGCCGTGCTCCGGGGCAGTGGCGCCGGCGCTGCGGGCCATCCTACGCAGCCCTGCTGCCACCCTTGGGTGCGGCGCGGTGCGCCAGTTCCAGTGGGCCCATCGGCAAGACCTCCCGTGCCGCCGTTCGCCGGCGACATCGGCAGCCGCGGCTCTCCCTGACCCGGTCGGGGGTTGAAGAAGACCCAGGGGAGGAGAGAGAGAAAGGGATAAGGGGGTCCCACCTGTAAGCCTCTAGGCGTTGGCCTAGCCTGGGCCCGCTGACAGTTAGTGGAAACGTATTTCCAAAAATACGTTTTCTAGTCCCAAAAGCATACTCAGACACGGTTGCAGATGAGAATACGCTTTCGGTTACTAAAAGCGTAATCTCTGGAGAGGCGCTTGCTGTTTTTTTACCCAGGGGCCTGTTTGTAGCAATTTTATTTACAGATGGGTCCCTGGTGCTTAAGCGCCCGTAACTTCGCGACCGTAGCTCGGAATCAGGTAAAACCAGCGCCCACGTTTTCGTCTCGTCGAGCCCGTTCCAATGGTACTATTTTCACAATGTGCTATCACAATGGAAATAACCATTTTGCCCCTGCCCTCCGATCGAGCCCTCTGAGAGAGACCCCTGTCCGGCGATTTCTTCAGCGAGGTGATTGCATTTCTTCCCGGCGTATTCGTCGACCCCCAGGCAAGCCAACCTCTTCCATGAGCTCCAGACTTGCGTGATGACTTTGCTTGCACTCTGTGTGTTTATCTATATCGCCTGTAGTCTGCATTTGCATTCACCGGTGGTAACATCAGTATAGATACTAGTATTACTTTTCATCTACTGCAGTGCCCTATTTCAATGTTGCCATGCTATTGAGAATATTGATAGTGACATAGTCATGTTAGCACTATAGCTGATCTCATGCCATTACTATCGGTACTATGATCTTGCTATGATAGCGCTTACTATTGCCAGTAGAATAGTACGATGGTGGATGTGTTGAATGGGATGAATAAAGGATACCTAGTTGGTTGATCTTGAGTCACCTGTCCGGGCTTATTCGTGCAACCACATTTGCCGGTATGGGACGGCCCTGACCGGGCCTGATCGCGTGATCTTTCATCGGTACCTCCAACGAGGGAGGGTTATGCGCGGCGTGCTACCCTGATCAGGTAAGCGGCGATAACCCTGTGAGCCCAGTTGTTGATTGGTTTAGCCTGGGAGTCCCTGTTTGGGACAGTAGGCCCCGTTTGGGTCTACAGAGTTTGGCCACGACGGTGGCAGGTGTCATGAGGACACAGGGGCCACCCAAGGCTGACCTCCGGGGGAGGAAGAGTGCCGGTGGTACGATGAAAGAGTCGCGGGTCACGCAGGTTTTGTTGAAGCAACGCTGGTCCACCCGAATGGGATCACGAGGCCAGGTGCTTCATGGTGTGGGTAAAGTGTACAACCTTTGCAGAGTGTCAAATCTATTCGAATAGCCGAGTCCACGGTATTGGACAGCCCGTCCAGACCTCAGTAGGTGGTCAACCATAACAGTGTTGGTAATGATGGAAGAACTCATCTTGGTTAGACATCAGATGATGTCAGGAATAGGATATGTTAGCCAAGGGATGGCTATTTGATGAATGGTCGGATGACCACATGAATCGGATTGGACCTAAATCAGTTCAGGTTGGATCATGAGCATGTCAAGGGTTGTGTGACAACCCAGAAGAGAGTAAGTTGGTATCCGGTACAGTAAGTATTCTAAGCACTTAGTATGATCTTGCCATAGATTATATGTCTGATCCATAATATGCCATGCTTGATCCATGCTTGTCTTGTTAATATTCATGCCATGCTTAGAATTAATTCATGCATAGCATAGGGCTTGCTTTGTCATCTTCTCGTTTGGTTGCTATGTATTTGGTTGTCTTGCGAGTACATTCAAAGTACTCACCTGGCCTTGCACGTGGCCAGTTGCAGGAGAAGGTTTGTCGTGCTAGAGCGTAACCAAGCCAGTCCTGTGCGTTATGGAGCCCAACCAGAGATGCCGTTGCCCCTGAACCAAGACCTCTGCTACCCCTTTAGTTAGCCTTGGAGTTATGTAATATTGTTGTATGCAACAGTATTGTAATACTCCATTATATTAATAAAGCCATTTTTGCCTGGAAATTGCTGTATCATGTCTTTGGCGTGCGTCAGGTCTTATCCTGGTGACTGGTGTGCGTCGGCCCTCTATCGGGGTGCCACAGTACAACCCCTCCTATAAGGTTTATATTTCATTTTTAATACCTGTAAACAGTTGTATCGGCAATTCGAATAATAAGAGTTGATGAGTAAAATACAGATGTATCTTGCATGATCGTTTCGCTGTTTTTGGCGCACCCTCTATTTTCCCTCTCTTCTTGCGAACCTGTTTGATATACTATGCGATGCAACCGGCTAATAGACCGGGGGCTCGAACTAAAGAAAATCGCCTTCAGCACAACTGATTTTTGCATTCGGCGTCTTGGAATTCCGCTTTATATGCACTGGTTCCGAACTATGTCTTGGGTCAATAGTTGGGTTGTCCGGCTCCAGTGCTTGCCCCTTTATGTTCCGCTCGTTCGGCTAAAAGGGCAAAGGGAGAACCACTGCGATTGTGCTTCCGGCTAGCCTTGTCAAGCACCTCAGCGGAGAAAGCCGAAAACTGACTGTCATGGTATGCGAGAACTGGTCTGCGAATCCGAGCTTAACTAAATCTCGTTAGAGGTTATTCCGGGTCATACGATGGGTTTGGTATTAGTACAAACCATGTGATGTAGGCTTTGGCCATGGCTCATCCGAACATCACCAACACCTGGGGGCTAGTCATCAGCCCCCTGCACTCCTTTCTCGCGCCCCTACGGCTAAGTGAAAGCAATAAAGCATTATGGTCCGATTGCCTTGTCCGCCCCACACTACCGCCTTCGGGTACCGATAGCTCGCCTAAGGGTCACAGTGCGTTGGCAGAGATACCCCGCGTAGTATCTACATGGGGGCTGAAGCCGACGACTCGCACCTTTCAGATTTAACGACCACACAGGAGTTATAAAGGATGCAAAACACAAAAGACATGATAAACCATGCATTTTAATTATAAAACGCGTTAAAATGTCTTCGGACACATTACAACGCTTTACTCATAAATGTTCTCTCTCGAACACTGCGACTCTATCACCCGAGCACCCTCCATTACTCCGGAGAAGTACAGCTCGGGGCACCTATGCTCCTTTCCAAGAGGCGGAGGGGCGGTGGCTATCTTCATCGGATCCAGCCCCGGCCAGTGCACCTTGGCCTTCGCAAAGGTCATTCGAGCTCCCTCGATACAGGAGGACCGCCTGAGCGCGTCGATCCGGGGCGAGGCGTCGCTCAGCTTCTGCACCAGGCCGAAGTAGCTGCCTGGCAATGGCTCGTTGGGCCATAGCCGGATGCAGAGATCCTTCATGGCCGGCTCCGCCATCCGGTGTAGCTCCATCAGCTGCTTCAGCTGCTCAACAAGGAGAGGAGAGCGCTCGGGGGCTTCGAACTGCGCCCAAAACAGCCGAGCCTCATCTCCTTCTCCCCGCGAAGCATAGAACTGGTTCGCGTACGCTGTGCTCTTCTGGAGGTCCGAGCTGGCGCCTGAGGAACGCCATACTTGGGTAAGCAACTCGAACTTGCTATCCCCGAAGACACACTGCAATAAATACGGCTTACCATCCATGATAGCCTCGGCCTGGCTGACTTGCTCTTCAAAAGACCGCCTATCCACCTGCTCCTTTTGGAGATTGGTTTTCAGGGTGGATAGTTCGGCGGCCTGCTCCTTGCCCTTCCGCTCAAGGTCCTCGCACTTTTGGCCGGCGTCCTTGAGCTCCTGTTGGATTTCCTCCACCCGAGCCTCATGCTTGTCGCTGATGGCTCTCAGGGCAGATAGCGCGGTAGCCGCTTCTTTGGCCGCCGCCTTCTCCACCGCAGCCTCCTGCTTTGCCTTCTCAAGCTCGGCCTTGAGCTTCTCAATCTCCTTCGCCGAGGCTGCGTAAGCATTAAAATATATCACAAAATACTGCGTTAACGGTACGGTAATGAAGAATTTGGATATTCTAATCCGGCTTACCTTGCGCCTCATCGAATCTCTTGTTCAGAGCGTCAAGCTCGTCTTCGGAGCTCTTGAGCTTCCGATTTAGCTCGTCCAGCTCGGCAGCATTAGCAGCCGCCGCCGTCGACGAAGCCTATAAAAAACAAAACCATATCAAGTTTCATGGGTTCAAAAATTCCGAACTGTCATAAACATGATCCTGTGTCCGGTCCTCCTAAGGGCTGTTAGAACGTTCCGAACTAATTTTGTCCTGTACATAGTTCGGATAATGATCTATGCTTGACCCCCCAGGTAAGTTTTTCCAAACTCACCAAGGGCTCGGGGGCTGCCACATATATAATAATAACCCAGAGAAATTAATATTTCACAAACAGAGCATTACGTGGCTTACCTGAAAGCCCGCCAGGAGCTCGTTGAAGGCCTCCTTCAGTCAGCTGTCTACGGACTGAATGCTCTGCAATACCGCACCCATAAGGGTGCGGTGCTCCCCGGAGATGGAGGTGCTTGACAGAGCCTCCCCCATAGCTGGCCACCCATTGGTCGGTGGCGCCGGTGGGGATCGGTTGCCCGATCTCCAACCGGGGATGGAACCAATGCCTCCGGAGGCATGGTGTGCTCCGGAGACAGCCTTGGAGGTGACTGGACATCTCCTCGTCCGGTCTCCTCAGTGTCCGGGAGGGGCTCGTCCCTCCAGTCTTCGGCGGCCGAGGCGTTAGCCTCGACCATGACGTCGTCGCCTCCACCCCTGGTGTCCGACTCCAGAGGAGCCTGTTGGGATGACACCTCCGAGGCATCCTTCGTGGCGCCCGGAGGAGAGGGGCGCGACGCGGTCCCGCTCTCTGCTAGCTCGGCGGGCGGGGTCTCCCCGTCCGAGACTTGATCGGCGGGAAGAACACGTGGTGGGCTGCAAGCCAGTAGGCGCTCACATGTTAATAACACTTAAAACTTAGCACTAATAGCTCGGGAGGTCTTCGGATCTTTACCTTCGAGCTGGGGGCTTGACCCTGAGGTTCCTTCGCGGAACCCTCTCGAAGTCCTCGGACTCGGTATCTGAGTCCGAACTGTCGTCGGACAGAACTACCTGTGTCCGACGCGCTTTCTTCTGGGCAGGAGGAGGTACATCCTCTGAGTCGTCCGATGAAGCCGCCCTCTTTCCTGTAAGGGGAGAATCGCCTCCCCCCTCACCCTCGTGCTCCTCCTCTTGATTCGAGGAGGTGTGGGTTTCCTCGGACACAACCCCTGGCGGGTCCCTGTTGCGCAGGCCTGTTCGGCCTGGTTTCTTCTTCTCTTTCTTCTCTGGCGTCTTGTAAGGTGCCACGACGAGCATCTCCGACAGCAGCTGGGACCTAGGGTCTTCGGGCTATGAAGCCGGGCACTTGATGCCCGAGGCCTTGCTCAACCACTCCTGCGGCAGTGATCGGAAAGAACCCAGATTTTATTCGGGAAAACAGAACCGATCTAATGAAACTATGTTATACCTCGGAAGGGGGTTTATCGATGTGCAGACCCCGGTCTTCCTTCTTGGCCAGCCAGTTCTCCTGCGCCTTGAACAGCGCCTTCCACAGCTTCTCCCGAGTGGTGCAGAAGAGCTGGCGGATCGTAGGCTCATTGTCAGTCCGATAAGTCCACATAGGAGAGCCCCGGCACTGGCAGGGGAGGATGCGCCGCCGAAGCATAATTTGGACCACGTTGGTCAGCTTGATTCCGTCCTTGATCATGGAGGTGATGCCCGTCTACAGGTCCTCCACCTCCGTATCCGACCCCCAGTCGAGGCCCTTTCGGACCCATGAGGTCAATCTGGTCGGGGGGCTGGATCTGAATTCGGCAGGAACAGTTCCGCACTCCTCCCTTGGCTCGGTGATATAAAACCACTCTTTTTGCCAAGTCTTGATGGTGTCGATGAAGGTGCCGGATGGCCATACTGCGCGTGGAAGCTTGCCGATGACCGCCCCGCCACAGTCTACGTGTGCGCCTGCGACACACTTCGGCTTGATGTTGAATATCTTGAGCCATAGTCCGAAGTGTGGTTCGACCCGCAAGAAGGCCTCGCAGAGGATGATGAAGGCCGATATATGCATGAAGGAGTTCGGCGGGAGGTCGTGGAAGTCGAGTCCGTAGAAGAACATGAGGCCCCTCACGAAGGGGTGGAGCAGGAAGCTCAGTCCTCGGATGAAGTGAGGCATGAAGACCACCCTCTCGCCTGGTTTGGGGGTAGGAATCACCTGGCCCTCCTCTGCGGCGCGGTGGAAGATGTTGGCGGGGAGGTAGCCGGCCTCATTGAGGTCCCGGATGTCCTGGTCTGTGACCGTGGAAGCCTCCCACTTGCCGTTGGAGCCTGAGCCAGCCATGGCAGAGCTTGGAGGAGGAAGGGTGGAAAACCTAGATCTGGGCTCTGGAGGCTCAGTGGATTGGGGAAGCAGAGGTGCGAATGGGAAGTGCGGATAGGCCTTGGGGTTTTCTTCCCCTTTTATTGGGCTTGTCGCCGGTTAGCCTCCCTTCACTGCGCCGTGAATCCCTCCGCTTCCCAAGACGTGCGTGCCGTTATACGCGCATGATTAAACATATCCCGTGTGAAACGGAGCACGATCTGTGCATTGATGGATCGAGCTGATAAAAACGGCCTCGAACCGCGAATCGAGTCTTTACGACTGGCTCAGTGGTCGTGGTGGGCCGTGACCTTTCATCTGAAAGGTTGTCAGAGAGCACTATTGGCTCCTTGACGTTTGGCCTTCAGGGCCGAGTTATTCATGGCGTTCGGACGATCTTTGATCGGAAAAATTACACGTTGTCGGAGGCCAAACTAAAGCCCGGTCAGTCACTATTTGGAGAAAGGAACTCGCCTCGCAAGCCGAAGACTCTGATCATACGAAGCAGCTGGAGCTAAGACCCTTGGCGTTGGAGGCTAGTTCAGGGGCTACTGAGGGAGTCCTGGATTAAGGGGTCCTCGGGAGGCTGACCTATTTCTTATGGGCCGGACTGTATGGTCCATTTGCCAAGCACTGGATTGATCGAAGACCCTGTTTCCAGGAAGGAAGCTTCGAGGATCGTGGTGTATTCTCCATGTTTGGAGTAGTGAATAGGCATGTTTATCCCTTCGACGTGTAACCGACCATGTGTAAACCCTAGGTACCCTCGGCGTCTATATAAGCCGAAGTGTTTTAGGTTGTAGGACAAGAGAACTCATCTAGGGTTTAGTCATACGATCTCGAGGTAGATCAACTCTGTAACCCTTATACCATCAATATAATCAAGCAGGGCATAGGGTATTACCTCCATAGGAGGGCCCGAACCTGGGTAAACATCGTCTCCCACTTCTCCTGTTACCATTGATCCTAGTCTCACAGCTTGGGACCCCTTACCCGAGATCCGCCGGTTTTGACACCGACACCTGGCAATTCCTTCGTAAATACATCTGGGAAGTCTTGTACAACCGGCACTTCCTCCTGAACAACTCCTGTGAGGGAATTCACCCGATTACTCTTCGGTGTGTGTTGGGATACATACTTAATCCTCTTCTTCTCCGGGGTGGTGAGAAAGATCGACTTATGGGCACAATCGATGTTTCCTTCATACTTGGTCATCCAATCCATGCCTAGGATTATATCCAATCCTTGTGACTCTAAGACGATGAGGTCTGTGGGAAATACATGATTTCCAATGTTGAGGTTCAATGCGTGGCATCCTATCCCTGCCGTCATCTCGCCTCCTGGGGAACTAACCTTAATGGGTTGACTAAGGGTTCTAGTGGGCAAACCATACTTTTCCACAACTACCCTTGATATGAATGAATGAGTTGCACCAGAATCAAAAAGTACTAGTACTGGATGTGAATTTAACAAAAACTTACCAACCATAGTCTCGGGCTGATCATAGACCTCCTCCACATCAATGTGGTTCACCTGAGCACGGGGAAAAGGATTGGGCTTCTTCACTCTGGAGTTTCCGTTGCCATTGCCACCTCCATTTCCATTACCATTGCTCGGCTTGGCATCAGGATATTTGTTGGCATAATGTCCAGTCTGTTTGCACTTGAAACAGGTGACGGTGCTCAGGTCCCTCATTACTGGAGCGGAACAATGTTGAGTACCACTACCTCCATTGCCATTCTTATGGCTGCTAGGATTGGGACGGTTGTTGCCATTTCCTCCATGAGTGTGGCATCCATGTGTGTGGTGAGTGTGTCCTCCTGATCTGGTATTCCCTGAATAAGGGGAGTAACGGGGCTTCTGCTGAGCTCCGGAGTTGGACTTCCCCTGTCCATATTTCCTCTTGCGGTTCTCAATCTGCTGTTGTTTTCCCTCCAAGATGAGGGCCTTGTCTACCAGCTCCTGGTAGTTGTTGAAGGTAGACACCATCAGCTGAATGCTCAACTCATCGTTGAGTCTCTCCATGAATTTCTCCTGCTTGGCTGCATCATCAGCCACATCTCCTGGTGCATAACGGGCCAACATGCTGAATTCATCCACATACTGGGCCACAGAGCGATTTGTTGGAGAACGTTGCATGGGAAACAAAATTTTTCCTACGCACACTCAAGATCTATCTATGGTGATGAGCATGTATGAGAGGGAGACTGGATCTGCATACCCTTGTAGATCGCTAAGCGGGAAGCGTTAAGAAACGCGGTTGATGTAGTCGAACATCTTCACGATCCAAATCGCCGAGCGTCCCGCGATCGAATCACGATCTAGTACCGAACGGACGGCACCTCCGCGTTCAGCACACATACAGCTTGATGATGATCTCCGCCTTCTTGATCCAGCAAGAGGGAGCAGAGAGGTAGATGAGTTCTCCGGCAGCGCGACAGCGCGGCGGCGGCGGTGGTGGAACTATTCCAGCAGGGCTTCGCCTAAGCACTGCTGAAAACTAGAGGACTTGATCTATCGGGGAGAGAGGGCTGCACCGTGGCTAAAGTTTCTTGTGCTGCTGCCCTCTCTCCCCTCTAGTATATAAAGGAGGGAGGGGAGGGGCTGGACGACCTAGGAAGCCTCCTAGGAGTCGGCCGCAAGGAGGAGGTGGAGGAGTCCACCTCCAATCCTACTCCTAGTAGGATTCCTTCCCTTCCCCACTTGGACTTTCCCTTTCCCACAAGCCCAGCCGCATAGGCCTTCTTGGGCCGGCCGCCCAGCCCTCCAAGGGCTGGTGCGCCACCCTCAGGTCCATGTGACCCACTTGGGGTGTGGTGGGCCCACTTGGTGGACCCTCGGAACCCATTCGTCACTCCCGGTACACTGCCGGAAATGCCCGAATCTTTTCCGGAGTTCAAACACCACTTTCCTATATATCAATCTTTACCTCCGGACCATTCCGGAGCTCCTCGTGACGTCCGGGATCTCATCCGGGACTCCGAAAAACCTTCAGTCACCACCATACATAACTCTATACTACCGAAACGTCATCGAACCTTAAGTGTGCAGACCCTGCGGGTTCGAGAACTATGTAGACATGACCGAGACACCTCTACGGTTAATAACCAATAGCGGGACCTGGATGTCCATATTGGTTCCTACATATTCTACGAAGATCTTTATTGGTTGAACCTGTATGTCAAGGATTCAGTTAATCCCGTATTCTGTTCCCTATGTTCTTCGGTATGTTACTTGCCCGAGATTCGATCGTCGGTATCTCTATACCTAGTTCAATCTCGTTACCGGCAAGTCTCTTTACTCATTCCGTAATACAAGATCCCGTGGCTAACACTTTAGTCACATTGCTTGCAAGGCTTACTGTGATGTTGTATTACCGAGTGGGCCCCGAGATACCTCTCCGTCATACGGAGTAACAAATCCCAGTCTTGATCCATGCCAGCTCAACAGACACCTTCGGAGATACCTGTAGAGCATCTTTATAGTCACCCAGTTATGTTGTGACGTTTGATACACACAAGGTATTCCTCCGGTGTCAGTGAGTTGCATGATCTCATGGTCATAGGAATAGATACTTGACATGCAGAAAACAATAGCAATAAACTGACACGATCATATGCTACGTTCATAGTTTGGGTCTTGTCCATCACATCATTCTCCCAATGATGTGATCCTGTTATCAAATGACATCTCATGTCTATGGCTAGGAAACCTTGAACCATCTTTGATCAACAAGCTAGTCTACTAGAGGCATACTAGGGACACAGTGTTGTCTATGTATCCACACATGTATCGGCGTTTCCAATCAATACAATTATAGCATGGATAATAAACGATTATCATGAACAAGGAAATATAATAATAACTACTTTTATTATTGCCTCTAGGGCATATTTCCAACACGATTCCCCTGGCGTAAGTTGTGGAATTCACGCCTCTTCAGACTCATGGCTCCAGCTGAGACATGAGCGGTGCGGAAGGCTAGCTTGAACTGCTCCCAAGTCACACCAGCAATGGGATATGTGGTGGTGTAGTTCTCCCACTATGAAGCTGCTGGTCCTTCAAGTTGGTGTGCGGCAAAATGCACTTTCTCAGCTTCAGTGCATCCAGCAGTGATAAGTTCCCTCTCCATCTTGCGGAGCCAGTCATCTGCCACAATAAGCTCAGTGCTGTTGGAGAAGGTGGGTGGATTCAGCCTCAGAAAACGAGTGAGGTTGTCGGTCTGGGGTGGAGTTTTTTGTTGTAGTTGTTGGCCTGGTTCTGTATTAGCAGCTTCATCAGGGCATTCTGCTGCTGGATCAGCTGGGTGAGCTCCGGGGGAAAGTTGGTTCCGGGGTCACGTCTCGGAGGCATCTTGTGTTTTAGAGTGATGAGAAATTAGAATAGAACAAGGGTCTAAAGAGAAAATTCACTACCCAAATGCAATGCAACAAACATTAACACACCAAACATTCATTCATTATTCAACTCAAAAGGTTCAAACTCGAGATACAAGTCTCATGACAAAACGAAACATCGGCCTACGATTTAACGAGAAAATAAAAGATACATGGAGGTCAAGACTAAAGTCCTCCTCAGAAGTCCATGGTGGTGCGTCCTCCTCCGATGGTGCTCTCCTCATAGTCATCCTCGTTGCTGATCAAGGGGGCCATGTCGCCTTCTGGGTGAAGATTTTCTCCTTGGTCCAGCTTCCCCTCCAGATGTGCAACGAGAGCCTTCAGATTATTGATCCTCTCCAGGAAGTCCTTCATTTCATCTTCGTGCTCGAAGTGGGCCTCTCGTGCTTCAGCTTCGAGGTCAAGTTCATGGAGCATCAGCCATTTGATCTTCTTCGTGCTTCTGCTTACCTGGAGCTCCAGAGTCCTGATGTGTGTCTCCAGCGTTTGGACATAGGAAAGGATAGATTCTTCAGTCGCGGTGCTTATGATATCTCCCTTGGCACCTCTGCGAGAGATCATGGCAAGGTTTGGATCAATGGAAATGCCTCTGTAGGCCTCCTTGATACGTCCGAGTGCATAGTGAATTGCCATGTTCCTCCCGAGAATCCAGTCAGGAGCAACAAACTTGAAGTCGATGGGCTCTGTGCGATTCCCGAAGGTCCTTCCGGGGATGTGCACTTCAATCCTGTAGAAAGTGTCTCCTAGAAGAGCCGTGGTAGGGGTCCCAGTGATAGTCGGCAGGGCAATCCTTACGTCCTTGACGAGCTCCACTATCTCTTTGCTGAAGGGCATTGTTGCGTCGGGCTTGCAAAACTCCGTCAGCAGAACTGGGGTGAAGGTGGCCATCTAAAAACATTGGAAATTGGAGAGGAGTCATAAATGAGTAGATGAGAATATATAGAAATTTTAAAAACATAAGTAAAATGATTTTCTACCTAAGGCTTTTCGAATCCTAGAGGTTACGTCCTACGGTCAGCATGTGCTCTGATACCATATCTGTAGCGACCTGGCCTAAAACGGTCAAGTCTCTGGTGTTTCTGTACCATCCCAAGATCATGCTGGTACACACACAGTACATCAATGTATATATCAAAGGGAAATGACACTGCTTTATTAATGAATCTCGTATAGAGTCTTTATTACAATAAATTCGGCCGAAGGCCACCTCATGAGATAAAACTAAATGCGGAAGACATAGACGCCAGTGAGTCCATCCGACTCCAAGGGCACATCACCGAGCGTAGAGTGTGTCCTCACTCCTGGTCGGAAAAGTACTCTGCAACATGACACGTTGTAGCCGTGTACGTCAGCATATTGAATATGCCAGCAAGTCACAAAATAGAGGGGTGAAAATATCATCTATACTATATGCATATATGGCAGGTGGGGCTGTAAGGTTAAATTTAGCGGAAAGCAATTTTTTCCTAAACAAGAGAGGGGGCAAAAGCAAAATTATTACTACATCGTTGGTTGTTTAATGAGAAGGTTCCACCAACCATTTCTCACACCCAAGTTAACAATAATACCCGCATCATTAATATTATCTGTGTTGAGACTGGCTGATAGTATCATCTCCGGTGCTCATGTTGTCCATAACCAAGGACACGGCTATTCGATTAGATTGTTACTCTGCGGAGTCTTGTACACTTTACCCGCAAGAATCGATGCCTCCCGTTGTGTCCTCGCACTGCCTGGTGTTTGAGAACGGGACAATCAAAACATGGTCTTCCAAAGCGATCCTCCGACAGAAAGTCAGTGCCCATCCAATCCTACCGTTCTTCTACGTCTCGTAGCAATCTGACCTACCAGAGTCACGACTAGGGTCAACCAAGCCAAAGCCCATATTGAATTTTGGTTGCAAACGTAAGCTTTCTGGCCTTGAAGTATCCATCCATCTCTTTGAGCCTGGGTGGCATTCCGTCGGGATGATCACAGGTAGATACCAGGATTCCCGGGCATAACCATGATAGTTATCAGGCTTCCAGATGCATGTCCAATCCACCAAGAGGTATATTGAAATCCTTGAAGTCTTCAAGTCTTGATCATCATGTAGGTCTTGAAATAATTAATGTCACAACTCTCTAGAATCACACAACCAACCCCGTCTACTAAAAGCATAGCAAAATAAAAAAACGTTTCCTGGGGCCAAAGTGACAAGGGTTTATGGGGTGCCTACCACATGATACTACTCAATATCCAAGTTTCCAATTTACCTACTTTGCATGCAATGATGGAAAGGGGTGAACTAATGCCATAAAAATCATAGGTAATACATGATCAATGTGAACTTGCCTTGCTGACGATCTTCGAACTTGAGTGACTCTAAGTAGCAAGCCTCGCACTTCGGATGATCTAACGAAACAAAAAATTCACACAATAAGCATAACCATATCACAACTTAGAGTAACAGCTTGGAAAACTAATAATACAAAAGCAATCAATAGCACAAACAAACAAAAGAAACAAAAGCAAATACAGAATCTATCCAAAACTTCATTGCAAAGCTTTTACTAAAGTAAAACAAAATAAGAATAGTTTTCTGCAACTAATAAAATCTCAACAGAAAACAAAACTAAGTTTTATCAAAATAACAGAAAGTATTTCACCTAAAAATTTTTATGCAAAAGGAATTACTTTAAAACCTATTATACAACACTATATATGATGAAAACAATGTTTCCTACTAAAACAATGAACAACACAATAAAAATATTTTTATTAATAGAAAATATATCACTTAATTCTAACCAACATAAACTACAAAGAATATAACATCAAATTAAAAGAAAACAGACTCAAAAAAATATACCTAAAAGAACTAAACACATTCTGTTTTGCTAAAAACCTTTATAAAATTAGCCTAAAAATTCCCAAATTGAACCTAATGATAAAACTAACTAATGTTAACCAGCAGCAAAAAGAATCACTCAAAAATATGTTTTTAAACTAATGTTATTCAAAATCTAGTGATTTAAGAAAATTTCAATGAATTCAAATTTAAATAGAACAAATTTGGAAACTAGTTGCACTAGCAGAAAGTTCATAATATTTGTGACACTAAGCAAAAAGAATCAACTAAAAACCCAAAATAACCTAGGAGATAAACAAGTTTTAAAATTAGTATCTATTCTGTTTCAGAAATCAAACAGAAAAAAGAAAACCTAACCGAACACACAAGGGGCCACGTGGCGCGCCGTGAGTGGGTGAGGGTGTGTGCGTTCGGGTGTAATAGAGCGAACGCTCAGAAATTGAAATAAAACGGTTCGGCCTGTTAAGTTATATACGGGATCTAATCCTATCCGTAGATCTAGGATCCGATGGCATAGAGAGGGGGGCGAGCTCACAGCGGTGGTCGTGAAGAACTACGGTGAGGGTGGCGACGGCCGAAGCGTGGAGGTTTTCAGGGAGGTGGCTCCGGTGGTCTATGGCGACGATAGAAGGGTCCAGAGGGACGCGGTGATCCTCCGGCATCGATCTACGACATTGGCGGGGCTCGGGGTCGAGGGAGGTGAGTGCTACGAGCTCGTGGAGCTTCGGGTGGATTAGAGGTCCGGTGAGGTGCGGCGCGGTGGCTCTGGTGCGTGGGGAGGGGCTTTGAGGGGTGGAACGATGTGCAGAGGTTGTGACTTAAATAGCCAGAGGCTCGGGGTTGAGAGAAGGAAAGGGATCGCGCGGATCTGTGCCGCTCCGGCGAGGTGGCGTCGGAAAGGAAAGGAGAGGAGGGAAGGAAAGAGAAGACCGAGGTGGATTTGAGTCGGTTGGGTGGGTCCACGCGGTCACAGAGAGGAAGGAAGCGGCAAGTGGATCGGTGGCCGATCCGAAGGGAGATCGGATCTGGCGACAGGGGATGCGGGCCGAAACCTTCCAAATGGGCCACGGTGGGTTTCCTATTAAAACAAATATTTTTCCTTTTATTTAAAAACAGGAAAGTAAAACTAAAATTGGAAAATAAAGATAAACCCAAATATGGAAGCATTATATATAAAAATTATCAGAAAGAAATTTAGAATCTGTTTAACATTTTTCCACGGCCAAAATAATAAAAAATTTAAAAAAGATTTTCAAGAGAAAGTCCAAAATGATCTTCATTTCTATTTGTAATATTTTTCAAAATAAACTCCTGGTTCAAAAAGTCAAATGGATTCAAAAAAATACCCCTGACATGGAGGGTCATGTTCCTCCTCTCATATTTGAATTTTTCAGAGGTTTCACTATTTAAATTCAAATGAAAGCAAATTTTGAAATGGGGTTTCAATCAAACATCAAAAAGCTTTCAATCATCATTCATTACATCAATGCAAATACAATCAACATGTAGTGATGCATAGCTATTATCATAACATACCAAAATGGAATTTTGGGATGTTACAAACCTCTTCTAGTAGGCAGAGGCGAGACAGGGCACGGCGCTCGCCCCCGAGCGCCACGCAGCAGACAGCTCGCCTGGCTTCCCCACCACGTCCCCGACGCCGGGGATAAGCATCGTAGTGTTGTCCCGATCGAGGGGACTCCCTCATTCACCCCCTCTGCCTTTCCCTCGCCTCTGCACTGCCATAGCCGCCGCACCTGCAACCTCGCCGCCGTGAAATCCATGGCCACCGCACCCTCTCGCCCTCTCTCCTTGTCTAGACTCATCCGCGACCCGCTGAGTCTCTATGCCGAGCCACGCTTTGCTGGGAGCATCACATCGACCTCAACGCCATCGTTTTCCTCCTCGGGCACCCGAGATCGCTGATACGTCTCCAACGTATCTATAATTTTTGATTGTTTCATGCTGTTATATTATCATTCTTGGATGTTTTATAATCATTTTATACTCAGTGCCAGTTGTTGTTTTTTGCTTTTTTTTTACTTCGCAGAATATCAGTACCAAACAGAGTCCGATTGTCATGAAACTTTTTGGAGATTTTTTTGGACCAGAAGACAACTTGTGAGCCAAGGAAGCACATCGGAGGAGGCCCATGGGGCCCACAATACACCAGGGCGTGCCAGAGGCCCCTGGTGCACCCTAATGGGTTGTGGGTCCCACGGTGGTCTCCTCCACCGCCTCTCAGCTCTATAAATACCCAAATATTCCAGAAACCCTAGCGGAGTCAACGAAACATAATTCCAGCTGCCTCAAGTTCCAGAACCGCGAGATCCAATCTAACACCATCACGAAGGGGTTCATCATCCTCATTGGTGCCTCTCCGATGATGCATGAGTAGTCCACCATAGACCTACGGGTCCGTAGACTATAGCTAGATGGCTTTCTCTCTCTCTCTTTTGATTCTCATACAATGGTCTCTTGGAGATCTATTTGATGTAATGACTTTTTGCGGTGTGTTTGTTGGGATCCGATGCATTTTGAGTTCATGATCAGTTTCTATCCATGAATATTATTTGAGTCTTCTTTGATCTCTTATATGCATGATTACTTATAGCTTCGTATTTCTTCTTTGAATCTTTGGTTTAGTTAGGCCAACTAGATCGATTTTTCTTGCCATGGGAAGAGGTGCTTTGTGATGGGTTCGATCTTATGGTGTCCTCTCCTAGTGACAGAAGGGGCAGCAAGGCACGCATGTATCATTGCTATTAAGGATAACAAGATGGGGTCTATTCCTACATGAATAGATCGTGTCTACATCATGTAATTGTTCTTATTGCATTACTCCGTTTCTCCATGAACTTAATACACTAGATGCATGCTGGATAGCGGTCGATGTGTGGAGTAATAGTAGTAGATGCAGAATTGTTTCGGTCTAATAATCTTGGATGTGATGCCTATATATTGATCATCGCCTTGGATATCGGCATGATTATTTGATCTTCTATCAATTGCCCAACAGTAATTTGTTTACCCACCGTGTGCTATACTCATGAGAGAAGCCACTAGTGAAATCTATGGCCCCTGGGTCTATCCTTTTAACATATTGCTTTCCAATCTATTTTTTTCCTCTTTTGTTTTCAGATCTATTATTCCAAAAACCCAAAAATATCTTGCTGCACTTTTTATTTCTATCTTTTATTTTGTGTTCTTGTGCGATCAATCTATCCAATCTCATACTAACTAATCTATCTTTTTACCGTGGAGAGATTGACAACCTCTCTTACGCGTCGGGTTGCAAGTATTTGTTCTTTGTGTGCAGGTACCGTTTACATAGTGTTGCTTGGTTGTCCTACTGGTTTGACAACCTTGGTTTCATAACTGAGGGAAATACTTACCGTAGCTGTGCTGCATAATCCCTTCCTTTTTGGGGAAATACCGACGCAGTCTCAAGCCACGTCAAAGGAATTTCTGGCGTCGTTGTCGGGGAGACATCATCAACATCTATCAGGTTCCTAATCGCAAATCTCATCTCCTTGCAATTTACATTATTTGCCATTTGCCTCTTGTTTTCCTCTTCCCCACTTCACAAAAATTTGCCGTTTTATTCGCCCTCTTTTTCGTTTGCCTTTTTGTTGTCAAATCTCTTGTTTGCTTGCAATCTTGTTTGCGTAGTCACGATGACTCAAGAAAATACCAAATTGTGTGATTTTTCCAATACCAATAATAATGTTTTTATTAGTACTCCGATTGCTCCTCCCGCCACTAGTGTGGAGTCTTGTGATATTAATGTCGCTTTGTTGAATCTTGTCATGAAAGATCAATTTTCCGGTACTCCTAATGAGGATGCCGCGTCCCATCTAAACACGTGATGACCCACAAGTATAGGGGATCAATCGTAGTCCTTTCGATAAGTAAGAGTGTCGAACCCAACGAGGAGTAGAAGGAAATGGCAAGCGGTTTTCAGCAAGGAAATTTCTGCAAGCACTGAAATTGTAGGTAACAGATAGTTTGATAGCAAGGTAGTTGGTAACGATCAAGTAACGGTAACGGTAAACAAGGTGCAGCAAGGTAGCCCAATCCTTTTGTGGCAAAGGACAGGGCAAAACAATCTCACGTAATAGGCAAAGTGTTCTTGAGGGTACACGGGAAGTTCGTCTAGTCACTTTTATCATGTTGGTTTGATTCGTGTTCGCTACTTTGATAATTTGATATGTGGGTGGACCGGTGCTTGGGTGCTGTTCTTACTTGAACAACCTCCCACTTATGATTAACCCCCTCGCAAGCATCTGCAACAACGATAAAAGTATTAAGATAAAATCTAACCATAGCATTAAACGTTTGTATCCAAATCAGCCCCTTACGAAGTAGCGCATAAACTAGGGTTTAAGCTTCTGTCACTCTAGCAACCCATCATCTAATAACTACTCCACAATGCATTCCCTTAGGCCCATGAATGGTGAAGTGTCATGTAGTCGACGTTCACATGGCACCACTAAGGCAATCACAACATACATATCATCAAAATATCGAACACATATCAAATTCACATGATTACTTGCAACATGACTTCTCCCGGGACCTCAAGAACAAAGGTAACTACTCACAAATAATAATCATGCTCAAGATCAGAGAGGTATTGAATAGCATAATGGATCTGAACATATAATCTTCCACCAAATAAACCATATAGTAATCAACTACGCAAGGTAATCAACACTACTAGTCACCCACAGGTACCAATCTGAGGTTCCGGTACAAAGATTGAACACAAGAGATGAACTAGGGTTTGAGAGGAGATGGTGATGTTGAAGATGATGATGAAGATTGGCCTCCCAAAGATGAGAGGGGTGTTGGTGATGATGATGGCTTCGATTTCCCCCTTCGGGAGGGAAGTGCCCCCGGCGGAATCGCTCCGCTGGAGGGCAAAAGTGCTCCTGCCCATGTTCCGCCTCGAGGCGGCGGCGCTTCATCCCGAGAGTCCTCCCTGATTTTTTCTAGGTCAAATGTGACTCTATACCATAAGATGGGCACCGGAGGTGGGCCGAGGAGGCCACAACCCATCAGGGTGCGCACAGGGGGGCCTGGCGCGCCCTGGTGGGTTGTGCCCACCAGGTTTGCCCCCTCCGGTAGTTTTCTGCTCCAGTATTTTTTATTTAATCCAAAAATAATCTCCATAAATTTGTAGCTTCATTGGAGTTGTGCAGAATAGGCATCCCTGATGTGCTTTTTTCAGGTCCAGAATTCCGGCTGCCGATATTCTCCCTCTTTGTGTAAACCTTGCATATTATGAGAGAAAAGGCATTAGAATCACTCCTTAAAGCATTATTATTCGACAAAACATAATAAATAAAAGTAGGAAATCATGATGCAAAATGGATGTGTCAACACGTTCGTAGAATTGTGTGATATGCAAAAGAAAAAAGATGTGGACAATAGTGGCGGGATCGTGCAAAAATTTGGTTTTCTTCTTTGCCTCTCAATAGTATCGATTCTTGGGATAAGTGCAATGATGCTTTTATTACTAAGTATTTTCCTCCAGCGAAAATTATTTCTCTTAGAACTAAAATCATGAATTTTAAGCAACTTGAGCATGAACATGTTGCACAATCTTGGGAAAGAATGAAATTGATGCTAAGAAATTGTCCTACTCATGGTTTAAATCTTGGGATTTCTATTCTTGTGCCCCTGGTTCCTTAGTTGTACTCATTCATCCCCACGCTCGTAACTTTTGCTCACTTTTCCTCACTCCTTAGTCCGAAACCCTCAGAAATGGACACACGGGGGAATGCCATCGGGTCAATGGTTTCGCCGTTAACTCTAGCGTGTGGGGCCGCACTAGACCGTGTCGCCTGTTGGACCTGCCAAGTGGGGCCGCATTGGACTGTGTCACCCTCCTTTAACCATTCTGACATGTGGGGCCGCGCTGGACTGTGTCGCCCGTTGGACTTGCCAAGTGGGGCCGCGTTGGACGGTGGCGCTGGTTGGACCGTTGGGCCGTGGTTTTGTTTTTGCCATTGCATTAAACGCCCGCGTGCATGCGCTGATGAACGCCGCCACGATAAGCCTCCTATGTATGTGCGACATGATCCAGCCAACCTGCCTGCATGCGCCGATGCGCGCCGCCACGGACGTAGCCTTCCTGTGAGCCGCCACGGACGCATCGTCTGTCACTGCTGCCGGTTCGTCCCTTCTCGCACGCGCCTCCTCGATCGATTCATAGTTCACAGTTCACACCATCTCAGCCTTTGACCTCCCCAGCATCAATTTAGCGTGGCAATTAAAGTCTAGGGCATACCGATCGACGTGTGGCGTTTGAACGTAGCAAACATGCGGCCGATGCCCTTATTTAAACCACCCACCCCTCCACCTATTCTCCACACATCTATTTGCGCTGCTCCCCTTCTCTTCTTCACCCCAATCCAGAGCACTCTCCAAGCTAGGTGAAGATGCAGTACTATGGCCGTACCTTCCAGATGCCACCAGTTAGGCCGAAGAGGCGGTACCCCGCCGGCGTCGTCGTCGAGAAGACGCTTCGTTTGTGGACGATCTCACGCTAGAGGACTGACTGGGATTTGGCCGAGTGGTTCCTCTGTGCAAGCTTCGCCCACCTCCTGGCGGGCTCGCCGGTCATGTTTCGACTGGAGGAACTGCATCCAAACTCCACCTCTCCGCCGTCAGGGCTCATCGCCACCTTCAACAACAGGTTTGATGCGTTCCACCTGCTCGGGAAGGTGTTTTGGTGTGGGTGCAAGCTCAACGCATTCACAACCTACAACATCTTCATGGATGTGGATATGATCTTCTCCAACCGCAACGTCATCCACAGCCTCCCCTACCTCCTCGGCGAGAATGGCAGGGAGGCGGAGGAGTGAAGAGGAGGCGCAGAGCAGCGAAGAGGAGGCGCGGAGAAGCTTGTCTTGCCCTAGGGTGTTAGACCCTAGGGCTTTATTTCTATGTTATTTTATGTATGTCGTGTTATATAATGTTTTATGTAAGAACTATCTATCTATGTTATGCTTGCTACCCTAAATATATATGGGAACCCATTATATATCTATGTTATGCTTGCTAGTTTTCTTTGTTATTTTGTAGCCCATTCGGTGATATTTAGACCTCGGCTTCAAACAACGCATAAAACATGTTCCCTCACCGTATCAAAACATCAAGCAGAGGAGTCCTCTTCTTCAAGAAGAGTTTTTCATTTAACTCTTCCGTAGCCCTATATTTTATGGATTCGAGAGTTTTGGTCCTTTTGGCACGCGCGGCTAATGGGCTAGTTGAAGTGTCAAAAATGATAAAAAATGAGCCATGTCGATGTTGAAAAGAAGAATAAAAAAAGCTAAATTTTTTGAATTGTCGCCGGCGGTCTAGGGTTTGTAGATCCTGCCGGGGGTGGAGGGGACAAGTGTAGGCTGGGCTTTGGAAGGGTGGAAGCTACTCCCTCTGTCCAGTCATTTGCATGCAACCTGTGCATGCGAACGGCAACGCTTAATCCTTTAACGCATGTGTATGCAAACAACAACGCTTGGTGGTTGGCTGCCTACCGGTAGTGCATTGTCCCAAAATAGTTCATTAAGTGCGCGTAAAAACACATGCTAATTAATGTTTTCAGTCCAATCCATACCATACACACCTAGGCTATGCACCTGGACGGAGTACTGTCCACGGGTTTCCACTAAAAGAAGAACGACGACCCGAACATGGGTGGCTGACTACCGGGGCCCGCCGCGCGTGCGCATTTACTTCGGGCTGTGGGTGTAGTTGGAAGGCCGCCACGCGTCCCCGAGGCGGACAAGGAGAAAGCGTGTGCATGCACGAATCAAATCAATAAGCCAAAAAAATAGAGCCAGCGCGTGCACTATTTTGTAGGCCTCTTTTTTCTTTGGGCCTTCGACATCAAACACCATGCGACGGACCAACCCGAGCTGGAGACAGTGACATAGTTTTAGCAACCCAGAGAGCACATGATCCACAAATTAAGCTTACACTACACTACTAACATCTCTAACGAGTCATGACCAGCAAGTAAGCAAATCCTAGGGCAACTATACAAAAATAAAATCCTAAAGCTATCAGATTTTCCTGCTTGTTCAATTGAATCATCTGCCTCAAGTTCTTGTTCATCTTCTTTAATTCTCCCTTCAGATCCGCATCCCCAACTATCGGAGTAGCACTTTCACAGACCAAATTCCGCTCGACTGACGACAGATTGAGCTTCCGGGTTGCGGCCCCATTGAATTGAATCAAGCCCTCCCCTTGAAGCCTTAGAACGTAGTCATCCACCCATTCAAAATGTGTGCACTTCTTCACGATCTGAAACGAAATCATGAGCCCTAAATCCCAGATCCAACAAAAAAGAATTAAAACAAAGAGGAAAATCATGAGATCTAACCTTCCCCTCTGGCTTGCTCTCGCATTTCATGAATTCGCGCCCAAAGTTGCCGTTCCTGTCCTCCTTCAAAGTCAACTGTTTCAGTGGCGCGGTGCGTGGGCAGTCAGGACATGGCTGCATGGGCAGTTGACCATACTGGGTCCACGCGGGGCGGGAGGCTGAGGTGGAGCTTGACATATCTCGTCGCCGGGGAAGACAAAGCAGACGAGGGGCTCCTGTCATCGCCGCAGAAGAAGAAGCAGAGGAAAGGGGAGGCAATGCCGCATTGGTGGGCGAGCAGAACCAACCTCTCGCCGTCTCGCGGATCGCCCAACGATCCAACGATGCGGAGCAGTCCATGTGATCCAACGGCACAAAGCCTGCCCTCGGAATTCCTTCTAGAAGGCCATATCCGAGGGCTGTCGCTTGGCGCTAGGGTATGATCGAACGGCTGCAGTTCGACGCTAGGGTTTGGAGAGATGTTGCGGGGTTTTGAGCCGGTCAGTGGGGTTATTTTAGGTTTGACCAACTTTTCAAATGACCTTAACTAAATCAAAAAAATAAAAATAAATATGAAACCTTCACGGATCGTCATTTTATAAGACATAGTTACAATTAAAAAATACAAACTTGGTTTAGGGTCATTTTTATGAAAAATCTTTTTTTGAGGTGAGCTACCATTTCCGAGTTCAAATGAGCACAACTAATTCAAAAAAATGGAAGACCTGCGCACAATGCCGTTTTATGTGACATGGTTATGACAAAAAATAATAACATTGGTTTATGAACATTTTCATGAAAACTCCTTCACAAAAATGAGCTATCACGTACGAGGTTGTATAGAGTTTGAGAAGAGAGTGATAGTGGGTTTAGGTTTATAATTTTTTTCTAAAAATCAAGAAAATTACCAAAGATTCATCTTAGTGTCAATAAGAAGGATCTGAACTTATTTTTTCATTATTCAAATTTTGTCACGTGTAATAATTCAAATTTTGCCGACATCATCGTCAACAACAACAACAAAGCCTTTAGTCCCAAACAATAATTCAAAATTTGCAAACATCACATCACAGAGCAATGGACTTCAAATGTTGTCTCCAATTTCGAATTATTACAAATCATTAAAATTGAAAGGTTAGTTCAAATTCAAATTTCGCCTCTAATTTTGAATTATTACAAAGCCTTAAAGTTCAAAGTTTACAACTTGCATTCAACATTCAAAGTTCACATCTTTGCCTTGCTCCTTGTGTTCCTAGACGGTTTAACAGACTTGCTCCTGGTTTCCCTAGCTAGGATATCCACCCTTTTCTTCTTCCTTTTGGTCTTCACTTCGGTTGGTGGCTGTCAAGGTGCTGGCGGAGAACTTCCACTGGCCAGCTGATAGGGTTCAATATCTTCAAAACCTTCATAAGCCATGACTTCAAATTCTACATCGGATGATGGCTGAACCGAAGTTTCATTCTCTCTTGGCCTTTTCTCTCCTTTTCCCATTAATTTCCCTAGAGCTAGATCAAACAGAAAAAAGAGTATAAGCCATCGATGAAAAACAGAAGAAATGCACAAAAAGGGATACCTCAGCCTCGTGTGTCGCCGCTCGAATGCATTTCATTCTACTCAGTCCTCTTGCCTTGGCATGCAATGCCTTAATAAGAGATGGGAGCATGAGATGGCCAACATATTCTGTTTCTGTGATTCTTTTGCGAAGAGCCATCTTTATCATGATCATCTGCCGAATCTTATCAAATATTTGCCATATCAGAATCCCTTTCAATGACTTAATCTTTGCATTGAAACACTCTACCAGGTTGCTGGTCGCATAGTCCACTTTGCATATTGTATTGAATTTGCTTCTTGACCACAACTTTCCATGATGTGCATCTAGGTACTCCTTCACCAGAGGATTGTGAGCATACAACACTCTCAAATGATGCTCATGCTTCCTCTCACTGCATGTGTATGATGCTGGCCATGAGTTCTCATCATAAACTTTACCTTTGAATTTGCTTCTGAAATTCTGTGCTAGGTGTCGCATACATTCCCTATGCTCCACTCCAGGGAATACAATTTCCACTGCACTCTACAAACCCTTGCAAGCATCTGTGTGTATAGCTAAACCTGGGGGTGTACCTATAAGGTTGCGCAAATGCTGTAGAAACTAGACCCAACTTTCCTCGGACTCTGCCTCCACCACACCAAATGCAACTGGGAATAGCCAATTGTGTCCATCAACTGCAGAAGCTGCCACCAGTTGTCCTCTCCACCTTCCATTCAAAGCAGTTGCATCAACAGCCAAATAGGGCCTGCAACCATCCAGAAACCCCTGCAAACAAGCCTTGAAACAAACAAAAGCCCTCCTGAAGCATTCCTTATCAAATGACTTCCCTTTTATTTTGTATGGAACTATATGCTTCTCAATCTCTACAACACTCCCTGGACTTGCAGCTTCCACTTCAGCTTTAAATGTGTAGAGCAACTGAAAGCTCTCATTCCAAGGACCATTAATCATGTCAAGAGCTATTTCCTTACCATAAAAAATCTTCATGTAAGGTACAACAATCTTGTACTTATCAAATAGCTTCCCTTGGAGTTCTGTTGGATCAAGTGTTGGTTTTTCTCTCAACCAATCCAAAATTGCATTTGCCACCCATCTACTCTTTGCTAGCTTTGTTTTAGCCTTCCCCCCTCCCCCTCCAGGTGGACAAGTGTGCTGGTGTGGGTTCTTTTTTATGTGAAAAAATATGATCTGAAAACATTACACAATGATCTAAACATAGAATCTGTATATACTGAAATACACAAACCTGAATGAACTTGCCCCTCAACATACGTGATGCATGCAACCTCCATCTACACCTATCATATGGGCAATGAACAGTGAACCTTGATGGCTCACTCCTTTCAATCACATATATATTTTGTGTGAGAATGAAGTATGTAGTCACTGCATTACGGCAGTCCACCATCGACTGGAATATGGTGTCGACACCAAGCTGAGAATCTTCCCTGTTCCACTCAATTGTTGGCATGTCCTCACCATCATATTCATCTACAACTAAGGGGTCGATGTTCTCCTCCCTCTCTTCATTGTCAGTGTCATCAAATCTAGCACGGCTGATAGGTTGCTCCTGAAATTCATCTTCCATTGCTTATTTACTGGCAATATCTACAAGGTCAGGGAATATATTCTCATCCTCATCATCATGTTGAGGCACCTCTTTGTCTGTCTCTCCATCCTGTACTACATCGGGTGCGGCAGCGACATGAGAAGCGGCACAATAAACGACAGCAGATATATTGTGACTTTTAGAACCACTAGCTATGCTTGGTTTCAACCTACAAGGAGTGTTGGGGCTCTAGTACTTTCTAGTACTTACCTTTATGCAAGAGTTATGGTGATCTTCACCACTTCCTATATTTTGCCTTTTTTTCTTGGCAAGCGTCATGTGTTGGGGAATGATCTAGACATATATATCCAAACAAATATATTTGATCATGAATTATTATTGTTGACAATTATCTATATGATAAATAAGTTGGGAGGCGAAACATTAAGCCCCTATCTTTCTCTGTGTTCGATGGATGCTATTTGTTCTAAAAATATGCTTTGAGTGTCAATAATCATGGAAGACTATATGATAGTTGAGTATGTGGAATTTGCTAAATCAAAGCTCTTACATAGACCCTTCCTGAAAATAAGATGAATTGCAATTGTTCGATGACTAGGAATATTGTTTGTTAGTTTTCAAGAAACTTTCTGGTCTATACTTCAACATGTGAATAGCTTGTTACTTGATCATGAGAAGTTTTATGAGATGAGCTACTGTTTATGGTTTATATTGATGCTAGAAAAAGTGATTGGAATTATCATTGATCAAACTTGTGCACTTGCTAGCATTCACACTTCATAAATTATTTCTTTTATCATTTAGCTACTCGAGGACGAGCAGGAATTAAGCTTGGGGATGCTGATACGTCTCCAATGTATCTATAATTTATGAAGTATTCATGCCATGTTTACAATAATTCTATATGATTTTGGTATGATTTTATTAGAACTAACCCGGACTGACGCTGTTTTCAGCAGAACTACCATGGTGTCGTTTTTTGTGTAGAAATAAAAGTTCTCGGAATGGGCTGAAAATTTACGGTGATTTTTTATGGACCAAAAGAGACTCCCGAAGCATTGGAGTTGGGCCAGAAGAGCCACGAGGCCATCACAAGCCTGCAGGGTGCGCCCCCCTAGGGCGCGCGCTCCTAGCTTGTGGACTCCTCGAGCACCCCCTTGACGTGAGACCGACGCCAAAAATTCCTATAAATACAGAAACCCCCAGAAACAAACCTAGATCGGGAGTTCTGCCGCCGCAAGCCTCTGTAGCCATGAAAAACCAATCGGGAGCCCGTTCCGGCACCTTGTCGGAGGGGGAAACCATCACCGGAGGCCATCTTCATCATCCCGGCGGTCTCCATGATGAGGAGGGAGTAGTTCACCCTTGGGGCTGAGGGTATGTACCAGTAGCTATGTGCTTGATCTCTCTCTCTCTCTCGTGTTCTTGAGATGGCACGATCTTGATGTATCGCGAGCTTTATTGATATAGATGAATCATATGGAGTTTTCCCCTCTCTATCTTCTTGTGATGAATTAAGTTTTCCCTTTGAAGTTTACTTATCGGATTGAGTCTTTAAGGATTTGAGAACACTTGATGTATGTCTTGCGATGGGATATCCGTGGTGACAATGGGATGTTCTATTGATCCACTTGATGTATGTTTTGGTGATCAACTTGCGGGTTCCATGACCTTGGGAATCTATGCATAGGGGTTGGCACATGTTTACCGTTTGCAGAGGCAGAAGATTCCTGAACACTCTTCCCCTTCCCACGTTCATTGCGTGGCTGAAGCACCTCGATATGGATTTTACCGAAGCGGATTTCAACATTCAAAGAAAAGAGCAATCCCAGACGCTCATCGCAAGTTAGTGGTGTAAATTTTTGCTCGGTACTGCTGAAATATTTTAGTTCAACAACATCGGCAGGGCTCCATCCATATGGAGAATTTCGGAGCGCCGCGAGCAAAACTTTGAATGACATACTGGTTTCTACCACCTTCAGATAGAAAAATACAGTAAGCAATTGCGGTTTTCTACCACGCAGCACACTAACTTCCATCCTAACCGATAGTCGGAAAGCAAGCGCAGGATCAATCCTATTCGATCCAAATAAGGGGTGTTGTTAGGCCGGGAACAATTCAGCAAAATTTGAACGATTCAAGCGACTAGCGGTAAAAAAGGGCCGAATTTACGAATCGGCAAATCAGTTGTAATCCATGAATTATCCGCCGCCGATTCCACCCAATCCTCTCCATGGTCCACGGGCTTGAGAGCCTGCTCCCCCGACATCGCTGCTTGACGTGGCTTGAGACTGCGTCGGTATTTCCCCAAAGAGGAAGGGATGATGCAGCATAGCGACGATAAGTATTTCCCTCAGTTATGAAACCAAGGTTATCGAACCAGTAGGAGGATCACCACCACCCAATAAGCAGCACCTGCACACAAACAACAAATACTTGCAACCCGACGTGAAAGAGAGGTTGTCAATCTCTCTACGGTAAAAAGATAGATTAGGTAGTGATAGATAGGAGAGATAGATCTCTCAAGAACACAAAATAAAAAGAGCAAATATGCAGCAATATGTTTTTGGGTTTTTGGTTTTGTAGATCTGAAAACAAAGATTGCAAAATGATAGATCGGAAAGCAATATGTTGGAAAAGTATACCCGGGGGCCGTAGGGTTCACTAGTGGCTTCTCTCATGAGTATAGCGCATGGTGGGTGAACAAATTACTGTTGGGCAATTGATAGAAAATCAAATAGTCATGACGATATTCGAGGCGATGATCATTATATAGGCATCACGTCCAAGATAAGTAGACCGACTCCTGCCTGCATCTACCACTATTACTCCACACATCGACCGCTATCCAGCATGCATCTAGTGTATTAAGTTCATGGAAAAATGGAGTAATGCAATAATAACGATGACATGATGTAGACAAGATCTATTCATGTAGGAATAGACCCCATCTTGGTATCCTTAATAGCAACGATACATGCGTGTCTTGCTGCCCCTTCTGTCACTGGGAAAGAACACCGCAAGATCGAACCCATCACAAAGCACCTCTTCCCATGGCAAGAAAAATCGATCTAGTCAGCCTAACTAAACCAAAGATTCGGAGAAGAAATACGAGGCTATAAGTAATCATGCATATAAGAGATCAAAGAAGACTCAAATAATATTCATGGATAGAAACTGATCATGAACTCAAAATTCATCGGATCCCAACAAACACACCGCAAAAGTTTACATCAAATAGATCTCCAAGAGACCATTGTATTGAGAATCATAAGAGAGAGAGAGAGAGAGGAAGCCATCTAGCTACTGCCTACGGACCCGTAGGTTTATGGTGGACTACTCACGCATCATCGGAGAGGCACCTATGAGGAAGAGGAACCCCTCCATGATGGTGTTTAGATTGGATCTCGAAGTTCTGGAACTTGCGGCAGCTGGAATTATGTTTCGTCGACTCCCTTAGGGTTTTTGGAATATTTGGGAATTTATAGGCATGAGAGGCGGTGAAGAGGGGCCCCGAGGACGGCACAACCCATCAGGGCGTGCCAGGGCCCCCCTGGCGCGCCCTGGTGGGTTGTGGTCTCCTCGGCCCACTCCCCCGGCACTTCTTTGGCCCACTGGGTGTCTTCTGGTCCAGAAAAAATCTCAAAAAAGTTTCGTCGCAATTCGACTCCATTTGGTATTGATTTTCTGCGAAGTAAAAAACAAGCAAAAAACAGCAACTGGCACTTTGGCACTATGTTAATAGGTTAGTCCGAAAAAATGATATAAAGTTGTTATAAAATGATTGTAAAACATCCAAGAATGATAATATAACAGCATGGAACAAGCAAAAATTATAGATATGTTGGAGACGTATCACTGCTTTATCCAGATGGGGATGTGGGGGTATATCTGGTGGAGGGCACGACGGCGGCGGAGGCGGAATGGGGTTCGAGGTTGGAGGGCACGACGGCGTCGGAGGGGGCGGAGCATGGCGGCGGAGGGGCCAGAGCGGCGCGGTGCTGTAGGGCTCAAACTCGAGGTTCATACAAGCCCATCCGACGTGTTTCAATGCGGCTCCACACGTCAGAATTGTCAAAGGAGGAGCCGTTCCGACACGGCCCCACTCGTCGGAGTTAACGGTCAAACCATTGACCCGACGGCATCCTCCGCTGTGACCATTTCTCAGGGTTTCGGACAAGGGAGTGGGGAAAAGTGAGGAAAATTTAAGAGCGTGGGGATGAATGAGTACAACTAAGGAACCATGGGCACCGATGTAAAAAACCCTTAAATCTTTGGATGATCATACAAAAATTTTATGCGGGATTGAATTTTGTCTCTAGAAATCTTTCAGATTCCGCCGCGGGTGGTACTTTTATGGAAATTACTTTGGGTGAAGCTACTAAATTGCTAGATAATATTATGGCAAATTATTCACAATGGCATACTGAAAGAGCACCTACTAGTAAAAAAGTTAATTCAAAAGAAGAAATTAGTACTTTGAGCGAAAAAGTTGATGCTCTTATGAAGTTGGTTGCTAGTAAAAATGCTCCTATTGATCTTAATGATGTGCCTTTGTCTACTTTGATTGAGCAAAATAGTGATTCCGTAGATGTGAATTTCATCTCACGAAACAATTTTAGTAACAATGCTTATAGAGGTAATTTTAATCCTAGGCCCTTTCCTGGAAATTCCTCTAATACTTATGGCAATTCCTATGGTAATTCTTATTACAATAATAACAGGAACCCCTCTGATCTTGAGAGTAATATTAAAGAATTTATCAATGCTCAAAAAGTTTTAATACTACGATAGAAGAAAAGTTGAATAAGATTAATGATATGTCTAGAAGCATTGATAGAATTTCCCATGATGTAGCAAATCTCAAGTTGAAAGATTTTCCAACTAAGATTGATGAATCAATTAAAACTTTATATTTTTCTATGGATGAAAGTAAGAAAAGAACCGCTACGCTTAGAGCTAAAAGAGAATTTTTAGAAAAAGCGTTTTCTAGTGATTGCTTTCATAAAAATGATGAAGATCTTAAAGTGATTGGTGTTTCTTCTATTGATTCCTTGTTTAGTAATATCAAAATTGATGATAAAGGGACTAAAGTAGAGTCAACTTTAGCTAGAAGGTGTCCCAATGATTTGGAGGGTGAAAATCTTGATGAAAATTTTGATGAAAGTGGGTTTGAAGAGGTCAAAACTCTAACTAGTGATGTGCCCACTATTTTGGATTGCAAAGACTTTAATTATGATAGTTTCTCTTTGATTGAATGTATTTCTTTTCTACAATACATGATAAATTCACCCCATTCTTATGAATAAAATAAAGCTTTTACTAAACATATTGTTGATGCCATGATGAAATCTTTTGCAGAAAAGTTGGAGTTAGAGATTTCAATCCCTAGAAAATTACATGATGAGTGGGAACCTACCATTAAAGTCAATATTAAAAATTATGAGTGCTTTTCTTTATGTGATTTGGGTGCTAGTGTTTCCACAATTCCGAAATCTCTATGTGATGTGCTTGGTCTTACCAATATTGAAGAATGTTCTCTTAATTTGCACTTGGTGGATTCTACTATTAAAAAGCCTTTGGGAAGAATTAATGATGTTATTATTCTTGCAAATAGGAATTATGTGCCCGTAGATTTTATTGTTCTTGACATTGGTTGCAATCCGTCTTGTCCCATTATACTTGGTAGACCGTTTTTACGCACTATAGGTGCCATGATTGATATGAAAGAAGGCAATATTAAATTTCAATTTCCACTAAGAAAGGGTATGGAATACTTCCCAAGAATAAGAATTAAGCCACCATATGAATCAATCATGAGAGCATCCTATGGAGCAAAAACTAAAGATGACAACACTTGAATCTATCCATTATGCCTAGCTAGGGGCATAAAACGATAGCGCTTGTTGGGAGGCAACCCAATGAATAAATTTTATTTTTACCTTTTTATTTCGGTTCTTGAGTGTTGACACAATTATGCTACTGTTATGATTGTGTTTTTATGTTTTAATTAGTGTTTGTGCCAAGTAAAGCCTTTAGGATGACTCACAAGATGAGTAGAAACGATGCTGAATCTGAAACAGAAAATTTGACTCCAGTGCGGGAATTTTCATTTTTTACTGGCCGTGATAATGAGCTGAAATTTTAACACGGTATTTCTATACAAATTCTTTACGTTGTCCTAATGTTTCAGAATTTTTAGAGTTACAGAAGTATGGTTAGAGTACAGATTACTACAGGTTGTTCTATTTTTGACAGATTCTGTTTTCGTTGCATTGTATGCTTATTTTGATGAATCTATGGTTTCTATTGGAGGGTATAAGCCATGGTAAAGTTATAATACAGTAGATATAATGCAATAATAAAATTTAAATGGGTTTGCAACAGTACTTAGAGTGATGATTTGCTTTATTATACTAACGGATCTCACGAAGGTTTTGTTGAGTTTTGTGTGATTGAAGTTTTCAAGTTTTGGGTGAGATCACGATGGATGAAGGAATAAGGAGTGAAAAGAGCCTAAGCTTGGGGATGCTATGGCACCCCAAGATAATATCCAAAGAGAAACAAGCAACTAAGCT
Source organism: Elymus sibiricus (assembly GCA_039707655.1). NCBI lineage: Eukaryota > Viridiplantae > Streptophyta > Magnoliopsida > Poales > Poaceae > Elymus > Elymus sibiricus. The sequence continues at coordinate 89,867,305 of CM077671.1, read as the reverse complement.
TGGGGATGCCCCGAGTGGCATCCCCTCTTTCTTCTAACGACCATCGGTATTTTACTTGGAGCTATATTTTTATTCGTCACATATCATGAGTTTTGCTTGCAGCGCCTTGTATTATATGAGTCTTTGCTTGATTTTATTTTTAGTTTGTCACAAGTATCCTTGCTGGACACACCTATTTGAGATAGCCAAAATTATGCTATGATTTGTTAGAATTGCTCTTTATGCTTCACTTAAATTTTTTTGAGCTATGGAATTGCTCTAGTGCTTCACTTATATCTTTTTGAGCACGATGTACTTTAAATTTTTGAAGAAATAATCTCATGCTTCACTTAGATTAATTTGAGAGTATTAAATTTTGAAGAAATTCTCTCATGCTTCTCTTATATTTTTTTGAGAGATGAAATTTTTATGCTCATGTTCTTCACTTAAATTTATTTGAGCTTGTCAAAAGCAATGGCAATATATGAAACTAGTCCCAAAGTGATAGATATTCAAGAGGGATATAATAAAAACTTTCATGAAGATCATTGGACAAATTAAACTTGGTTCTTTGTAATAGTTTTGAGACATAATGATAGTAATATGTGAGTCATGTTGGTGAGTAATTATGCCTTAGTAAGAAAATTGGTGTTAAGGTTTGTGATTACCTATGCAAGCACGAAAGTGAATATTTATGCAATGAAATTACATCCTACTTGTGGTGCATTATTCGGTGTTAGTTATGCTTAATGCCCGTTTATGTGAATTTTCGTTTCTTGGTTGGTTGCTTCTCAATCTATTTGCTAGCCTCCACTTGTACTAAGTAGAAATACTACTTGTGCATCCAAAATCCTTAAACCCAGTTTTGCCATATGAGTCCACCATACCTACCTATAGGCGGTATTTTCGTGCCGTTCTAAGCAAATTTGTATGTGCCATCTCTAATTTTCAAAATGAATTTCCTTTTTGTGTGCTCGTACCGCTCATGAAGCGGTAGGGGGTGTCCAAATTTTTTCCATGCTAGATGTATTATTCTCAAGATGAGTGTTTATTCACTTGTCATTGCACGAGAGTGCGGCGTTAATAGGGATGCCCAGTCCCAAAATGAAAAAGAAATTTACTTTATGTTGTCAAATAATAAATTCCTTGGAAAGTGTTGGTATGGAAGGCAACCGTGGATACGGCTAGCCATGGATTGTGAAAGAATGGTGGAAAATGGAATAAACTTTATTTTCTATTTGGGAACCGCCTATGATGTATCTAGCATGGAAAGTATGGAGAACTACTCGGTCGTTTTCGTTGACACGAAAGGCATGCCACCCAAAATATTTTTCTCTCCCAATTTAAGCTTTGAGCTCTAGCACCTCTACAAATCCCTACTTCCCTCTGCGAAGGGCCTATCTATTTACTTGATGCAATTTTTATTTTTAATTTGAGTCTCCATCTTCTCTTACAAAGCACCAACTAGGGGGCACTATGATCATACTTGTGCATTGGGTGTAGCTAAAATTTGAGTGTGTTTCATTAATGGATCAATGATTGAGCATGATGGGCTAGGGATAACTTTCTTTAGTGTTGATATTTTGAAAGACATGGTTGCTTGTCGGTATGCTTGAGTATTAAAGTCTTCATGTCAAAACTAGACTATTTCTTTGAACCATCTAAATGTACAAATGTCCATGCTACAAAAGAAAAGAATATGTGATGAACATGTTAGCCAGCAATCCACATCAAAAATTCTGTTTTTATCATTTACCTACTCGAGGACGAGCAGGAATTAAGCTTGGGGATGTTGATACGTCTCCAACGTATCTATAATTTTTGATTGTTTATCATTCTTGGATGTTTTATAATCATTTTATAGCAACTTTATATCATTTTTTGGGACTAACCTATTGACATAGTGCCCTGTGTCAGTTGCTGTTTTTTGCTTGTTTTTTTATTTCACAGAATATCAGTACCAAATGGAGTCCGATTGTCACGAAACTTTTTGGAGATTTTTTTTGGACCAGAAGACAAGTTGTGAGCCAAGGAAGCACCTGGGAGGAGGCCCGTGGGGCCCACAATACACCAGGGCGCGCCAATCACCACCGCCGCTCGGACCACACCGGACCTCCCCTCGAGCTCGCTCAGACTGCCTCTAACCTCGCTGTGAGCTCCACGCCGTCCCCCCTCTTCCCTATGTTGATTTCGTACCGTAGCCGCCGATTCCACTGATGTCTGAGCGAACCCCCGTACGAGCTCGACGCTGGCTTCACTCCGGTGTCCCTCCGGTCCGTCCGACCCGCTCGTCGTGTTCATGAGCTCGTGTAGAGCACATAGGTGCCAAGAAACCCTCGCCACAATCACCGTAGCGTCGGATCCGAGCTCACTCGAGCTCCGACGTCCGCAAAGGTCATCACCGGCGATGATTTCGACCACCCGGCTTGCCCCATTGGTTCCGTTGGACGCGGATGAGCTCCATCTACGCATAGGTAGTCTCCGTTGCTGATTTGGTCGCCGAAGGACCAAATCCGAGCCCTCCGCCGCGTCTTTTGCCGCCGACGGGTTTGACCCCGATGACCAGAGATTTGACCTCCCTGGGTCAGTGACAGGTGGGGCCAGTCACTAGGTTAATTAGCTTAACGGTTTAATTAAATTAATTAAACACTGTTAATTAAATGGGTCACTGACCATTGGGACCCACCGGTCAGGTTTGACCCAAGCCGGCCAGTTGACCAGGTGACGTGGTGACCTCCTGCTGACCCAATAATCCATTTCTGGGTTTACTTTAATTCAAAACAATTAGGAAATTCTAGAAATTGATTTAAACTTCAAAAATTCATAGTAATCAATCATTACTCAGATCGAAAATATTTATATATGAAAAATGGTTAGAAAAATCCAATCTATCCACTGGTACCATTTTTGTGCATGCCAGAACAAGTTAAACCTGCTGATCAGGTCAAATCAATTAAATGGTATTTGAAATACCACATTTGGAGTTTGAATTTGAATCTTTGATTCAAACTAGCTTCAACCAATCTGTTAGCAGATGCATTAGCTCATCCAATATCATTTTGCCATGTCATGAACATGCATCATATTGTTGCACTTGTCGTGTATTGATTGATGCTTCGGTATTGTCTTCGCGGTAGGTTCTGCTCCCGAGGATACACGTGAGTATCCAGCTAAAGGGCAGTACCCTACTACTGACCTACAAGGCAAGCAACCCCTTTTGAACATTCCGATACAATCCCATTCTCTCACTCCTGCTCTTATTTATTGCATTAGGACAACAACACTTCAACTGTTACCTATTTCGATAGTTGGACCCATTCCTCTGCATGTCCTGTCATTGTCACAGTAAATAGCTAAACCAAGTAACCTAGCATTCCCGGTAGTTGCTTGAGCCATGTTGTGACATTATCCCTACTTTGCTTGCTATGCTTAGAGTTATGTCACGTACGATTCATCTGGGTGATGAACCGGGGTGAAATGGATGTGTTCTGGTGATGAGAGTTAAGTGATGAACCTATTTTGGTAAAGGTAGCGATGAGAGGACATGTAAGAGTACATGGCGGGTTGTATCATTAGAACCGTCCTTAAGAACTGAGTTTTGTGTATGTGATCCAAGACTAGCTACTACCACACATTGGGATACTTAATTGACCCTCTCGGGTTACTAATCGCCTCGTACTCTGTCCATGAGTTGCAACTAGTTTCCGGTGTTTGTAGGATATGCTGGGGGTCGTGCGTAGCGCTGACCTTAGGGGTGGGCTATGACGCGGTAGGCAAGTGGCACCCGAACAGTGGGCTTGGGAACCCTGCACACATTGTTTGGAGCCGTAACGGAAACTTCAGCCAGACTTCTGTGCGGGTTGCTACTTCTCGAGCATGCGTTGGTTTCCGTGAAGAGGAACGGATGATGCAGCAAAGTAGATAAATATTTCCCTCAGTTGTTGTGAACCAAGGTATCAATCCAGTAGGAGATACAAGCAAGTCCCCAATAGATGTACCTACACAAAGAATCAAACACTTGCACCCAACGCTATAAAGGGGTTGTCAATCCCTTCACGGTTATTTGCAAGGATGAGGTATGATAGAGATAGATAGAATAGATTGCTTGAACGGAAAGTAAAACAAAAGTAAAAATAATGCAGCAAGGTATTTTTGGTATTTTTGGTTTTAGATCTGAAAGTATAAGATGGAAAATAGACCCGGGGGCCATAGGTTTCACTAGAGGCTTCTCTCATGATGGCAAGTATTACGGTGGGTGAACAAATTACTGTCGAGCAATTGATAGAAAAGCGAATAATTATGAAGATATCCAAGGCAATGATTATGCATATAGGCATCACGTCTGTGTCAAGTAGAACGAAACGATTCTGCATCTACTACTATTACTCCACACATCGACCGACTCCTACCTGCATCTAGAGTATTAAGTTCATGAAGAACAGAGTAACGCATTAGGTAAGATGACATGATGTAGAGGGATAGACTCAAGCAATATGATGAAAACCCCATCTTTTTATCCTCGATGGCAACAATACAATACGTGCCTCGCTACCCCTACTATGTCACTGGGTGAGGACACCGCAAGATTGAACCCAAAACTAAGCACTTCTCCCATTGCAAGAATTACCAATCTAGTTGGCCAAACCAAACCAATAACTCGAAGAGACTTGCAAAGATATGAAATCATGCATATAAGAATTCAGAAAAGACTCAAATAATATTCATAGATAATCTGAACATAAACCCACAATTCATCGGATCTCGACAAACACACCGCAAAAGAGTATTACATCGGATAGATCTCCATGAAGATCATGAAGAACATTGTATTGAAGAGCAAAGAGAGAGAAGAAGCCATCTAGCTACTAGCTATGGACCCGAAGGTCTGTGGTGAACTACTCACGCATCATCGGAGGGGCAATGGAGTTGATGTAGATGCCCTCCGTGATCGAATCCCCCTCCGACAGATTACCGGAAAAGGCTCCAAGATTGGATCTCACGGGAACCGAGGCTCCTGGCGGCGGAAAAGTGTTTTCGTGGCTCTTTTTGGTATCCAGGGAATATTTCTGAATTTATAGGCCGAAGAATAGGGTTGGAGGAGTTGCCGTGGGGCCACAAGCCAGGGGGCGCCCCCCCCCCCTAGGGCGCGCCCCCGTGGCTTGTCGCCACACGGTGGCTCCCCTGCCTTGGTCTCCAAGTCCTCTGGGTTGCTTCTGGTCAAAGAAAAATTATTCCGAAGATTTTATTCCGTTTGGACTCCGTTTAATATTCCTTATCTGCAATACTCAAAAACAAGGAAAAAACAGAAACTGGCACTAGGCTCTAGATTAATAGGTTAGTCCCAAAAATAATATAAAATAGCATATTAATGCATATAAAACATCCAAAACAGATAATATAATAGCATGGAACAATCAAAAATTATAGATACGTTGGAGACGTATCAAGCATCCCCAAGCTTAATTCCTGCTCGTCCTCGAGTAGGTAAATGATAAAAACAGAATTTTTGATGTGGAATGCTACCTAACATATTTATCCATGTAATTTTCTTTATTGTGGCATGAATATTCAGATCCGTAAGATTCAAAACAATAGTCTAATATTGATATAAAAACAGTAATACTTCGAGCACACCAACAAGGCAATTGTGTCATTTCGAAATAACATGGCCTTAGAGAGTTATCCCTACAAAATCATATGGTCTGGCTATGCTCCATCTTCCCCACACAAAGTATCTAAATCATGCACAACCCCGATGAACAAGTCAAGCAATTGTTTCACACTTTTGGTGTTCTCAAACCTTTTCAACTCTCACGCAATACATGAGCGTGAGCCATGGATATAGCACTATAGGTGGAATAGAATATGGTGGAGGTTGCAAGGAAAAAGGGAGAAGATAGTCTCACATCAACTAGGCGTATCAACGGGCTATGGAGATGCCCATCGATAGATATCAATGTGAGTGAGTAGGGATTGCCATGCAACAAATGCACTTAGAGCTATAAGTGTATGAAAGCTCAAAAACAAAACTAAGTGGTCGTGCAAGATGAAACTCCACTAGTTATATGAAAGTGACAAAATAGGAGACTCTCTATCATGAAGATCATGGTGCTACTTTGAAGCACAAGTGTGGAAAAATATAGTAGCAATTGTCCCTTCTCTCTTTCTCTCATTTTTTTTCTTTTTTTTTCTTTTTGGTGGGCATCTTTGGCCTCTTTTTTTTTGGGCTTCGCTGGCCTCTTTTATTTTTTTGTAAAGTCCGGATACTCATCCCAACTCGTGAGGGAGTCATGGATTCCATCATCCTTTTCTCACACGGGACAATGCTCTAATAATGAAAATCATCACACTTTTATTTACTTACAACTCAAAAAGAAAATTACAACTCGATACCTATGACAAAATATGACTCTATATGCAAGATGAAAGTGATGGTGCATGTCATGAAAAGCGGAACGGTGGAAGTTGCATGGCAATATATCTCGGAATGGCTATGGAAATGCCATAATAGGTAGGTATGGTGGCTGTTTTGAGGAAGGTGGGTTTTATGTACCGGCGAAAGTTGTGCGGTACTAGAGAGGCTAGCAAAGGTGGAAGGGTGAGAGTGCGTATAATCCATGGACTCAACATTAGTCATAAAGAACTCACATACTTATTGCAAAAGTCTATTAGTTATCAAACAAAGCATTAGACGCATGCCCCTAGGGGAGAGGTTGGTAGGAGTTAACCATCGCGCGCTCCCGACCCTCACACAAAGGTTGACAATCATTAAACAAATCATGCTCCGACTTCGTTACATAACGGTTCACCATGCGTGCATGCTACGGGAATCACAAACTTCAACACAAGTATCTCTTCCAATTCACAACTACTCACTAGCATGACTCTCATATTACCATCTCCATTATCTCAAAACTATATGCAAGGAATCAAACTTCTCATAGTATCCAATGCGCTTAATATGAAAGTTTTTATTATATCCCTCTTGGATGCCCATTATATTAGGACTAAAATCATAACCTAAACAAATTACCATGCTGTTTTAAGAAACTCTCAAAATAATATAAGTGAGATACGAGAGTTCAATAATTTCTATAAAATATAACACCGCCGTGCTCTAAAAAGATATAAGTGAAGCACTAGAGCAACATTGCCTAGCTCAAAAGATATAAGTGAAGCACATAGAGTATTCTAATAAATTCATGATTCAGCGTGTCTCTCTCAAAAATAGTGTGTGCAGAAAGGATGATTGTGGCAAACTAAAAAGCAAAGACTCATATCATACAAGACGCTCCAAGCAAAACACATATCATGTGGTGAATAAAAATATAGCCTCAAGTAAATTTACCGATAGATTGAAGACGAAAGAGGGGATGCCTTCCGGGGCATCCCCAAGCTTAGGCTCTTTGGTATCCTTGAATATGGCTTGAGGTGCCTTGGGCATCCCCAAGCTTAGGCTCTTGCCACTCCTTATTCCATAGTCCATCAAATCTTTACCCAAAACTTGAAAACTTCACAACACAAAACTCAACAGAAAACTCATGAGATCCATTAGTATAAGAAAAAAATAAACCACCACTTTAGGTACTGTTGTGAACTCATTATTTATTTATATTGGTTTAATATCTACTGTATTATAACTTCTCCATGGTTCATACCCCCCGATACAACCCATAGATTCATCAAAATAAGCAAACAACACAAAGAAAACAGAATCTGTTAAAAACATAACAGTCTGTAGCAATCTATAGACTTCGAATACTTCTGTAACTCCAAAAATTCTGAAAAATTAGGAAAATCAGGGAAATTTGTATATCAATCTTTTGTAAAAATTTGAGATCAAAAGCACGTTCCAGTGAATTTACAAAATTCCTGGACTGAGAGCAAAAGTTTCTGTTTTTCAGCAAAATCAAATCAACAAACACCGTAGACCATCCCAAAGGTCTTACTTGGCTCAAACACTAATTTAAACAAGAAAACACAATTATTACAGAAGTAATAATGTGGAAAACACACCAAAACAGAAACAAAAAACAGAAAGCAAAAATAAAATTGGGTTGCCTCCCAACAAGCGCTATTGTTTAACGCCCCTAGCTACGCATAACGATTTCAATGATGCTCACATAAAAAGTAGTAATTGAGATATCTAAAAGAGCATCATGAATAGCATGAAAAACACATTTAAGTCTAACCCACTTCCTATGCATAGGGATTTTGTGAGCAAACAATTTATGGGAACAAGAATCAACTAGCATAGGAAGGCAAAACAAACATAACTTCAAAACTTTGAACACATAGAGAGGAAACTTGATATTATTGCAATTCCTACAAGCATATGTTCCTCCTCCATAATAAATTTCAGTAGCATCATGAAGGAATTCAACAATATAACTATCATATAAAATTTTCTCTTCATGATCCACATGCATGCAAAGTTGACACTCCTCCAAAATAGTGGGATTATCATTAACTAAAGCCATGACCTCTCCAAACCCACTTTTATCAAAAATTTCATAAGATTGAACACTCTCCAAAATAGTGGGATAAATAATGCCTAAAGTTGACACTCTTCCAAACCCACTTTCAATATCATATTCATCATGAGTATTAAATAAATCATCAAGATCATAAGAAGCATTATCACCCCAATCATGATCATTGCAATAAGTAGTGGTCATGGCAAACTCATTAAATATAGCATCCCCAAGCTTGTGGGTTTGCATATCATTAGCACAATAAATATTAATAGAATTTATAACAATATCATTGCAATCATGCTTTTCATTCAAGGAAACATCGTGAATCACTTCATCACAATTTTCAGATTCACGAATCTCAAGCAAAACTTCATAGAGATAATCAAGTACACTCAACTCACTAGCAATTGGTTCATCATAATAGGATCTCTTGAAAAGATTAGCAAGTGGATGAGGATCCATATCAATAGATTTTTAGCAAGCAAAGATGCAAGCAAATAGAAGGCACATGGTAACACAAGTAGACAAAAAGAGATCCGGCGAGAAAAAGGCGAATAAAACGGCAAATTGGTGAAGTGGGGGAGAGGAAAACGAGAGGCAAATGGCAAATAATGTAAATGCAAGAGATGAGTTTGTGATGGGTACTTGGTAGGCTTGATGTAGATCTCTCCGGAAACCACGTCAGAAATTGACAAGTTGACGGGAAAGTTCTTCTTTTGACTTGCTATGTATCTCCCCGGCAACGGCGCCAGAAATCCTTCTTGCTACTTCTCGAGCATGCGTTGGTTTCCGTGAAGAGGAACGGATGATGTAGCAAAGTAGATAAGTATTTCCATCAGTTGTTGAGAACCAAGATATCAATCCAGTAGGAGATACAAGCAAGTCCCCAATAGATGTACCTACACAAAGAATCAAACACTTGCACCCAACGCTATAAAGGGGTTGTCAATCCCTTCACGGTTACTTGCAAGGATGAGATCTGATAGAGATAGATAGAATAGATTGCTTGAACGGAAAGTAAAACAAAAGTAAAAATAATGCAGCAAGGTATTTTTGGTATTTTTGGTTTTAGATCTGAAAGTATAAGATGGAAAATAAACCCGGGGGCCATAGGTTTCACTAGAGGCTTCTCTCATGATGGCAAGTATTACGGTGGGTGAACAAATTACTGTCGAGCAATTGATAGAAAAGCGAATAATTATGAAGATATCCAAGGCAATGATTATGCATATAGGCATCACGTCCGTGTCAAGTAGACCGAAACGATTCCGCATCTACTACTATTACTCCACACATCGACCGACTCCTGCCTGCATCTAGAGTATTAAGTTCATGAAGAACAGAGTAACGCATTAGGTAAGATGACATGATGTAGAGGGATAAACTCAAGCAATATGATGAAAACCCCATATTTTTATCCTCGATGGCAACAATACAATAAGTGCCTCGCTACCCCTACTATGTCACTGGGTGAGGACACCGCAAGATTGAACCCAAAACTAAGCACTTCTCCCATTGCAAGAATTACCAATCTAGTTGGCCAAACCAAACCAATAACTCGAAGAGACTTGCAAAGATATGAAATCATGCATATAAGAATTCAGAAAAGACTCAAATAATATTCATAGATAATCTGAACATAAACCCACAATTCATCGGATCTCGACAAACACACCGCAAAAGAGTATTACATCGGATAGATATCCATGAAGATCATGAAGAACATGGTATTGAAGAGCAAAGAGAGAGAAGAAGCCATCTAGCTACTAGCTATGGACCCGAAGGTCTGTGGTGAACTACTCACGCACTACTCACGCATCATCGGAGGGGCAATGGAGTTGATGTAGATGCCCTCCGTGATCGAAGCCCCCTCCGGCAGATTACCGAAAAAGGCTCCAAGATTGGCTCTCATGGGAACCGAGGCTCCTGGCGGCGGAAAAGTGTTTTCGTGGCTCTTTTTGGTATCCAGGGAATATTTCTGAATTTATAGGCCAAAGAATAGGGTTGAAGTTGTTGCCGTGGGGCCACAAGCCAGGGGGGCACCCCCCTAGGGCGCGCCCCTGTGGCTTGTCGCCACACGGTGGCTCCCCAGCCTTGGTCTCCAAGTCCTCTGGGTTGCTTCTGGTCCAAGAAAAATTATTCCGAAGATTTTATTCCGTTTGGACTCCATTTAATATTCCTTATCTGCAATACTCAAAAACAAGGAAAAAACAGAAACTGGCACTAGGCTCTTGATTAATAGGTTAGTCCCAAAAATAATATAAAATAGCATATTAATGCATATAAAACATCCAAAACAGATAATATAATAGCATGGAACAATCAAAAATTATAGATACGTTGGAGACGTATCACGGGTTCAGTCTCAAATAGGCGATAAACCTGGACTAGGGTCTTGCGTAGTTAATGGTCACGGCCGACAGCCTTGCTGGGCTTCCGCTTGAAGGTGGCCGAGATGCATGTTGTGCATATGGGGATAAGTGGTGAGAGCGTGTGTGAAGAAGTACACCCCTGTAGGGTTCTCAATCTATTCGAATAGTCACGTCCGCGGACATGGACTACTTGGAGACTTATGTTGTTCATAGACAACTTTAATGGTTACTCATAAAAAGTATCAAGACAAGTATGAGTACCGTGGATGGCCCTCTCGTAGGAAGACGGGAGAGGATCCATGGTAGTGTCTTGTGGTGTTAGTGGACTCGTGTATGCTTTCTCAACTTATTCAAACTACTAGTAGTCGTAGTACAGGATAGCCAAGAGTCAAAGCTGGCTTGCTGCATGAAACACCACCACGACAGCAGGCTCACAGCCACAACCACTCGACCACATGCACTAATTGCAAAATCACGTACACATTTTGCACCTAACCGATCACCTCACTAACACACCACAGTTTCTGAAAGAGAAAACTTGTGTGTAATTATTCAGGTGCAAGTTGCCTCCAGCACACTGACAGCAGTTAGCACCCAACCCCGACACTTAATCCTCGTGATCACCGCCGCCACGAAGAGCCAACACTCGAGCAGCAGCATCACGACGATCATCGAGGATCATCGCACACAAGAGCACGGAGAACCCCCAGCACTGCCGCCAACCCTCCGCACATCAGGATCGTGTACCAGTCCGGCATCACCTCCGCCATTAGAGCCTCGTCTCGAGCTCCTACAAACAGAAATGGAGAAGAAGGAAGGAAAGGAAGAAACGAGGCCAGGTGTGAGGAAGAAGAGGAAAGCACCGCGGTCATTTTATAGCTCGAGATCAGTGTACGGTGAACGAAGTCCACCAGCGCTGCTCGTCGCTCGATCGCCGGTGTTCGGAGGCGAATCCGCGAGCAGTGCCGACAGCGCACTGGCCCGCGAGGTGAGTGCACGCTGCGCCGGCAGCTAGCACGCCGCGCACTACCGCAGTACGGCCTAGATGCCCTACGCGCTAGACGCCGCCGGTGGAGAAAGTGCGGGAAAGCGCGCGAGAGAGAGAGGAAGAGAGGAGAACTCGAGGAAGAAGAAGAGACTGGCAGTGGGCCCCGGGTCCACCTGTCAGCCAGAGAGAGCACTATGCACTCGGGTACGACCAGCGTAATATGGAAATTTAGAAATTTTATTCTAAATTTACCATAGCCATAGTAGAAATCTCTCGGTTTCCCCAACCGTAGATTTTTCCATGCAGCGCCAGTACACCACTGTAGTTCACCAATTGTTTGTCCACTCGCTGTAGCCACGTCTTGTTGCATGAGTAGGATAAATACTTTTTGTGATATTACTTTGTGATAGTAGGAGTAATATTTTTGAAACCGTCCTTAGCAAATCTCGAGGACGAGATTTTTATTTATTAAGGGGGGTAGTGTTGTAACACCCCAAAAATTTGACCATATTTTATTAATTAAAATTTTGCCAGGAAATTAAATTTTTATTTTCTGGATCATCTTCAGATTTCAGGATCACTCCTTTCTTCTGAGTTGTGGAGTTTTCCCTCCTAGTAGAAACTTTTCTAAAATGTTTTTCGACTTGAGTACCTACTCAAAAGCATTTCATTTTCATTATATATGATCAGTGGAAATATTTCTACAATTATTCTTCTAAGCTTTATTCCTTTTAAAATGGTTTCTCATAATTTTGAGAGCCCCTTTTTGCACTACAACCATTTGGTAACTCCACTTAAAAATTCCACAAAAATTTGTAGAAGACATGTGATGTTCCTACATCACTTTTATGCAAAAACCTCTCTTAGTCATTTGGAGATTTTGAGCCTTACCTCAAGTTTTCAAATCTGGTTCAGTTTGTGGTTTGCACTACAACCTATGTATATATTTCTTTAAAAATTCCATAAAAATTTGGAGATGTTAGTAGAAGTATATAATTCATTTTTATGCAAAAATTCATTTGTGTTCTTTGGAAAAGTTGAGCAAACCATCCACATTTGTATTCTGGTCCAGTTTGGTAATTTGTACTGTGACCCTATTTTATTTTGCTCTAGTGATCTTGGTATTTTTTCTGCTATTAGTACTTGATACCAAACCATTAAGTCCAGGATATTAGACCCATTTGAATATTTTTGGTCCATGCAATAATAGCCTTTCTTTTCTGTCCAGATTTGGTTTTCTCAAAAGCTTGCACTAACTAGTTTCTGTTTTTGTCAAAATGAGTTTGCCATCATCACCTACACCTAAAGAGACCCCAACCTGGAGTTTTTAGCCACCAGAAGAGATGCCTAGATACCCTTGGCATTTCATCAAACAGGTTAGGTGCATGGCTAGATTTGGCATGCTCTTGAACTTGCATTATGAAAGTGCTCAATTGGCATAATAAGCATGTCCACTAGATCCCTAGAACCCATGTTAGTGAACCTGTTAAGTTTGTGGTGCACGAGAGCTCTGAAAATGTTTCGGTCATTTCGTGGAGCACATGGCGTGCGTGCTCTGGGCGTGGCCAGAGCGCACGTTTTGCACGCGCGCGCGACCGAGCCGCCGCGACCAGATGCCGCCTCCGCCGCTCGTCCTGATTCGTCCCTGCGCGCAGAGGTACGTCCGCCCATCTCGTCCAGAGTCCCTGCACCTGATGTAGCTCATCGCCTCCACCGCTAGCTGCCACTGCCGTCTCGCCAGCCTCTGCCATGGCCAGCGCCGCCCTGCCCACCTCAGCTCGCCAGCTCGCCCGCGAGAGCAGGAGCCAGCCCGTCTGCTAGCTTCTGGCGCCAGCCGGTCTTCGCCAAGTCGCTCTAGCAATAGGCCGGCGATCTTATCCTCGGGTGCCGCCGTTCTTATCCTCTGCCGTCCACGAACCGACCTTTGCTCGCCTATTTAAGGAGCCCCCGAGCTCAGCCCGACCCTCGGAAGACCCCTTTCATTTCTCTAGAGCTCCCGTAGCAAGAAATTGACCGGGGAAGATCGTCTCCTCCACCTCCGGACTGGTTCGGCCGGCGTAGACATTTGCTAAATTCGATCGCCCCACTCAGTTTAGGGCCATGTGCTTCCTCCAAAGCAGCTTAGGAACCACCGCAAGCTCATTCCTGTTCCAATTTTCACTCGAGAGCCATCATAAGCGAGGTCCACCCTTTGACCGAAACTCTTTTCCGCCATGAATGGAGCTGCGCTCAGCCAAGAGGGCGCTAGCCACTCCTTGCCCCTCCATGCGTCGCGGGAGCTTCCCCTGAGCTCGTGGATGCGCCGGGTGTCGAAAACGATGGCCTGTAGCGCCGGCAATCATCGCCGGGACCGGCCCTCTGCTCTCTGTCCATGTGCGCGCAGGGAGGGAGACGAACCCGACAGGTGGTCCCCACCTGTCGGTGACCCAGCCAGACGCCCCAGTGGCGCAGCCCCTCGCTTGCGTGTTTCCATGGACTTGATTCTTTTTCTGGTGTTTATCAAATTCCATCTAGTTTATTTTCATATTTATTTGAATATTTTCCAAACAACTTTTATGTGCTGTTTTGGAATTGTGTGTTAAACCGAAGTATTTTCAAAATAGGAAATGTTGGAGGGAGAATTATTTCAAGACCCTTGGGGTGCACACCACCCTTCTTCCTCCAAAGGCAAGCATTCTGAACCTGGCATAATGTTTGTTGTGTGTTGTTTGATATGATTACAACACCAATTTGACATGAAGTATTCGTTATTTTATGTGATGATTTGATCATGCTCATGAGTGCATGATGAAGATTCCTTGCTGTTGGAATCGATATGCTTGTGACAGTATTCACCCTCGTATGGCTTTCATGCCTACCGGAAGGAATCCGGAGAAGTCTCTGTCTTGGATAGACATGAGCCTGATACTGATATTTCGTTGGAGCGAGTATGATCAGTAGGGCATGGTGAGGTATAACGAGTGGTGATTCTATCTGTTGGTATGGAACATATTTGTTATGCTAATAATGCAGGAAACACTTTAACCTCCTGAGTCGACCGTAGATCGAGTCTTGTGCCAATAACCCCCATACTTGCGTCGTGCTACCACTTGTTCCTGCCTCAGGTAGGGTACGGTTCAGTAAGTTGTCAACCCCTTTCTTAGCACACACCATACAGAGAGGCCATGGTGGAAGATACCGGCTGCATCCGGTAGGCATGCCACCTGGTCCGGGGGCATGGGTGTTTCCGGTTGGAGCCGAGGGGGTAGCTCCCCTAGTTTGCGCGCGTTATAAATTTTGTGATCATATTCTAGTCGAGGTTGTAGCCTCCCCACTTAGAGTTTTTCTTAACGGGTGTCGTGGGTGATTCCAGACACCGGTAAGTTAAGCTGGTGTGTGCGGGTCAGGTGTGTTTTCAGTTCAAAGACCGTAAACGGAATTAGTTCCGGTGGACTAAAGGAATCCGTTACTCGTGGGTAAAGAGTACACCCTCTGCAGAGTTTATATCTATTCGAATAGCCGTGTCCGCGGTTAAGGACTACAGTCTGGGATGGGTCAAGTGTCGGTATTAGTGTCGGTCTTCGGAGGAAAAACTTCTAAACCGGAACATTGATCTTGGCATGTGACAAATGATGATTATGATTGTTATTATTATGGACTAACCATTCATATTATTTGAATTATTGAATATCCCTGGCATGGTTCTACCTCCTGGATACTCACTTTGATTATTCTTATAAGCCCGTTATGTGGCGTCGCTCAGACGCCCGACTGCAGCATGCATGTTGTTTACTTTATCATATAAGCCCTTTATGTGGTGTCGCTCAGACGCCCGACTGTGGCATGCTTGTTATTTATTTCCTTTATAAGCCCTTTATGTGGTGTCGCTCAGACGCCCGACTGTGGCATGCTTGTTATTTATTTCCTTTATAAGCCCTTTATGTGGTGTCGCTCAGACGCCCGACTGTGGCATGCTTGTTATTTATTTCCTTTATAAGCCCTTTATGTGGTGTCGCTCAGACGCCCGACTGTGGCATGCTTGTTATTTATTTTATAAGCCCTTTATGTGGTGTTGCTCAGACGCCCGACTGTGGCACGCATATTATTTATTTTTCCTTATAAGCCTTGCATCATGAATTTTATTTTGTGACTGACTAAGTGATCGTGGATTATTTCTGTGCATGATTATCATCTGTTATATTATACTTGTTTTCATGATGTTTGCGAGTACATTCAAAGTACTCACTAGCTTGTCCCTAGCTATTGTCTTGGCTAGATTTCTTGCTTGGAGAGGAGCGCAACGACGACAGCCCGGAACCTAGGCATCGAAGATAGCAGATACACGAAGACAGGAATTAGCCAGGTCAGCTGTTCCTGTGGGAAATGGAGTCCCATAGACGCTGATGATCCGCAAACCGCTTCCGCCTTCAACCTCTAGAAACCTTTTGTTGTACTCATAGACTAGAATGGTCTTGTACTACATATTTTTGTATTTTGCTTGGAATTTCTGTATCAAGATTGTGTCTCATCAGCTAACAGTAATCCTGGGGCTGGTGAGCACAAGGACCATTTACTGGGAAATTAATATCCTGGAAAACCGGTCCTGACAACCTTGGTATCAGAGCCAGGCTGACCATTGGCTAATCCTATCTTAGCCAGGTAGATAAACCTAGGTTAACTCACCCACCAGACCTTAACCTAACCCCGACCAAGCTTCTTGTGTACGATAGCCACGCAGTGACCCTGACACCTTTTTGGCAGTCGGTGCCTAACCTACCAGCCTAGCCTGTCGATCACGCGCCAGTGACCGACACCTAATTTGTCTCATTCGCAAGCGTGCGAAGGAAGACTCCGTTCTCTTTTTCTATAAAAGTGAACGCAAGCCCCAACCCAACACAGCACGGCCTCTACCCCGAAACCAAGCCAAGATGCCTGGCCCCATTGTCCACAATGAGACCACAGCAACCAACCTTGGAGGTTTTGTCACCGTCCTAGCAAACCTCACCCGTCATGCCTTTGCATTAGAAGAGCCCCCAGAGTATGTTTTGTACCAAGGGCTCATGAGCGGTGAGAGCCGTCAATTCTGGGCCACGGTGCACGTCTATGGTAGGGGTATAGCGCCAGAACGCCCCTACAGGTTCACCGGAAGGACAACTTCCTTTGAGCCACAAGCCATCCAGCTGGCCGCTCGAGAGGCTATAGTTCAACTCCGGCACCTGTCGCCAAGAGTTAACTTCCGCTCATTCTACTACTACCCTAGCCGTGACGGGTATAGTAGGCCACCCCAAGTTGCCAACGGAGACCACGAGACGGACCCTGCATTGCTGCATCTGGTGCGCTATGTAAGGGCACTAGAGGCATTGTTTGATCAGGTCACTCTGGATCTGATCGCAGCTCGTGGAGAACTTGTCCGTCGAGCCCCGGCGAGAGGAGGAGATGTGCCTGACGCCGAAAACCCAGTCGTGTTGTTCGGACAGCCGATTGAGTCCTTGAGGTCTGACCCTGCAGCCGACCGGAGTGCATTTGTATCCCCAGAGGAGCTTCGTCGCCTTTTGGGGACACATTCCAATGGGATTGTGACCTCCAATCCCCGCGATGGTCATCATCGCTACCCCGACCCTACAGCTCCTTAGCCCCATCCAGCAAACCCTGACGGAGAAGCCCATGGAGAGGCCTCAACGTCCACAAGGCACGCTCGTTTAGATATTAACGAGGTAGACTAAGTCACTCGAGTAGTACCGAGTCTTAGTATTCTACGCCTTGTAATAGTGTGACCTTGTGATCGCCATGAATAAATGGTAGACTGTTTGTGTGCTTGTGTTTTGTATAGTAGCCACGCATAAGTATGTTGGCGTGCGATTGCTTATTAAATTCTGGGCGTAGCTACCAAAAACCACCCCAGACGACACCCACAGTAATACGTCACTTTTGTGAGATATGTATATCTGTGGCTTTGACCCCGACCCCCCATAGAGCAGAACCGACAAACTAGTTTGCCCCCACACCGCAATCGGTAACCCAGCCCTGATGCTATATAAGAGGCCACTCCATGACCTTACCAAGCATCCCTCACTTTGTACACAGCTCTCGCAGCTGTTTTTGCCATGCCGAGCCCTAGTATTCATCTGAGAACTCCAGATGCAACCCCAGGTAGTTTTGTTAAAATACTGTGGGACTTTACCTGTAGTACCATGAGTTCTACCCATCCACCCCAGTACGAGCTGCTCAAGACGAGGATCACCCCGCCCGCCTCGAAATATTGGGCAGTAGTGCACATCCCTCCCGCAAACCCAAACCAAGACCCAACGGAAGTCTCCTTCGTGGGGAAATCTATGCCGACTCCGCAAATGGCCATAGAAGCTGCTGCGTACGAAGCGCTTGCTCGCCTTTGATTCGCGGTACCCTATGCCAGCGAAAGGGGGTATTATTACTTCCCGAGTCGTGCAGCACCCGGAGAAGTAGCATCTTTTCCCGGTGGGCGAATTGAGAGGGACCCGGTACTGGCCAATCTTGCCCAGTACGTCATCGCTCAAGAGCGTTTGACCCAGCGAGTAATGGGTTATCTCCAGAACCTCGCTGATTTGAATCCTCAGATCGCCATTGGCAGACCACTGAGGCCAGACCAGGAAAGGCGCGTTCTTCGACTGGTCAATCCGCTTCCTCCGGTAGAAGAAGAATGTGCCCCAATGCCTGAGACATTTTCTCAGGACCCAGCCTATCTTACGTTTATGTTGTAGACCCCACTTCTGTGTTTGTTATCCTAGCATTTATTTATGTGTTGCAGCTTATGCGTTATATCCTGAGTTTGTGCTATGAATAAATTGTTTGGTTTTCATTGATTGTGAGCAATTTTTACTGCTGTGATTTATTTTTTGATCAACTGTTTTCACTCTCAGTAAATCTCGAGGTTGGTTTTCTTTTCTTTGAACCATTGCGACAAGCATTTCTCCGTGGCATAGATTTAAATTCACGCAGCACCATGACAGCAGGCTCACAGCCACAACCACTCGACCACATGTACTAATTGCAAAATCACGTACACATTTTGCACCTAACCGATCACCTCACTAACACACCACAGTTTCTGAAAGAGAAAACTTGTGGGTAATTATTCAGGTGCAAGTTGCCTCCAGCACACTGACAGCAGTTAGCACCCAACCCCGACACTTAATCCTCGTGATCACCGCCGCCACGAAGAGCCAACACTCGAGCAGCAGCATCACGACGATCATCGAGGATCATCGCACACAAGAGCACGGAGAACCCCCAGCACTGCCGCCAACCCTCCGCACATCAGGATCGTGTACCAGTCCGGCATCACCTCCGCCATTAGAGCCTCGTCTCGAGCTCCTACAAACAGAAATGGAGAAGAAGGAAGGAAAGGAAGAAACGAGGCCAGGTGTGAGGAAGAAGAGGAAAGCACCGCGGTCATTTTATAGCTCGAGATCGGTGTACGGTGAACGAAGTCCACCAGCGCCGCTCGTCGCTCGATCGCCGGTGTTCGGAGGCGAATCCGCGAGCAGTGCCGACAGCGCACTGGCCCACGAGGTGAGTGCACACTGCGCCGGCAGCTAGCACGCCGCGCACTACGGCAGTACGGTCTAGATGCCCTACGCGCTAGACGCCGCCGGTGGAGAAAGTGCAGGAAAGCGCGCGAGAGAGAGGAAGAGAGGAGAACCCGAGGAAGAAGAAGAGACTGACAGTGGGCCCCGGGTCCACCTGTCAGCCAGAGAGAGCACTATGCACTCGGGTACGACCAGCGTAATATGGAAATTTAGAAATTTTATTCTAAATTTACCATAGCCATAGTAGAAATCTCTCGGTTTCCCCAACCGTAGATTTTTCCATGCAGCGCCAGTACACCACTGTAGTTCACCAATTGTTTGTCCACTCGCTATAGCCACGTCTTGTTGCATGATTAGGATAAATACATTTTGTGATATTACTTTGTGATAGTAGGAGTAATATTTTTGAAACCGTCCTTAGCAAATCTCGAGGACGAGATTTTTTTTATTAAGGGGGCTAGTGTTGTAACACCCCAAAAATTTGACCATATTTTATTAATTAAAATTTTGCCAGGAAATTAAATTTTTATTTTCTGGATCATCTTCAGATTTCAGGATCACTCCTTTCTTCTGAGTTGTGGAGCTTTCCCTCCTAGTAGAAACTTTTCTCAAATGTTTTTGGACTTGAGTACCTACTCAAAAGCATTTCATTTTCATTATATATGATCAGTGGAAATATTTCTACAATTATTCTTCTAAGCTTTATTCCTTTTAAAATGGTTTCTCATAATTTTGAGAGCCCCTTTTTGCACTACAACCATTTGGTAACTTCACTTAAAAATTCTACAAAAATTTGTAGAAGACATGTGATGTTCCTACATCACTTTTATGCAAAAACCTCTCTTAGTCATTTGGAGATTTTGAGCCTTACCTCAAGTTTTCAAATCTGGTTCAGTTTGTGGTTTGCACTACAACCTATGTATATATTTCTTTAAAAATTCCATAAAAATTTGGAGATGTTAGTAGAAGTATATAATTCATTTTTATTCAAAAATTCATTTGTGTTCTTTGGAAAAGTTGAGCAAACCATCCACATTTGTATTCTGGTCCAATTTGGTAATTTGTACTGTGACCCTATTTTATTTTGCTCTAGTGATCTTGGTATTTTTCCTGCTATTAGTACTTGCTACCAAACCCTTAAGTCCAGGATATTGGACCCATTTGAATATTTTTGGTCCATGCAATAATAGCCTTTCTTTTCTGTCCAGATTTGGTTTTCTCAAAAGCTTGCACTAACTAGTTTCTGTTTTTGTCAAAATGACTTTGCCATCATCACCTACACCTAAAGAGACCCCAACCTGGAGTTTTTAGCCACCAGAAGAGATGCCTAGATACCCTTGGCATTTCATCAAACAGGTTAGGTGCATGGCCAGATTTGGCATGCTCTTGAACTTGCATTATGAAAGTGCTCAACTGGCATAATAAGCATGTCCACTAGATCCCTAGAACCCACGTTAGTGAACCTGTTAAGTTTGTGGTGCACCAGAGCTCTAAAAATGTTTCGGTCATTTCGTCGAGCACATGGCGTGCGTGCTCTGGGCGCAGCCAGAGCGCACGTTTTGCACGCGCGCGCGACCGAGCCGCCGCGACCAGATGCCGCCTCCCCCGCTCGTCCTGATTCGTCCCTGCGCGCAGAGGTACGTCCGCCCATCTCGTCCAGAGTCCCTGCACCTGCTGTAGCTCATCGCCTTGATACGTCTCCGTCGTATCTATAATTTTTGATTGTTTCATGCCAATATTCTACAACTTTCATATACTTTTGGCAACTTTTTATACTATTTTTGGGACTAACATATTGATCCAGTGCCGAGTGCCAGTTTCTGTTTGTTGCATGTTTTTTGTTTCGCTGAAAATCCATATCAAACGAAGTCCAAACAGGATAAAAACTTACGGAGATTTTTTTTGGAATATATGTAAATTTTGGGAAGTGGAATCAACACGAGACGATGCCCGAGGTGACCACAAGCGAGGGTGGCGCGCCCTACCCCCTGGGCGTGCCAGGCTGGCTTGTGGCCACCCCGTAAGGCGGTTGGTGCCCTTCTTTCGCCGCAAGAAAGCTAATATCCGGATAAAAATCGTGTCAAAATTTCAGCCCAATCGGAGTTACGGATCTCCAGGAATTTAAGAAACGGTGAAAGGCCAGAATCTGGCAGCGGAGAAACAGAAGGAAACAGAGAGAGAGATCCAATATCGGAGGGGCTCCCGCCCCTCCGCCGCCATGGAAGCCAAGGACCTGAGGGGAAACCCTCCTCCCATCTAGGGGGAGGCCAAGGAAGAAGAAGAAGGAGGGGGCTCTCTCCCCCTCTCTCCCGGTGGCACCGGAACGCCGCCGGGGCCATCATCATGACGGCGATCTACTCCAACAACTCCGTCATCTTCACCAACACCTCCATCACCTTCCCCCATCTATCTACAGCGGTCCACTCTCCCGGAACCCACTGTACCCTCTACTTGAACATGGTTCTTTATGCTTCATATTATTATCCAATGATGTGTTGCCATCCTATGATGTCTTAGTAGATTTTTGTTGTCCTATGGGTTGATTGATGATCATGATTGGTTTGAGTTGTATGTTTTATTATTGGTGCTGTCCTATGGTGCTCTCCATATCGCGCAAGCGTGAGGGATCCCCGCTGTAGGGTTTGCAATATGTTCATGATTCGCTTATGGTGGGTGGCGTGAGTGACAGAATCACAGACCCGAGTAAGTAGGTTGTTTGCGTATGGGAGTAAAGAGGACTTGATACCTTATAATGCTATGGTTGGGTTTTACCTTAATGATCTTTAGTAGTTGCGAATGCTTGCTAGAGTTACAATCATAAGTGCATATGATCCAAGTAGAGAAAGTATGTTAGCTTATGCCTCTCCCTCATATAAAATTGCAATAATGATTACTGGTCTAGTTATCGATTGCCTAGGGACAATTTCGCAACTCCTACAACCACTTTTCCACACTCGTTAAACTAACTTAGTTGTTTCTTTATCTAAACAGCCCCTAGATTTTATTTACGTGCTCTTTATTATCTTGCAAACCTATCCCGTTACACCTACAAAGTACTTCTAGTTTCATACTTGTTCTAGGTAAAGCGAACGTTAAGCGTGCGTAGAGTTGTATCGGTGGTCGATAGAACTTGAGGGAATATTTGTTCTACCTTTAGCTCCTCGTTGGGTTCGACACTCTTACTTATCGAGAAAGGCTACAACTGATCCCCTATACTTGTGGGTTATCACGCCTCCACCGCTAGCCGCCACTGCCGTCCCGCCAGCCTCTGCCGTGGCCAGCGCCGCCCAGCCCGCCTCAGCTCGCCAGCTCGCCTGCGGGAGCAGTAGCCAGCCCGTCCACTAGCTTCTGGCGCCAGCCGGTCTTCGCCAAGTCGCTCTGGCAACAGGCCGGCGATCATATCCTCGGGCGCCGCCATTCTTATCCTCTGCCGTCGATGAACCGACCTTTGCTCGCCTATTTAAGGAGCCCCCGAGCTCAGCCCGACCCTCAGAAGACCCCTTTCATTTCTCTAGAGCTCCCGTAGCAAGAAATCGACCAGGGAAGATCGTCTCCTCCACCTCCAGTCAGGTTCGGCCGCCGTAGACATTTGCTAAATTCGATCGCCCCACTCAGTTTAGGGCCATGTGCTTCCTCCAAAGCAGCTTAGGAACCACCGCAAGCTCATTCCTGTTCCAATTTTCACTCGAGAGCCATCATAAGAGAGGTCCACCCTTTGACCGAAACTCTTTTCCGCCATGAATGGAGCTGCGCTCAGCCAAGAGGGCGCCAGCCACTCCTTGCCCCTCCATGCGTTGCGAGAGCTTCCCCTGAGCTCGTGGATGCGCCGGGCGTCGAAAACGATGGCCTGTAGCGCCGGCAATCGTCGCCGGGACCGGCCCTCTGCTCTCTGTCCAGGCGCGCGCAGGGAGGGAGACGAACCCGACAGGTGGTCCCCACCTGTCGGTGACCCAGCCAGACGCCCAGTGGCGCAGCCCCTTGCTTGCGTGTTTCCACGGGAAAGGTGTACTCCTGGAAATGCGCTTTCGCTTAAGGTACGCGTAATAGACCCGAACCGTTTTCTTTTTCTGTTTTATTTAAAAACAGAGTTTTGACCAGACTTTGACTGGCTATAACTTTTAAAATATAACTTCAATGGACTTGATTCTTTTTCTGGTGTTTATCAAATTCCATCTAGTTTATTTTCATATTTATTTTCATATTTTCCAAACAACTTTTATGTGCTGTTTTGGAATTGTGTGTTAAACCGAAGTATTTTCAAAATAGGAAATGTTGGAGGGAGAATTATTTCAAGACCCTTGGGGTGCACACCACCCTTCTTCCTCCAAAGGCAAGCATTCTGAACCTGGCATAATGTTTGTTGTGTGTTGTTTGATGTGATTACAACACCAATTTGACACGAAGTATTCGTTATTTTATGTGATGATTTGATCATGCTCATGAGTGCATGATGAAGATTCCTTACTGTTGGAATCGATATGCTTGTGACAGTATTCACCCTCGTATGCCTTTCATGCCTACTGGAAGGAATCCGGAGAAGTCTCTGTCTTGGATAGACATGAGCCTGATACTGATATTTCGTTGGAGCGAGTATGATCAGTAGGGCATGGTGAGGTATAACGAGTGGTGATTATGTCTGTTGGTATGGAACATATTTGTTATGCTAATCATGCAGGAAACACTTTAACCTCCTGAGTCGACCGTAGATCGAGTCTTGTGCCAGTAACCCCCATACTTGCTTCGTGCTACCACTTGTTCCTGCCTCAAGTAGGGTACGGTTCAGTAAGTTGTCAACCCCTTTCTTAGCACACACCGTACAGAGAGGCCATGGTGGAAGATACCGGCTGCATCCGGTAGGCATGCCACCTGGTCTGGGGGCATGGGTGTTTCCGGTTGGAGCCGAGGGGGTAGCTCCCCTAGTTTGCGCGCGTTATAAATTTTGTGATCCCATGCTAGTCGAGGTTGTAGCCTCCCCACTTAGAGTTTTGCTTAACGGGTGTCGTGGGTGATTCCAGACACCGGTAAGTTAAGCTGGTGTGTGCGGGTCAGGCGTGTTTTCAGTTCAAAGACCGTAAACGGAATTAGTCCCGGTGGACTAAAGGAATCCGTTACTCGTGGGTAAAGAGTACACCCTCTGCCGAGTTTATATCTATTCGAATAGCCGTGTCCGCGGTTAAGGACTACAGTCTGGGATGGGTCAAGTGTCGGTCTTAGTGTCGGTCTTCGGAGGAAAAACTTCTAAACCGGAACATTGATCTTGGCATGTGACAAATGATGATTATGATTGTTATTATTATGGACTAACCATTCATATTATTTGAATTATTAAATATCCCTGGGATGGTTCTACCTCCTGGATACTCACTGTGATTATTCTTATAAGCCCTTTATGTGGCGTCGCTCAGACGCCCGACTGCGGCATGCATGTTGTTTACTTTATCATATAAGCCCTTTATGTGGTGTCGCTCAGACGCCCGACTGTGGCATGCTTGTTATTTATTTCCTTTATAAGCCCTTTATGTGGTGTCGCTCAGACGCCCGACTGTGGCATGCTTGTTATTTTTTTCCTTTATAAGCCCTTTATGTGGTGTCGCTCAGACGCCCGACTGTGGCATGCTTGTTATTTATTTTATAAGCCCTTTATGTGGTGTCGCTCAGACGCCCGACTGTGGCACGCATATTATTTATTTTTCCTTATAATCCTTGCATCATGAATTTTATTTTGTGACTAACTAAGTGATCGTGGATTATTTCTGTGCATGATTATCATCTGTTATATTATACCTATTTTCATGATGTTTGCAAGTAAATTCAAAGTACTCACTGGCTTGTCCCTGGCTATTGTCTTGGCCAGATTTCTTGCTTGGAGAGTAGCGCGACGACGACAGCCCGGAACCTAGGCATCGAAGATAGCAGATACGCGAAGATAGGAATTAGCCAGGTCAGCTGTTCCTGTGGGAAATGGAGTCCCATAGACGCTGATGATCCGCAAACCGCTTCCGCCTTCAACCTCTAGAAACCTTTTGTTGTACTCATAGACCAGAATGGTCTTGTACTACATATTTTTGTATTTTGCTTGGAATTTCTGTATCAAGATTGTGTCTCATCAGCTAACAGTAATCCTGGGGCTGGTGAGCACAAGGACCATTTACTGGGAAATTAATATCCTGGAAAACCGGTCCTGACATTTCCTCCGAATAATAATAATGGAAATTCTGGGCTTCTTTGATCGCGAAGAAAAAAACACGGTTGAATATTTCGTGCTTATTCAAATCTTGCATGATTTTGTATGCCAAATTTTGTATGCCATAAGACAAGTAAAAAAAACAACATAAAGATATTTGGGGAACTCCAATTTTTTTGACTTCCCCAGCGAACACCCTAATTATCGTTAAATTTAATGCTCTAATCTTGGGGCACGTCTATCAGCCGTGTCGACAGCACACTCGCTTTTGCTGGGGTGAGGAACCTGGGACACACCCACTCGCTCGATGTCACTTCCTCAACCCACTCGCCGCACCCGCTCGTCATCTCAATTTCCTTTCCCGCCTCTCCCATTGTTCTCTCCCATCTCTAGGGTATTTTTTGATCTAAGAATGACGTTGTTGGAGGGGAAGTGGTGGCAATGGATATGGACACCAGTGCCACAACTTCACCACTCGTTTCTTCATCATCATATCACCGGAGAGGTACTATTCTTGCACCACCAACACTCTTTGCGGCTTCTTCTTGGCAAAGTTCTTGTTTTGGAAATACTTCGACTTCTCCTTGCGAATAAGCTTGCCTCCATTGTCTTCCCTCTTCTCATATGGGCAATCTGCAACGAAGTGACTCACGTTCTCACAATTGTAGCAAGTCTTAACTCTTGACCCTTTGGCTTGACACCACTTGAGTTGTCTTTTGAATTGTTGGACTTATCTTATTGACCCAAAAACCTCTTGAAGCTAGAGTCGTGTGCTCATTGTAAGCGCATTTGGTCTCATCGGGGAAACACTCTTCTTCTTCTTCTTCTTCTTCTTCTCTAATATCTTTAATATGGACCGCTTTGGCCTTCAATGCAAGTTTGGGCCTATGACGCCACGGGCACGAGCAAGAGCATGGTCCACGATCTTGCTCAAGATCCCCATGGAGATGAACTCATCCAACACAACATTTGAGGACATGGAATGAAAGTCCAATATTTGATGAATCACGGAAGAAGTGTTCTTGTCAAAAGTCATGATTTCCTTAAGAAACTTACGCTTGATACAACTATCATCTAAGTCCTTACTCTGTGGTCCCTTAGTGAAACCGCAAGGACCGTCAATCGACGGTAGAGTTATTCCCGTGTCTCATCTTCATTCATGACAAACTCATTGGCTTCATCTTGCACAACATCAAACTTGGAGTGTTGAATGCTTGAGTTTCCCTTGATCAAAGTCTTAAGATGATCCCAAGCATCCTTGGTGGTCACAAATGGAAAGATGCGGGGAAGGAGGTTGGGAGATAAGGATTTTTGAATGATGAACACAACGGGCGCATTGAGTTGCTCGTCCACCACTTCTCTTGGGGTTAAGTTCCTTGGATCATAGGGGTTGAGACCTTCTTCGGTGACTCTACCGTAATTATGTCGAAGAACTAATAATATGGGACTTCATAAGAAAACCAAATTAGAATAATTAGAAGTATCTAATTGAGGAGGAGGGCCAATATGCATGATATGAGGAATAGGGAAGGTGAGAGGACCAAAGGTCGCCGGTGGAGGTACCGCGGAATTGGCACCCGACCCATTCTTTCCTTGGGAGGGATTATGCGTCAACCCACTAAAAACCTCCTTAGAGGAATTGTCATCTGCTCCAAGGAAATAGCATCCGTCTTTCTCAGGAGCGGTGGTGGTGGGTTTGGACAAGCCTGAGAGGAATTTATCTAGCATGACTTGTACTTAATATACCACAAATGTTTTGAGCGTTTCCATAACAACAATCAACTCATCTCTAATAATAGAAGCATTAGCCACAATGGGGGCTACCACTTGCCCTTGATTCTAATAATCGTCGATCATACTCTTTAGGCGGTAAATCCCTTTATAAGGAAATCTGGCTCTAGTACCAATTGTAAGGATCAATATGATCGACTAGAGATGAGATAAATAGAGGACTAACTATTTTTAACTTATTTTCATATTTTAGGGATACAACAAGACTATAGGTTGTCCACTCTAGTGCTTCACTTATATCTTCTGAGCTAAGCAGTTGCTCTAGTGCTTCACTTATATCTTTTAGAGCACGATGGCGTGTAGGTTTTATAGAAATAATTGAACTCTCGTGCTTCACTTAAAATTGTTTGAGAGTCTAATAAATAGTAACAGTAATTTGCATGGGTTATAAGACTAGTCTAAAAACGTTAGTATTCAAGGAGTGTATAATCAAAACCTTCATGTAGCTCACCTTATAAGAGAAATTGTGAGTTAATGATATTGATGTAGTAATATGAAAGGGCATGAGTACATGATTGTTGGTTAGTAGAAATATCGGTGGGTAAAGCATGTTAGTTGTTGCCCATTGATAACCCACAAGTATAGGGGATCGCAACAGTTTTCGAGGGTAGAGTATTCAACCCAAATTTATAGATTCGACACAAGGGGAACCAAAGAATATTTGAGAGTATTAGCGGTTGAGTTGTCAATTCAACCACACCTGGAGATTAAATATCTGCAGCAGAGTGATCAGTAGCACAGTAAAATGGTAGTTTTGATAGCAGTAGCAGTAGCAACAGTAATAGTAACTTAGCAAGAACAATAAGTGGAAAGGTCGTAGGCACTGGATCGGTAACTCGTTGGATGATGTTCATCATATAACAGTCATAACCTAGGGCGATACAAAGCTAGCTCCAGTTCATCAATGTAATGTAGGCATGTATTCCGTAAATAGTCATACGTGCTTATGGAAAAGAACCTGCATGACATCTTTTGTCCTACCCTCCCGTGGCAGCGGGGTCCGTAAGGAAACTAAGGGATATTAAGGCCTCCTTTTAATAGAGAACCGAAACAAAGCATTAACACATGGTGAATACATGAACTCCTCAAACTACGGTCATCACCGCGAAGTATTCCAAATATTGTCACTATGGGGTTGACGGATCATAACTCGTAATAGGTGCATATGACTAGGCAAGATCGGATCAAGAACATGGATATAGAGATGATAACATAAACGGTTCAGATCTGAAATCATGGCACTCGGGCCCTAGTGACAAGCATTAGGCATAGCAAAGTCATAGCAACATCAATCTCAGAACATAATGGATACTAGTGATCAAGCCCTAACAAAACTAACTCGATTACATGATGAATCTCATCCAACTCCCACCTACCAGCAAGCCTACGAAGGAATTACTCACTCCCGGTGGGGAGCATCATGGAATTGGCGATGGAGAAAGGTTGGTGATGACGAAGACCAAAGATTCCCCTCTCCGAAGCCCCAAACGGGCTCCAGATCTGGCCTCCCGATGAAGAACAAGAGGTGGCGGTGGCTCCGTATCATAAAATGCAATAATTATTTCTCTCCTATTTTTTCCAAATTTAGGAATTTATAGTGATGGAGATAGGGAAAGTGGGGCCCCGAGGTGGTCACCACCCACCAGGGCGCGCCGAAGGGGGCTGGCGCGCCCTGGTGGGTGATGCGCACCCTGGGCCCCCTCTCCGATGGTTTCTGGCTCCAGTATTTTTTATATTTTCCAAAATAAATCTCCAAAAAGTTTCGTTCCATTTCGATAACTTTTATTTCTGCACAAAAACAACACCATGGCAATTCTGCTGAAAACAACGTAAGTCCGGGTTAGTTCCATTCAAATCATGCAAATTAGAGTCCAAAACAAGGGCAAAAGGGTGAGGAAAAGTAGATACGTTGGAGACGTATCAACTCCCCCAAGCTTAAACCTTTGCTTATCCTCAAGCAATTCAGTTGATAAACTAAAAGTGATAAAGAAAAACTTTTATGAACTCTTTTGTTCTTGTTTACATATATATGCTTAAGTAGCACCTAGGTTTTCAGCAAAGATTATGACTAACCATGTCAACAATAACTCTTAAAAATTATATTTACTCATATCAATAACATAAGCAACTAGCGAGGAATAATAAGATATCTCAAGCGCCAACATTTTGTCAAAACAATCGTCATACAATATGACAATTGTGGTATCTCGCTAGCCCTTTCCGAGACCGCAAAACATAAATGCAGAGCACCTCCAAAGTTCAAGCAGCGACTAAACATTGTAATTCATGGTAGAAAAGATCCAGTCATGCTACACCCAATATCAACTATACACAATGCATGAGGATGACAATAGTGCTCTCAGGTCTGGCACTTATTTGAGAAGGTGATGACTCAACTTAAAAGTAAATAGATAGTCTCTTCGCAGAGGGAAGCATGGAGTTGCAGCGGTGCCAGAGCTCAAAGTTTAAAACAGAGATAGATATAATTTTGGGAGGTACACCCTTCCTGTCAACGTCACGACCAAGAGTTATCAATATCTTCCATGCTAAACAAATTAGCGACGGTTCCCAAGCGGTAAAAGTAAAGGTTTACTCCCCCTCCACCAACAATCACACTCCATGACGAGCCACATCCACGGGTACCATCCAAACCAACAACATTCCTGGGGGAGTTTTGTTTAATTATTTTTGATTTCGGGACTGGGAATCCCTATTACCGCCCCTCTCATGTAAGGACAAGTGAATAAACACTCGTCATGAGAATAACCCGCTTAGCATGGAAGATACTGACCGCCCCCTGTCGCTCCATGAGCGGTCTAGGCACACAAAACAGATGTTTATTTGAAATTTTAGAGGTGGCACATGCAAATTTACTTTGGAGCGGCAGGGTAATACCGCATATAGGTAGATATAGTGGACTCATCTGGCGTAACTTGGTTTAAGGGTTTTGATGCACAAGCAGTATTCCCGCTTAGTACAGGCAAAGGCTAGCAGTTATATTGAGAAGCGGCCAGCTAGAGAGCAAAGACGGTCATGAACATGCATTACATATAATCAACATTGAATACTAGCATGAGTAGGATATGGACACCATGAACATAAATATCATGAAGGCTATGTTGGTTTTGATTCAACTACATGCGTGAACATGTGCCAAGTCAAGCCACTTGAAACATTCAGAGGAGGATGCCATTTCATCATACCGCATCACAACCATTTTAATGCATGTTGACGCCCAAGATAAATCATTATCCACTCCTAGCTACTTAAGCATGGCATGAACAACTATAATCTCTAATGGTCATTGCATACATGTTTGATCATAATGAGCTGAATCAAGGGATACTAGGTTAAACATATTTACAAAAACAAAAAAAAGTCGAGTTCATACCCGCTTTTCTCTGCCACAGTCAATTCATCAAATATCGTCATCATTGCCTTTCACTTGCACGGCCGAATGATAAGAGAATAATAATAGTGCAAGAATGCCGTGGACTAAACTGGAATCTGCAAACATTTTATTCAAGAGGAGAAGACAAGGTAATATGGGTTCTTTGTTAGGTAAACAATAATGCAGATGAGAACCACTCAACAATTTCATCGTGGTCTTCTCCTAGGTATGACTCGAGTAAAAAGAAAAGAACTTCAGAGAAACACACTGAAATATTTTTGGAGTTTTTGGTATTTCTTGAAGGAAGCAAATCAAAGAAGAAAAACTAAAACGAGAAAAACTATTTACACGGGATAGCTCCCAACAAACAAAAGAAGAAGCGAGAAATCTTTTTGTGTTTTCTTTTAATGCAACAATTAAACTAAGCTAGAAAGAAAAACTAAAAAAAGTAGGAAATGTTTTTGGGTTTTCTCAAAGTTTTTCAAACACACAAGAAGAAAGTGAGAAAACAAATCCAACATGGATATTACAATGAAAACGTATGAACACCGACAACTGGAATGAAATGTGCGAACATGAATGTAATGTCGGTGGAAATACGTACTCCCCCAAGCTTAGGCTTTTGGCCTAGCTTGGTAATCACCATCCGTAGTAGCCGTCCGGTCCCAAGTCGTAGTGAGGCGGAGGCGGCACCTGGGCATCCCACCCCTGGGGCTCCTCCTCAGCAGCTGCTAGGTTGTTCCGGTAAGCTATAATGTCATCTGACATAATCCTGTATCCCTTCCTAGCGATAGGATCAAACAAAGCAGGTGCAGGCAACGAGATAATATCACGTGTTTCCTTGCTAAATACTAAGTTATAGTGAATATCACGTGGAGAGTCAGTTACATCAAGAAAATGGTGAGCCTGCAGTGACTTATGATCGAGGTAAACTCGGGGTAAGAGGTAATCATGTGGGCGAAAGGGGATTCTAAAGTGGTTCGCTAAGCGAGTAGCATAAATACCACCATGTATCTTTCCCTTAGTTTTATTGAGCTGTAAGCGCCGGGCAATAATAGCCCCCATACTAAAGGTGTGATCATCATAAAGTGCACGACGTAAAATAGCGAGGTCAGGAGCACTGAGTGAGCTAACTTTCTCCCTAGTAGTTAAACACTTAGTGGTGACTAAGGCGAAATAATGTACTGAGGGAAACTGTAAGCTAATAGCACTGGCGCTCGACACGCCTCTATCCTCACCCACAGTTAATGCGAGGAGAAAATCCTCAAACTCAGATGGCCTAGGTTCTCTCAAGTCCCCATCAGAAGGAATCAAGCATATGTTACAGAAGTCAGCTAGCAATAATGTGTGAGGTTCAGCATAAAGATTAAACTGCACTTTAGGAGGGTTGTTCCTCCCTACATAAGTAAAACTTTGCACAAAGGTATTTGTAAGGATGTGATATTGGTCACACTTATCTGTGAGGAACTCGGTTAACCCAGCGTTTGCGACAAACTGAGCGAACTCTTGGTGGATCCCGGCCTCCTCCAGGAAGGCATCATGCGGCCATTCGCACGGCCACACCTCCACCTTTCTTGGAATATGAAGGTCATTGTCTGATGATTCCCCAATGACTCCCTTTGCATTTTTCTTGGAGGAGAACTTCCTAAAGATATTCATTTTATTCCTATAAAATTCTGAAAAAATTTAGTCCACAAAAATTTGTCAACAACACTTTGTAAGATTGTTAGCAACTACTCCCAAGCATGCATAGATGCCATATTGAGCATTCAAACTACTTAGAACTCTAAGAATTCAACATGCAAGCTCATCTACAGCAGCACCAAGAGTGGCTAATTACTCTAAAGATAACCCACTAAAACAAAAACTAATTGGAGTAATGGAGGAGTCACATACCAAGTAGCAATCCCTCCAAACAGTTTCAGAAACGGAGCTTCGAGCAAAGAGATCGAAATCCGTGGGTTTGAGAGCAAGAACACGAAAATGGTGGCTGTGGTGATTTTTTGCTGGAGGTAGGTGGTGATGTGGGCTAAAGAGATAAGTGAGGGGGCCTACGTGGGGGCCACCACCCACCAGGGCGCGCCTGGGGGTGCTGGCGCGCCCTGGTGTATCGTGGGCACCAGGTGCACTCCCCTCAGGTGTTATTTGCACCAAAAATTCATAAATATTCAGAAAAAAATCGTGTAAATTTTCAGGGCAATCGGAGAAATTTTATTTTTGGGTCATTTTTATTGCACGGAGAAAACAGAAAACAGGATAAACATGGCATTTTATTTTGTTTGACTAACTAAAATAGAAAATAAAAGGTGGGAGCAGAAAGTTGTGCTTACTAGATTCATCGACGTCATACCTCTAAAAAATGATTCATTAATAAGGTTGATCAAGTCTTATTAACAACCACTTCCGATTAGCATGAAACCGAAGAACTTTCGTAAAACACTAAGTTACCTCAATGGGGATGTGCATGTCCCCTACAATAAGTATATCATATTTCTTTTTGGCATTAGGTAGAGGTAATTGAAAACTTCCAATAGTGATGGTCGGAGATTCTTCTACAACATTTATACCATTCACTTGAAATTGTTTCTTCGGAAAGTGCACCGTGTGCTCATTACCATTGATATGAAAAGTGACTTTGCTTTTATTGCAATCAATAACAACCCCTGCAGTATTCAAAAAGGGTCTACCAAGGATAATCGACATGTTGTCGTCCTCGGGCATCTCAAGAATAACAAAGTCCATTAAGATAGTAACATTTGCAACAATAACGGGCACATCCTCACAAATACCAATAGGTATGGCTGTTAATTTGTCAGCCATTTTCAATGATATCTCAGTAGGTGTGAGTTTATTCAAATCAAGTCTTTTATATAAGTAGAAAGGCATAACACTAACACCGGCTCCCAAATCACACAAAGAAGTTTTAACATAGTTTCTTTTGATGGAGCAAGGTATAGTTGGTATTCAAGGATCTCCAAGTTTTTTAGGTACTCCATCCTTAAAAGAATAATTAGCAAGCATGGTAGAGATTTCAGCTTCAGGTATTTTTCTTTTATTTGTGATGATGTCTTTCATATACTTTGCATAAGGAGCCATCTTCAAAATATCAGTTAAACGGGTAGGCAAAAAGACTGGCCTAATAATTTCAGCAAAGCGCTCAAATTCTTCATCGTCCTTTTTCTTAGATGGCATGGGTTTTTGAACCCATGGCTCTCTTTCCTTACCATGTTTCCTAGCCACAAAGTCTTTCTTATCATACCGTTTATTTTTAGGTTGTGGGTTATCAAGATCAGGAGCAGGCTCTATTTCAACATCATTATCTGGTTCTCTATCATTACTAGGTTGAGCATCATCGTGAACATCATCATTATCATTTTCATTATCACTAGGTTGATGTTCACTACCAGACTGAGTTTCAGCATCGGAAATAGAGACATCATTATTATCAGGAGGTTTTCGAGTCTCGGGTTCACTAGAGGTATGCAAAGTCCTATCATTTTTCTTTTTCTTTTTCTTCTTAGAAGGACTAGGTGCATCACGATTAATTCTCCGAGAGTCTTGTTCAATTCTTTTAGGATGACCCTCGGGATAGAGTCGTTCTTGGGTCATTCTACCTCCTCTAGTTACTACTCTAGCAACAAAGTCATGCATATTACTATTCATTTCATCAAGCAATTCTTTTTGAGACTTAGATACTTGTTCTAATTGGGTTTGAACCATAGAGGCATGCTTTCCTACACCTCTAACATCATTACTGATTCTAAATAGCAAGTCACTCAAGCGAGCAATCATATCACAATTGTATTTCAATTGTTTCAGAACATGAGCATTGAAATGATCTTGCTTCATAATATAATTATCAAACTCATATAAGCATTGACTAGGAGGTTTATTGTGAGGGATATCACTTTCATTAAACTTTAATAAAGAATTTACCTCTACCACCTGTGGAGGTGGTGGTGTGTCAAGGCCATGTATTTCTTCAATAGGTGGCAAATTCTTAACATCCTCAGCTTTAATACCTTTTTCCTTCATAGATTTCTTTGCCTCTTGCATATCTTCAGGACTTAGAAATAAGATACACCTCTTCTTCGGAGTGGGTTTAGGCGGTGGTTCAGGAAGAGTCCAATCATCATAATTCTTCAATATGTTATTCAATAATTCCTCAGCTTGTTCAACAGTTCGTTCCCTGAAAACACAACCACCACAACTATCTAGGAAGTCCTTAGAAGCAACAGTTAGTCCATTATAAAAGATATCAAGTATTTCATTTTTCTTGAGAGGATGATCAGGCAAAGCATTAAGCAATTGGAGAAGCCTCCCCCAAGCTTGTGGGAGACTCTCTTCTTCAATTTGCACAAAGTTAAATATTTCTGGTAAGGCAGCTTGTTTCTTATGAGCAGGAAAATATTTTTAAGAGAAGTAGTAAATCATATCCTGGGGACTACGCACACAACCAGGAGCAAGAGTATTGTACCATGTCTTAGCATCACCTTTTAATGAGAACGGAAACAACTTAAGGATGTAATAATAGCGAATCTTCTCATCATGAGCAAAGAGGGTGGCTATATCATTCAGCTTAGTAAGGTGTGCCACTACAGTTTCAGTTTCATAGCCATGGAAAGGATCAGATTCAACCAAAGTAATTAACTCTGGGTCGACAGAGAACTCATAATCCTTATCGGTAACACAGATAGGTGAAGTAGCAAACTTAGGATCACATTTCATTCTAGCATTTAAAGTTTTTTCCTTATACTTGCATAGCAATTTCTTAAGATCGTTCCTCTCCTTGCAAAAAAGAATTTCTCTAGTTATCTCCTCGTCCATAACATAACCTTCAGGTATCGTAGGCATTTCAAACTTAGGAGAGCTAGGACTAACAGGAGTCTCATAATCATAATCAGATTCATAAGCTTCATCAGTTTCAGCAATTTCATTTTCTTTAGCTCTAGCAATTTGTTCATCAAGAAATTCTCCTAGCGGCACATTATCATCAAGCATGGTACTAGCATCATCATAAGCATCATTCATAGTAGAGGTAGCATCATCAATAACTTACGACATATCAGGATTACTAGCATGTGGTGGTGTTGCAAGCTTACTCATAACAGAAGGTGAATCAAGTGCAGAGCTAGATGGCAGTTCCTTACCTCCCCTCGTAGTAGAGGGAAAAATCTTAGTCCTTGGATCCTTTAGATTCTTCATAGTGATAAATTGATATAAATCCCAAGTGACTCAACAAATATTGCTATGCTCCCCGGCAACGGCGCCAGAAAAAGGTCTTGATAACCCACAAGTATAGGGGATCGCAACAGTTTTCGAGGGTAGAGTATTCAACCCAAATTTATAGATTCGACACAAGGGGAGCCAAAGAATACTTGAGAGTATTAGCGGTTGAGTTGTCAATTCAACCACACCTGGAGATTAAATATCTGTAGCAGAGTGATCAGTAGCACAGTAATATGGTAGTTTTGATAGCAGTAGCAGTAGCAACAGTAATAGTAACTTAGCAAGAACAATAAGTGGAAAGGTCGTAGGCACTGGATCAGTAACTCGTTGGATGATATTCATCATGTAATAGTCATAACCTAGGGCGATACAGAGCTAGCTCCAGTTCATCACTGTAATGTAGGCATGTATTCCGTAACAAGTCATACGTGCTTATGGAAAAGAACTTGCATGACATCTTTTGTCCTACCCTCCCGTGGCAGCGGGGTCCGTAAGGAAACTAAGGGATATTAAGGCCTCCTTTTAATAGAGAACCGGAACAAAGCATTAACACATGGTGAATACATGAACTCCTCAAACTACGGTCATCACCGCGAAGTATCCCAAATATTGTCACTATGGGGTTGACGGATCATAACACATAATAGGTGCATATGACTAGGCAAGATCAGATCAAGAACATGGATATAGAGATGATAACATAAACGGTTCAGATCTGAAATCATGGCACTCGGGCCCTAGTGACAAGCATTAGGCATAGCAAAGTCATAGCAACATCAATCTCAGAACATAATGGATACTAGTGATCAAGCCCTAACAAAACTAACTCGATCACATGATGAATCTCATCCAACTCCTCACCGACCAGCAAGCCTACGAAGGAATTACTCACTCCCAGTGGGGAGCATCATGGAATTGGCTATGGAGAAAGGATGGTGATGACGAAGACCGAAGATTCCCCTCTCCGGAGCCCCAAACGGGCTCCAGATCTAGCCTCCCGGTGAAGAACAGGAGGTGGCGGTGGCTCCGTATCGTAAAACGCGATAATTCTTTCTCTCCTATTTTTTTCCAAATTTAGGAATTTATAGTGGCGGAGATAGGGCAAGTGGGGCCCCGAGGTGATCACCACCCACCAGGGCACGCCGGGAGGGGGCTGGCGCGCCCTGGTGGGTGATGCGCAGCCTGGGCCCCCTCTCCGGTGGTTTCTGGCTCCAGTATTTTTTACATTTTCCAAAATAAATCTCCAAAAAGTTTCGTTCCATTCCGATAACTTTTATTTCTGCACAAAGACAACACCATGGCAATTCTGCTGAAAACAACGTAAGTCCGGGTTAGTTCCATTCAAATCATGCAAATTAGAGTCCAAAACAAGGGCAAAAGGGTGAGGAAAAGTAGATACATTGGAGACATATCACCCATCTAAATATTGGTTATGGCATGATGATGTGTGAGTATTCTTATTCCTCGTTGAAATCCTAGTGATGTTTGAGTCGGGGGCGCGCGATGGTTAACTCCTACCAACCTCCTTCCTAGGGGCATGCGGTTGTACTTTGCTTCAAAAGTGCTAATAAGTCTTGCAATAAGTATATGAGTTCTTTATGACTAATGTGAATCGATGGATGTACGCACAATCACCTTTCCATATATTGCTAGCCTCTTCGATACCGTGCATTGCCCATTCTCACCTCGAGGATCGGTGCAGCTTTCGCCGGTGCATCCAAAGCCCGTGATATGATACGCTCTATCACACATAAGCCTCCTTATATCTTCCTCAAAACAGCCACCATACCTACCTATTATGGCATTTTCATAGCCACTCCGAGATATATTTCCATGCAACTTCCACTTTTACATCACATGACTTGTGTATTCATCATCATATTGCTTTGCATGATCATATAGCTGACATAGTATTTGTGGCACAGCCACCGTTCATCATTGTTTACATATTACGCTAGATCATTGCACATCCTGGTACACTGCTAGAGGCATTCATATAGAATCATTTCTTCTTCATCATTGAGTTGTTATAACGAGTTGTAAGTAAATAAAATTGTGATGATCATCATTATTAGAGCATTATCCCATTGAGGAAAGGATGATGGAGACTATGAATCCCCCACAAGTCAGGACGAGACTCCGAACGAAAAAGGAAATAAAAACAGAGAAATGGGGAAAAAGAAAAAAATCCCACCATGAAAAAAATGAGAGAAAAAGAGAGAAGGGACTTTGCTACTATCCTTTACCACACTTGTGCTTCAAAGTAGCACCACGTTTTTCATATAGAGAGTCTCATGAGTTATCACTTTCATATGCTAGTGGGATTTTTTTTCATTATAGAATTTGGCTTGTATATTTCGATGATGGGCTTCCTCAAATGCCTGAGGTCTTCATGAGCAAGCAAGTTGGACTCTAATTTACATGATTTGAATGAAACTAACCCGGACTGACGCTATTTTCAGCAGAACTACCATGGTGTTGTTTTTGTGTAGAAATAAAAGTTCTCGGAACTGGACGAAACTTTTTGGAGATTTATTTTAGAATAAATAAAAAATACTGGAGCCAAGAACCACCAGAGGGGGGCCCCTGGCTGGGCATGATACACCAGGGCACGCCACCCCCCCAGGCATGCCCTGGTGGGTTGTGCCCACCTCGTGGCCCCACTGACCCTAATTTCGACACTATAAAATCCTATTTTTTGGAGAAAAAAATTGAGGAGAAAGTTTCATCGCGTTTTACGATACGGAGCCGCCGCCACCTCCTGTTCTTCACCGGGAGGCCAGATCTAGAGCCCGTTTGGGGCTCCGGAGAGGGGAATCTTCGGTCTTCGTCATCATCAACCCTTCTCCATCGCCAATTCCATGATGCTCCCCACCGAGAGTGAGTAATTCCTTCGTAGGCTTGCTGGTCGGTGAGGAGTTGGATGAGATTCATCATGTAATCGAGTTAGTTTTGTTAGGGCTTGATCCCTAGTATCCACTATGTTCTGAGATTGATGTTGCTATGACTTTGCTATGCTTAATGCTTGTCACTAGGGCCCGAGTGCCATGATTTCAAATCTGAACCGTTTATGTTATCACCATTATATCTATGTTCTTGATCCGATCTTGCTAGTCATATGCACCTATTATGAGTTCTGATCCGCAAACCCTGGAGTGACAATAGTCGGGATACTTTCCGGTGATGACCGTAGTTTGAGGAGTTCATGTATTCACCGTGTGTTAATGCTTTGTTCCGATTCTCTATTAAAAGGAGGCCTTAATATCCCTTAGTTTCCTTATGGACCCCGCTGCCACGGGAGGGTAGGACAAAAGATGTCATGCAAGTTCTTTTCCATAAGCACGTATGACTATTTACGGAATACATGCCTACATTACATTTATGAACTGGAGCTAGTTCTATGTCGCCCTAGGTTATGATTGTTATATGATGAACATCATCCAACGAGTTCACCGATCCAGTGCCTACGAATTTTCCACTTATTGTTCTTGCTAACTTACTATTGCTGCTACTGTTACAACTGCTACAAAACTATTGCTAACACTGCTACCGTTACTGTTACTGTTACTGCTGCTATCAAAACTATCATACTACTGTGCTATTGATCACTCTGCTGCAAATATTTAATCTCCAGGTGTGGTTGAATTGACAACTCAGCTGCTAATACTCTCAGATATCCTTTGGCTCCCCTTGTGTCGAATCTATAAATTTGGGTTGAATACTCTACCCTCGAAAACTATTGCGATCCCCTATACTTGTGGGTTATCAAGACCTTTTTCTGGCGCCGTTGCTGGGGAGCATAGCTATATTTGTTGAGTCACTTGGGATTTATATCAATTTATCACTATGAAGAATCTGAAGGATCCAAAGACCAAGATTTTTCCCTCTAAGACGAGGGGAGGTAAGGAACTGCCATCTAGCTCTGCACTTGATTCACCTTCTGTTATGAGTAAGCTTGCAACACCACCAAATGCTAGTAATCCTGATATGTCGCAAGTTATTGATGATGCTACTTCTGCTATGAATGATGCTTATGATGATGCTAATACCATGCTTGATGATAATGTGCCACTAGGTGAATTTCTTGATGAACAAATTGCTAGAGCTAAAGAGAATGAAATTACTGAAACTGATGAGATTGCTGAAAGTGATGAGGACCTTGAAACTGATGACTATGAAACACCTATTAGTCCTAGCTCTCCTAGATTTGAAATGCCTAAGATACCTGAAGGTTATGTTTTATATGGAGAGATAGCTAGAGAAATTCTTTCTTGCAAGGATTGAAACGATCTTAAGAAATTGCTACGCAAGTATAAGGAAAAGACTTTGAATGCTAGAATGAAATGTGATCCTAAGTTTGCTACTTCACCTATCTTTGTTACCGATAAGGATTATGAATTCTCCGTCAACCCAGAATTAATTTCTTTGGTTGAATCTGATCCTTTCCATGGCTATGAAACTGAAACTGTAGTGGCACATCTTACTAAATTGAATGATATAGCCACCCTTTTTGCTAATGATGAGAAGATTCGCTACTATTACATTCTCAAGTTTTTTCCGTTCTCATTAAATGGTGATGCTAAGACATGGTACAATACTCTTACTCCTGGTTGTGTGCGTAGTCCGCAGGATATGATCTACTATTTCTCTGAAAAATATTTTCCTGCTCATAAGAAACAAGCTGCCTTATAGGAAATATTTAACTTTGTGCAAATTGAAGAAGAGAGTCTCCCACAAGCTTGGGGGAGGCTTATCCAATTGCTTAATGCTTTGCCTGATCATCCTCTCAAGAAAAATGAAATACTTGATATCTTCTATAATGGACTAACTGATGCTTCTAGGGACTTCCTAGATAGTTGTGCTGGTTGTGTTTTCAGGGAACGAACTGTTGAACAAGCTGAGGAACTATTGAATAAAATATTGAAGAATTATGATGATTGGACTCTTCCTGAACCACCGCTTAAACCCACTCCGAAGAAGAGGGGTATCTTATTTCTCAGTCCTGAAGATATGCAAGAGGCAAAGAAATCTATGAAA
This sequence comes from Elymus sibiricus, assembly GCA_039707655.1. Taxonomy (NCBI): domain Eukaryota; kingdom Viridiplantae; phylum Streptophyta; class Magnoliopsida; order Poales; family Poaceae; genus Elymus; species Elymus sibiricus. The sequence continues at coordinate 89,826,313 of CM077671.1, read as the reverse complement.
GAAAAAGGTATTAAAGCTGAGGATGTTAAGAATTTACCACCTATTGAAGAAATACATGGCCTTGACACACCACCACCTCCACAGGTGGTAAAGGTAAATTATTTATTAAAGTTTGATGAAGGTGATATCCCTTACAATAAACATCCTAGTCAGTGCTTATATGAGTTTGACAACTATATTATGAAGCAAGATCATTTCAATGCACATATTCTGAAACAATTGAAATATAACTCAGATATGATTGCTCGCTTGAGTGACTTGCTATTTAGAATCAGTAATGATGTTACAGGTGTAGGAAAGCATGCCTCTATGGTTCAAACTCAATTAGAACAAGTTGCTAAGTCTCAAAAAGAATTGCTTGATGAAATGAATAGTACTATGAATGATTTCGCTACTAGAGTAGTAACTAGAGTAGGTAGAATGACCCAAGAACCACTTTATCCTGAAGGTCATCCTAAAAGAATTGAACAAGACTCTCAGAGAATTAATACTGATGCACCTAGTCCTTCTAGAAGGAAAAAGAAAAAGAAAAATGATAGGACTTTGCATACCTCTAGTGAACCTGAGATACAAAAACCTCGTGATAATAATGATGTCTCTATTTCTGATGCTGAAACTCAATCTGGTAATGAACGTTCACCTAGTGATAATGAAAATGATAATGATGATGTTCATGAAGATGCTCAACCTAATAATGATAAAGAACCAGATAATGATGTTGAAATAGAGCCTGATGTTGATCTTGATAACCCACAACCTAAAAATAAACGTTATGATAAAAGAGACTTTGTGGCTGGAAAACATGGTAAAGAAAGAGAGCCATGGGTTCATAAACCCATGCCCTTTCCACCTAAACCATCCAAGAAAAAGGATGATAAAGAATTTGAACGTTTTGCTGAAATGATTAGGCCAGTCTTTTTGCGTACCTGCTTAACTGATATCCTAAAGATGGCCCCTTATGCAAAATATATGAAAGACATCGTCACTAATAAAAGAAAGATACCTGAAGCTGAAATCTCCACCATGCTTGCTAATTACTCTTTTAAGGATGGAGTGCCTAAAAAACTTGGAGATCTGGAAATACCAGCTATACCTTGCTCCATTAAAAGAAACTATGTCAAAACTGCTTTGTGTGATTTGGGAGCTGGTGTTAGTGTTATGCCTTTCTCCTTATATAAGAGACTTGATTTGAATAAACTCACACCTACTAAAATATCATTGCAAATGGCTGACAAATCAACTGCCATACCTATCGGTATTTGTGAGGATGTGCCCGTTGTTGTTGCTAATGTTACTATCTTAACGGACTTTGTTATTCTTGAGATGCCCGAGGACGAAAATATGTCGATTATCCTCTGTAGACCCTTTTTGAATACTGCAGGGGCTATTATTGATTGCAATAAAAGCAAAGTCACTTTTCATATCAATGGTAATGAGCATACAGTGCACTTTCCGAAGAAACAATTCCAAGTGAATGGTATAAATGTTATTGAAGAATCTCCGACCATCACTATTGGAAGTTTTCAATTACCTCTACCTACTGCCAAAAATAAATATGATATACTTATTGTTGGGGTTATGAACATCCCCATTGAGGTAACTTAGTGTTTTACGAAAGTTCTTCGGTTTCATGCTAATCGGAAGTGGTTGTTAATAAGACTGGATAACCTTATTAATGGATCATTTTAGAGAGGTATGAAGTTGATGAATCTAGTAAGCACAACTCTTTGTTCCCACTTTTTATTTTCTGTTTTAGTTAGTCAAATAAAATAAAATGCCATGTTTATCCTGTTTTCTGTTTTCACCGTGCAATAAAAAAATGACCCAAAAATAAAAGTTCTGAGAATGTCCTGAAAATTTGATACAATTGTTTCTGAATATTTCTGAATTTCTGGTGCAAATAATACCAGAGGGGGTGCACCTGGTGCCCACAAGACACCAGGGCACGCCAGCACCCCCAGGCGCGCCCTGGTGGGTTGTGGCCCCCACGTGGGCCCCCTCACTTATTCCTTTAGCCCACGTCATTCCCTACCTCCAGAAAAAATCATCACATCCACCATTCCCGTGTTCTTGCTCTCAAACCCGCGGATTTCGATCTCTTTGCTCGAAGCTCCATTTCCGAAACTGTTTTGAGGGATTGCTACTTGAAATTTGTTCGCAAATAAAAATGCAATTCTTCAGGAGTTCTTCAAGGAGGAGGTCCTCGGAGGCCTCATCAAGTGGAAGCTCGGTCCGACAATCTTATGTTGAGCTAAGCGAAAGCTCGATGCGAGATGCCGCCACCAAATCATGCTTGTGGCCGTGCGATGAGTTCATGGAAGGTGCAGGTATTAAGGGGGAATTTGAACAATATATCCACAATACAGAACTTGCTCCCTTCATCGCAGATAAGTGCCCTCAACATCTCGAACTCACGAAAACATTCACAAAGACATTTAAATATTTTCCTCGTGAGTCTAGAGTTTCATTCAACCTTTATGACTGTTCCTTCACCATGCCGTTAGAAATGTTCAGTGAAGCATGCAAGCTTCCATATTGGGGTTCCCTTGATGAACCAATAAAATCTGAGTACCAGTCATTTTTTGGTTAATCTTTGCTATGGTGAAGATAGAGGAGTAACACAAGGAAGAATTAAAATTATCCATTTCCCTTCAATACACTACTTCGCACTCTTTAATGGCAAATGTATCTTAGGCAAACAAGATTGTAGCACACTGTGTACTCCTGATTTGAGTCTCATACACACTGCCATAACTGGAAATAAATGTTATAATCTCGGAGCAATTGTTGCATGGAGATTGTAGCACAATGTTGCTAGTGGTAATTTTTATGGAGGAATTTATGCCTCCCGTATAGCAGAGAGACTAAACGTATCACCTTGGCCTAATGACCCCATCTTACCTATTCAGTATTTAGACTTTGAGGTCATGAAGCGTCATAAGTTCCTTACAGGAATGACAACTAACTATACCTATAACTTGAGATTTAATAAAAAGCCTGTTGTCCCTGTCACTTTGCCTGCTCCTGCTCTCTTTGATTTTCACAGTAGGGGAAGATACTATGTTCTTGAGAGCGAAGCCCATGCGTACAATGCGGAGGTCGAAGCTGCCAGGAGGGCCGAGGAGTTTGCACCGAGGGCCTCGGTGAGCTATCGCTCGGACTATTATCCATGCAGATGGTGATTACCAAGCTAGGCCAAAAGACTAAGCTTGGGGGAGTCCGTATTCCCACCGACATTACATTCATGTTCACACATTTCATTCCAGTTGTCGGTGTTCATACTTTTTCATTGTAATATCCATGCTAGATTTGTTTTCTCGCTTTCTTCTTTTGTGTTTGAAAAACTTTGAGAAAACCCAAAAATATTTTTCACTTCTTTTTAGTTTTTCTTTCTAGCTTAGTTTAATTTTAGTATCGAAAGAAAACCCAAAAGGATTTCTCGTTTCTTCTTTTACTTGTTGGGAGCTTTCCCGTGTAAATAGTTTTTCTCGTTTTTTTCCTTTTTATTTGCCTTCTTCAAGAAAAAAACCAAAAACTCCAAAAATATTTCAGTGTGTTTCTCTGAAATTCTTTTTTTTTTGTTTGAGTTGTACCAAGGAGAAGACCACGATGAAAATGTTGAGTGGCTCTCATATGCACTATTGTTAATCTAACAAAGAGCCCATGTTACCTTGTCTTCTCCTCTTGAATAAAATGTTGCATATTCCAGCTTAGTCCACGGCACTCTTGCACTATTATTATTTTCTTATCATTCGGTCGTGCAAGTGAAAGGCAATAATGATGATATTTCAGGAATTGACTGTGGCAGAGAAAAGCGGGTATGAACTCAACTTGTTTTTGTTTAACCTAGTATCCTTGATTCATCATATTATGATCAAACATGTTTGCAATGACCATTAGAGATTATAGTTGTTCATACCATGCTTAAGTAGCTAGGAGTGGATAATGATTTATCTTGGATGTCAACATGCATTAAAATGGTTGTGATGTGGTATGATGATATGGTATCCTCCTCTGAATGTTTCAAGTGGCTTGACTTGGCACATGTTCACTCATGTGGTTGAATCAAAACCAACATAGCCTTCATGATATTTATGTTCATGGTGTCCATATCCTACTCATGCTAGTAGTCAATGTTTATTGTATGTAATGCATGTTCATGACCGTTTTCGCTCTCTAGCTGGCCACTTCTCAATCTATTTGCTAGCCTTCGCCTGTACTAAGCGGGAATACTGCTTGTGCATCAAAATCCTTAAACCAAAGTTATTCCAGATGAGTTCACTATATCTAACTATATGTGGTATTACCTTGCCGTTCCAAAGTAAATTTGCATGTGCCATCTCTAAAAATTCAAATGAACATCTGTTTTATGTGCCTGGACCGCTCATGGAGCGACAAGGGGTGATCAGTATCTTCCATGCTAAGCGGGTTATTCTCATGATGAGTGTTTATTCACTCGTCCTTACACGAGAGGGGCGGTAACAGGGATTCCCAGTCCCGAAATCAAAAATTACAAATAATTAAACAAAACTCCCCCAGGAATGTTGTTGGTTTGGACGGTACCCGTGGATGCGGCTAGCCGTGGAGTGTGATTGTTGGTGGAGGGGGAGTAGACCTTTACTTTTACCGCTTGGGAACCGCCGCTAATTTGTTTAGCATGGAAGATATTGATAACTCTTGGTCGTGATGTTAATAGGAAGGGTGTACCTCCCAAAATTATATCTATCTCTGTTTTAAAACTTGAGCTCTGGCACCTCTGCAAAGCCATGCTTCCCTCTGTGAAGGGACTATCTGTTTACATTTATGTTGAGTCATCACCTTCTCAAATAAGTGCCAGACCTGAGAGCACTATTGTCATCCTCATGCATTGTGTATAGTTGATGTTGGGTGCAGCATGACTGGATCTTTTCTACCATGAATTACAATGTTTAGTCGTTGCTTGAACTTTGGAGGTGCTCTGCATTTATGTTTTGCGGTCTCAGAAAGGGCTAGCGAGATACCATTATTGTCATATTGTATCATGATTGTTTTGACAAAGTGTTGGCGTTCGAGATATCTTATTATTGCTCGCTAGTTGCTTATGTCATTGATATGAGTTAATATAATTTCTAAGAGTTATTGTTGGCATGGTTAGTCATAATCTTTGCTGAAAACTTGGGTGCTACTTAAGCATATATATGTAAACAAGAACAAAAGAGTTCGTAAAAGTTTTTCTTTATCACTTTCAGTTTGTCAACTAAATTGCTTGAGGACAAGAAATGGATTAAGCTTGGGGGAGTTGATACGTCTCCATCGTATCTACTTTTCCTCACACTTTTGCCCTTGTTTTGGACTCTAATTTGCATGATTTGAATGAAACTAACCAGGACTGACGCTGTTTTCAGCAGAACTACCATGGTGTTGTTTTTGTGCAGATAGAAAAGTTCTCGGAACCAGACGAAACTTTTTGGAGATTTATTTTAGAATAAATAAAAAATACTGGAGCCAAGAACCACCAGAGGGGGCCCCCTGGCTGGGCACGATACACCAGGGCGGGCCAGCCCCCCCCCCCCCAGGCGCGCCCTAGTGGGTTGTGCCCACCTCGTGGCCCCAATGACCCTAATTCCGACGCTATAAAATCCTATTTTTGGAGAGAAAAATCAAGGAGAAAGTTTCATCGCGTTTTACGATACGGAGCCGCTGCCACCTCCTGTTCTTCATCGGGAGGCTAGATCTGGAGCCCGTTTGGGGCTCCGGAGAGGGGAATCTTCGGTCTTCGTCATCATCAACCCTTCTCCATCGCCAATTCCATGATGCTCCCCATCGGGAGTGAGTAATTCCTTCGTAGGCTTGCTGGTCGGTGAGGAGTTGGATGAGATTCATCATGTAATCGAGTTAGTTTTGATAGGGCTTGATCCCTAGTATCCACTATGTTCTGAGATTGATGTTGCTATGACTTTGCTATGCTTAATGCTTGTCACTAGGGCCCGAGTGCCATGATTTCAGATCTGAACCATTTATGTTATCACCATTATATCTATGTTCTTGATCCGATCTTGCTAGTCATATGCACCTATTACGAGTTCTGATCCGCAAACCCCGGAGTGACAATAGTCGGGATACTTTCCGGTGATGACCGTAGTGTGAGGAGTTCATGTATTCACCGATTTAATGCTTTGTTCCGGTTCTCTATTAAAAGGAGGCATTAATATCCCTTAGTTTCCTTATGGACCCCGCTGCCACGGGAGGGTAGGACAAAAGATGTCATGCAAGTTCTTTTCCATAAGCATGTATGACTATTTACGGAATACATGCCTACATTACATTTATGAACTGGAGCTAGTTCTATGTCGCCCTAGGTTATGACTGTTATATGATGAATATCATCCAACGAGTTCACCGATCCAGTGCCTACGAGTTTTCCACTTATTGTTCTTTCTAAGTTACTAGTGCTGCTACTGCTACAACTACTACAAAACTATTGCTATCACTCCTACCGTTACTGTTATTGTTACTGCTGCTATCAAAACTATCATACTACTATGCTATTGATCACTCTGCTACAGATATTTAATCTCCAGGTGTGGTTGAATTGACAACTCAGCTACTAATACTCTCAAATATTCTTTGCCTCCCCTTGTGTCGAATCTATAAATTTGGGTTGAATACTCTACCCTCGAAAACTGTTGCGATCCCCTATACTTGTGGGTTATCAGATGCACACCCACTTAGCTTTCGTTGAGCTTTCATACACTTATAGCTCTAGTGCATCCATTGCGGTGTGTTTATTGGGATCCGATGCTTTGTGAGTTTATGATCAGATTATTCATGAATAATATTTTAGTCATCTCTGAATTCTTTTATGCATGATTGTTATAGCTTCATATTTCTCTTCGATCTATCGGTTTGGTTTGGTCAACTAGATTGATTTATATTCAATGGGAGTGGTGCGTTGTGATAGGTTCAATCTTGCGGTGCTCAATACCAGTGACTGAAAGGGACATGACATGTATTGTATTGCTGCTATTAAGGATAAAACGATGGGGTTTATTCATATTGATTGAGTTTACTTTGTCTATATCATGTCATCTTGCTCCAAGCATTACTCTATTTTTACTTAATACTCTAGATGCATGCTGGATAGCGGGCGATGGGTGGAGTAATAGTAGTAGATGCAGGAAAGAGTCGGTCTACTTGCTTATGGACGTGATGCCTATATACATGATCATTGTCGTGAATAAATATTTCATAACTATGCGATTTTCTATCAATTTCCCAACAGTAATTTGTCTACCCACCGTATGCTTTCTTCGAGAGAGATTCCTCAAGCGAAAACTATGGCCCCCAGGTCTTCACATTTATTATTACAAAAACTCCAAAAATATTGCTGCCATTATTTAATTTAATTTAATTTTCTATTTCTATCTATCCAACTACCAGTATTTAATCCTTGCAAGTAAATAGTTCAAGGGGCTTGACAACCCTCTTGCCCGCGTTGGGTTCAAGTGTTTGATTCTGTGTGTGTAGGTGTTGACGACGGGAGTTTGCGTGATTCTCCTATTGGTTCGATAACCTTGGTTCTCACTATAAAAAAATACTTATCTCTACTGTGTTGCACCTCCTCTCCTCTTCAGGGAAAACACAATGCAGTTTAAAGTAGCAATTGGCACAACGGTACTACCGAGTGTATAGAAGTCTGTAACATGGAAGAATTTGAGAGACTCCTTGAAAATATGGGAAGGTTATGTGAATGCAATATATGTTTCGTGTATGTGTCTGATTCCACCCATATGTTTCAATGCGGACCCCCTCTTAATAGCAGGATTTTCTATGATCAAAGAAATAAAAGCGTTGGAAACACCGTCTTCTATTTTTTTCCTTCCAAATGGAAACCTAATCGTCTTGTGCCACTTACAAATAGACATGTGTACCTTAAGCATACGGTTAATCTGTAAACTGCGTTGTCATCAACATTAAAATCAGTTAGAAAGGAAAATGCCCTTCCATACATGATGTTACGATCATTGAAATCATCAGTATGTGGCTTACGTAGAAAGAAAAACTCCTTCGACAATGGGTGTTGCGAAAGAGAACAAACCATCACCCTACATACACACCAGAACGAAAAAACACTACAGTTTTCACCCACACGTCAAAAAGGGAAACTTATTTTGGTTTCCTCCCGCGTGTTATATTACCCAAACAATAATAGTAATAAACAATTACAAATGAATTTTAAAATCCCAAAAGTTCTGATGGCACAGTGAAGCGCGGCTTACGCTTCTAGTTTCCTCTACTACTGAGGTGCTTAGGGCATCTTCAGAGTGAAACCTCAAATCTCTTGCAAACGTCTGGAAAGAACTATTTGGAGTTTGTCATCCAATATTGTCTCGCATCTATCCGATGATCAGTTCGACTGTATAAAATCCCACAAACCGAAAGCAAATCAAGAAAATTTTGCGGGAGTCTGAACATCTATATGACGAACCAAAAGTCACCACATATCCTTTTCACATCCATATGAAAGGCCGTTGTTATTATTATTATTATTATTATTATTATTATTATTATTATTATTATTATTATTATTATTATTTGATAGAAACTACTAGCGCGCAAGATACATGATGACGAAAGGCTGTTAAATAGTGTAGCATTTGACGGAAGCTAGCAATGCTAGCCTTAGGGCTCCTTTGATTCAAAGGAATTCTATAGAATATTTGGAGCACTAGTAGAAAATAGGGCATCAGTCCCGGTTCTAGAGGGCCTTTAGTCCCGGTTCTGCAACCGGGACCAAACAATCGGGACAAAAGGCCCCAACTTTTAGTCCCGGTTGGGTTACGAACCGGCACTAAAGGAGCTCCACGTGGCCGTTGTGGGCGCCCAGGCAGGAGGAACTCTAGTCCCGGTTGGTAACACAAACCGGGACTAGAAGGCAGCCACGCGTCAGCACCTGCCAGGCACTGGGGTTTTTTTTAAAGGAGGGGTTTAGGGGTTTTGGAGGGTTTAGGGGTTTCCCCTTTTCTTTTTGAGTTTACCATTCAATTCTTTTACATTTAGGGTTTTCATTTTTATTTTATGCTTTTCATTCAACTCGACGCTAGCTACTACATATAGCAATGAAGGAACCATTACACAACATCGTCATGATCAATATATAGAGAGAAGTGACCTCTCTTTCTCCGTGCTTGGTCGAACAACAAGTTTTCGTATATCTATTCGACGCTACTACATATAGTACACGTTCATGCATATATACAATATAACATCTCTTACGATCCCTAATATCTAATTACCAAAATCGCATTGGAAATCACAATGGTATTCTCCGTCTGTAGGTATGACATGCTCAACAAAGAATCCCGCCAATTCCTCTTGAATTGCTCGTATGTGATCAGTTGGTAGGAGTTCATCCCGCTTCCGCTAGATCTAATATATATATATATATATATATATATATATATATATATATATATATATATATATATATATATGAATGAAACTCAACACAATTGATGGTAATAAAATAAAAATGTGAATATTGTTTACGTACTTCAAATTGTTCTGAAGATGTGCCCCGCTCAGAGGTCGAGTGGCGAATGAACTCGCAAACGTAGTATCCACATAAATTATTCCCGGGTGCCTGCCACAAGCACTTTACGAGAATAGAGTTCAATCAAAATGATAATCAAGCATGATAATGGTATTGAAACTGGAATCAATGAGAGATGTGCGGAACTAGCTAGTAGTATACTTACTTTGGGGTGTGAAAATCGCAGCTCCTTTTTCCATTGACCCTTTACCTGGTTGGTGAACTTTTTCCAAACCCTGCCCGGCAAAGAAAATGATTACTTGATATCAGGAAATGAACGAAATTTGCCGATATGGTGCGGTAATGATTGAACTTACTTCTGGAGCATTTGACTCATGTCCGCCCACTCCTTAGGCTCTTTACGTCTCGAGTCCATGACAATTACTCATCCCTCGTCAAGCTGAATGGCTAGCAGAATAAAGTGGAACCTGCGCATGCATAACTCATCAATTACACTTAACCTCGAGTAAGCGAAATAGAATGTGCACAAGACAGTAACACTCATTGGAAGTTGTAAGGAAATAGTATTTTCCTTATGTTTTGTTGTCCAAGTAATGCCTATAGCAAGTTTTTCTCTGTATCATCGGGGCTTTTTTGTACCGTATATTCATTTACGGTATTTGGCTTAATGAACACAATGTCATAGATTTGTTATTTTTTTGCATTCGAGGATCTTCAATCTGCATAATATACTGTGAGGATAATTATACATGCAATAAACGAGCTGAGCTAGAGACTTAATTACAGAAAAATACTTACAGACAATAGAAACTGACGATAGTTTTGTCGAGGGCTTCTTGATTGTATAACTGAAAAAATTCTTCAAATTCAATGTACAATGCCTGGACTCCACGTACACATTGATGGTTACAAACATCAATGCTCGTAGGTCAAATTCCTCCTGTTTGTGCTCATCCCACACACGTACACCTTTTTTATTCCACAGCTGTAAAAGTTCATCAACTAATGGCCTTAGGTACACATCAATGTCGTTGTCGGGTTGCTTAGGGCCTTGGATGAGCACTGGCATCATAATGAACTTCCGCTTCATGCACAACCAAGGAGGAAGGTTATAGATACATAGAATCACAGGCCATGTGCTATGATTGCTTCTCTGCTCCCCAAAAGAATTAATGCCATCTGCACTTAAACCAAACCATAAGTTCCTTGCGTCATCTGCAAAGTCCGGCCACTTTCTCTTGATTTTTCTCCAATGCGACCCATCAGCGGGTACTCTCAACTTCCCGTCTTTCTTACGGTCTTCTTTGTGCCATCGCAACAACTTGGCATGCTCTTTGTTTCTGAACAGATGTTTCAACCATGGTATTATAGGAGCATACCACATCACCTTGGCAGGAACCCTCTTCCTTGGGCGCTCGCCCTCAACATCACCAGGGGCATCTCGTCTGATCTTATACCGCAATGCACCACATACCGGGCATGCATTCAAATTCTCGTACTCCTCACCGCGGTAGAGGATGCAGTCATTAGGGATGCATGTTTCTTCTGCACCTCTAATCCTAGAGTGGAGAGAACCTTCTTTGCTTCGTACGTACTGTCAGGCAATTCGTTATCCTTTGGAAGCTTCTTCTTCATTATTTTGAGTAGCTTTTCAAATCCCTTGTCAGATAAACCATTCTCTGCCTTCCATTGCAGCAATTCCGGTGTGGTACCGAGCTTTGTGTTGCCATCTTCGCAATTTAGGTACAACTGTTTTTTGTGATACTCTAACATGCGATCGAACTTCAACTTCTCCCTTTCACTTTTGCATTCTCTCTGTGCATCAACAATGACCATGCGAAGATCATCAGCGGGCACATCTGGTGCCTCTTGATCTTCAGCTTCCCCCGTTGCAGTATCACTGTATTCAGGGTACATAGAATAGTTGTCATCATCCTCTTCTTCTTCGTTGTCTTCCATCATAACCCCTCTTTCTCCGTTCTTGGTCCAAACATTATAGTGTGGCATGAAACCCTTCTCAAGCACGTGGGAGTGAAGGGTTTTCGAGGAAGAGTAATCCTTCGTATTCCCATACATAGTACATGGACAATACATAAAACCATTCTGCTTGTTTGCCGTAGCCACTTCAAGAAAATTACGCAGGCCCGTAATGTAGTCGGAGGTGCGTCGGTCACCGTACATCCATTGCCGGTTCATCTACGTGCATTATATAATTAAGTATATCAAAAACCTTTACAGAACATCATGAATAGAGAAATGACCACATTAATACAAGTTCATCATCACATTAAAACCAAAAGTACAGTAGTGATCAAATGTTATTACTAAAAAATAAATACATAAAGTTCATACATAGTTCTCATAGAACAACATACATCTCTCTAGAGCATCTAATTAAAACATACATTGAAACTAACATACAACTATGTAAAACATTTAAATGCAACAATAAATGCGATCAAAATCGTAACTAAGGTAACAATTGATCCAACAGCATAATGATACCAAGCCTCTTTATCAATGGCATATTTTCTAATCTTTCTAATCTTCAAGCGCATTGCATCCATCTGGATCTTGTGTAGATCGACGACATCGGTAACATGCAACTCCAATTTCATCTTCTCTTCTTCAATCCTTTTCAATTTTTCTTTCAAATAATTGTTTTCTTTTTCAACTAAATTTAACCTCTCGACAAGAGGGTCGGTTGGAATTTCCGGTTCACATACCTCCTAGATAAAGACATCTATGTCAAGTTGGTCGGTATAATTGTCATAAACACTAAATGAAACAAATAGTTATAAAAGATAATATACCACATCCGAATCATAGACCGGACGAGAGCCGATGGGGGCGGATACCAAAACCATGGCACTATATAATAACAAACAATAATAAAAGTAAGAAAATTATACAAGTAGCTATATAAATCATACAAGTAAGAATTTTTTTCTTAAAAAAAAGATAAGAACAAGAGGCTCACCACGGTGGTGCCGGCGACGAGATCGGCGCGGACGATCGACGACGGTGAGGACGGGGACGGGGACGGGACGGCACCCTACACATGTGCAAACTAAGAAGTTAATTTGAGCTCAAATTGTGCATCTAAATCAAATAAACTGACACATACACTCCTCCACTAAAACCCAAAAACCACACTGCTTCTAGAGCATTTGAAATGAGCTAAACTAGCAGTGAGAGATGAAAGGATGAAGTTGTTAACCTTTTTAGAACACTTGGATAGTTGGTGCACCGCCAAACCTAGACAAATCTTGGGGAAAATGGAGCTTGGGGGTCAAGCTTGGAGGAAGAACATAGGAGGAAGCTTAATTGTAGCTCCGACATTTCATCGAACACCTCATGTGCATATATAGGCAAAAAACATAGTAGCCCACCTCCACCCTTCCACGGCCAAAAAACAGAGGAGATGGGGGCGTGCATATATATAGGCAATCACTTTAGTCCCAGTTTGTGTCTAAAACCGGGACTAATGGCCTAACCTTTAGTCCCGGTTCCAGACACCAACCGGGACTAAAAGGCAGCAACCCCTTTAGTTCCGGTTGGTGGCTAGAACCGGGACTAAAGGTCCCAGCCGAACCGGGACTGATGCCTGCCGAGGCCCGGCCGGCGTCCTAGCCTCTCAAACTGGGACTGATACTCCCATTAGTCTCGGTTCGTAACACGACCGGGACTAATTCTCTGATCTGGCCAGGATCAAAGCCCTGCTTTCTACTAGTGAAGGATTGTAATCCTTAGGATTTTTTCCTACATTGGTCCTTTGATTCATAGGATTGAATCCTATAGGATTTTTTCTATGGGATCTTTTGTACTACATTTCATAGGAAATCTAACATCCACTCCAACCTCTTTTTACAATTCCTATGTTTTTCCTGTGGCATCAAACACTCCTTGCTAATCCTATAGGGTTCAAATGGACATGCCACTCCAACCCTCTATTTTTCCTATTCCTGCGTTTTCAAAATCCTGCGAATCAAAGGGGCCCTTATTATTTTGGCGGAAGCTGATAGTGCTAGCTTGACATAATGACAAAAGCTACTAATCATGTAACCGCTTTGCTTGCATATCATAGAAATTGGATGGCGTAAGCCATAATCACTAGTTGGCGGAAGCTTTTCACATGTCATCCATGTTGGTAGAAGCCTACTAATTTGACAGAAGGATTTGACAAAAGGTTGTTTGCTATACTACCTTTCAAAGTTAATAAATATAGACTTTTTTTAGAAAGTGTGCTTGTATTCAAATCACGACATAATACAAAGTTCTTAACCTGAATAAGCACACCCTAACACACGCATAAACAACCAGAATAACAAAGAGCACCCTAAAACAACCAGCAAAACATGAAGACCTCCGGAGCTTTGTGTCATCTTTCCTGAACCTTGCGAGAAGACCCCTGCAACACAGTAATCTGCATCCAGACCCAAGCAGGTCCTCATCTTCAACCACGGCATAATCATCGCCATGCTGCTCCCCCACTTCTTCGCTCCGGCGCCAAAAAGATGAGGACACACATGTGCATCCAACATGCCTGCACCAGCCTTCGCCATCTGTGGCTTTCAGTACCGCTATATGTGCCCCTTACATATGGAAGAGAGCTAGGATCCGGTTCCGGCGCCATGGCCAGGCCAACCGCCAGGGCAAAACAGGACATCCCTCTAGCAGCAGCACGAAGAAGGAAGAAGAAACACAACAGAAAATCATACCGACAAGGAAGAAGAATCTTCGTCTCCACACAACCACCACCCATCTGAGGACCAAACCGGCCAGTGCCAGTCGACCTCTAGACACCATAGCCAGCGACCTCAACGAGATCCGGGGATCCCCCACTCCGCTGGCACCTAGACGAAGGCTAGAGACCTGTCTGACCGCGAACGAAGCCCGGAAAAACTTATTCAGACACGCCACTGCCGCGACGGCCTCGGCAGCGACTCCCTCAACCCTAACCCTACTGAGAACACACTGGACTCATAGACCCGAGGTTCTCCCTTCCTCCTGCCGTCGGAGCGGCTGGCGGAAGGAGAGGGAACCAACGACGACGCCGACGGCACACAAAGGGATCTGCTGCTCTTGAGATCGCCTCACTAACCGCCCCCGCTCGAAGCGTTGGCCGTAGGAGCGAATACGTACGCCTATAAAAATAGACATTTAAGAGCAAGTATAATAGATCCTAGTCAACTGGCTATAAGATATTCCACATCAGCAAAATCTGATTTGGAGGAGAGAGAAAACAGGAGAGAGAAGAGAGCCGGCGCTTCATCAAGCGTCGGGCGATAACACAAGCTACGATGAAATTTAGCCAGCATGCAGCCGACGAGTAGGGTAGAGCATGCAGCCAGCCAATTGTGCCGTTCCTTGCATATCTCTCCATGCAAGCATTAAACACTATAGCTAACCTACATCCAATTCATTATATCCGCTGGATATAGCTTACGTTAACACCGGTATAGAGCCGGCAGCAGGCTATTCTATTAGCTTTGCTCTAAGGTACATGATTAGACGGCCGACTCTTGTTTTCTGTTCCGATCCACGAAATAAATGATGTGTTCGTCTTACTAGATTGCTATGGAGAATGCCTTATCCGCAATCTCATAAATATTTACACATTACTAATTCACCACCCTAAACGCTACTCAAAATTCTAAATCTTAGGTTGTTCGGATCTTGCCTGCGTGAGCCCTGCCAATGATTGGCAGGTGAGGGCTGCAATGCAAACAGCTCCTTATAGAATTGCTCCATGAGCACCTGGTCTACCATCGCATACGAACCGACCGTAACGTTATGGCCATGGAGCAGTCCGTCGGCCTTCACCGCCGCCGTGGCGACCGGGAACAGGCCGGCTACTGCCTTCCACGTGCCAGCGGGGTCGCCCTCATCGAGGCGGCGCCGCGCGGAAGCCGAAGGGCCCCCGTCACGCTGGCGCTGGATTATCCGAGACCGATACCGGCGCTGGCAGGAGGCGGCGGGCGCCGATCTTATCTTTTTCAGAAACGAGAGCATCCCTGAAAGATTCTTGCTGCTGATTAGACCCGGCTTGCTCTGCTTCAGCAGATGAGTGGTGCCCTGCTCTGTTCACTCGATTAGACACCCTAAACAATAGCGTTCTGCTCTGTTCGTTATTTGTTGTTCTGTTCTTTGGAGTGATAGATGATGTACATTTTGAGCTTATGAATCTAATATTGAACATTGACACTGAAGCTACAATGTAGAAATTCTTGTAACATCCCTGTTGTAGTTTTTGCTATGGAGGCTCGGCTGCACTGCACTGCACCACAAGATACTGACAGAATCTAACTTGTACTCCAACAATCTCTGGGTCTTTACTCCTTGGAATTGCTAAAAGAAGGAAAAGTGATCCTAGCATATCTCACTAGATTCCTTCTGCTCAGATTCCAAAAGTTCTCGATTGGAGACAAGTGTCATGCTTTCATCTGCATATACTGAACAAACTTTTCAAGTGAGTCTTTTTTCAACCGAAGATATGATGGCACTGCAAGAACAAGACCCACAAGTATCAGCTGGTATGGTGTGTATCTGCATATATGTATGCCCCTTTTTCTCTGGGCTTGGGCATCGTTGGCATTGTGGCTGCTTCTCTGCCGAAATATTGGCTCTTGGCAAAGGTAAGAGGCTTCTGGTCTTTCTACTCTCTACATTCTTAGAGCATAAACATGCTCCTTTCTTTTTATTCTGAACAAAATGATGGGACACCTTTCTTTGATTTATCTGACATCAAATACATGCATCCATGAACATACTGCTGATAACAAATACTACTACTTCTTCCTATTTTAGTCTGCTCTTTTGCTCTGGGCTTGGGGGTTGGGGCTTTGGGCATCCTTGGCATATAGGCTGCTTCTCTGCAGAAGTATTGGCTTGTTCAGAGAGCTTCTTGGCAAAGGTAAGAGGCTTCTTGTCTTTCTACTTGCTACATCTTTAGATTATAAACTTGCTATACCTTTAGATGATGTTTATGATGGCACACAAGAACCTAAAGTGCATAACTTCCATTCTATTTGTCCAGAAATTAAAAATGCTCTAGTATTAGACACTTTTCTTTGATTTATCTGGCATGATGTATGTTCATCCATGTGAAGTTGGAACAGACTGCTGGTACTAACACGTAGTACTACATCTTCCTATTTTCCTCTGAAAGTAGTGTTGGCTGATGGCAAAGATAAGAGGCTTCTTGGTCTTTCTACTAGATCATAAACTTACTAAATCTTTAGATCACCTGAAGTGCATAGCTTACTTTCTGTTTGTCCTGAAAAAAACATGCTCCAGTATTGGACACCTTTCTTTGATTTATCTGACATCGAATATATGCATCCATGTGAGGTTGGAACAGACTGCTCATACACACTACTATATCTTCATATTTTAGGCTGCTGTATCTTACATTTTTCATGGCGACGGATCAAGGTAACAGGAATGGTCACAACATCAGTAGCAAATCCTTTCAAAGATGTGAGGGCTGCGATGCACATTACTATTGGTGTCATATGGATGATACCCAGAAGTATTTCTTCAAGTGCATGGTTGGCAATTTCCAAGAAAAAATGGTAAGCCCTGGTGCATTGATGCCTTTTCTCTCCTTCAGATGGAATGCCATCCCTATTCAGAATGATAACTTGTTGTTTGCTTGTTCCTGCAGACCATACCACAGAAGTTTGTGGAGAATTTCAAAGGTCATATCTCTGAAGTTATCAAGCTAGAAGCGCCTGATGGAAACATATACGACGTCCAGGCTATCAAGGATCTAAACAAGATAGTCCTGGGATCTGGATGGGGGGTATTTGTCAGCTTTTACGAAGTAAAAGTGGGCTACTTCCTGGTCTTCAGGTACATCGGGGATTCTCACTTCAAAGTTCTGATATTTGATTTTGGAAGTTGCTGTGAGAAGGAAGTGTTCCACGTTCTCATGAACTGCGGTCCTAATGCCCAAGATAAAGACACCAGTCTTGATCTATCGCTGCTGAGTGAAAGACGATGCCAGAATGGTGAATCAAGCAATGGTGAGTCCCATCGCAGGTGCAAGCACTGCGATGTGCATTTCTATTGGCATCACATGGATGATAGGCAGAAGCATTTCTTGAGGCTCATGGTTGGCGATTTCCGTCACAAAATGGTAAGACCCTGGATGATCAATGCCCTTCCGGCCGTCCTGATGAAATGTCTTCTTGATCAGACATACGTAATTTGCTGATTGCTTTGTTGTTTATTTTTTGCAGAACATACCAGAGAAATTTGTGAACAATTTCAGAGGCAGGATCTCTAAAGTTATGAAGCTAGAAGCTCCTGATGGAAACATATACAACATTCAGGTTACCAATGATCTGAACAAGATAACCCTTAGATCTGGATGGGCCGCATTTGCCAGTGCTTATGAACTAAAAGAGCATGACTTGCTGGTGTTCAGTTATACTGGAGACTCGCACTTTAAAGTCCTAATATTTGACCCAAGTGGTTGTGAGAAACAATTATTCCGCGTTGTCAAGAACCACACTCCTAATGTAGAAAAAAGGGGTATATCTCATGATCAGTTATTCCTGAAGGAAACAAGGTGTCAAGACGGCGGATCGCGTGATAACAACCCTAGGAAAACTAAAAAGATGACTCCAGTGGACTCTCCTTCACCGAGATCAGGTAAAGAATTGAAGGGTTGCTTGTACATTTTCCTTGGTATCTATTCTGTAATTACTCACTGATATCTTGATGATCGGCGTGGTGCAGCTGAAGGTGTCACATCTCCAGAGGACACCGTGAATTCACGTGGCCCTCCGGAATCTACCGAGCCTCGCTATGTCCTAGCAACGGGGTGCAATCTGACTACAGCGCAGAAGACACAAATCGACGCACTTGTGAAGAAAGTTAGGCCTGTAATTCCATTTTACATCACAGCCATGAACAAGACAAGTATGTCCGGATCTCTGGTACGTATGGAGTATCCTCTACAGATTCAGTGAGACTCCTGCAAAATTTGTTCTTTAATGCTCAGGATCAGATTCTCTTGTCTAAAATTTTGTTGGAATTTTTAAAATTATAGTAGCTCTCCGTAAATTATAATCTTCAATAATTTGAAAGCCAGATGATTCATTCATCTCTAACAGGTCATCTGCAAGGATTATGCTGCCAAATACCTTCCACATGAAGACCGATTCATCACACTCTGCCATCCTCATAAGAGCAACATATGGTTAGACCATTTGAAGGTTACCACTGATGGTTCAGGCATGCTTTCTGCTGGCTGGTCATGCTTTGTTCTCCACAACAAATTGCGGGAAAGTGATGTTTGTGTATTCGAAGTATCAAAAAGCGCCGGTGAAATGACGATGGTTGTTCATTCTCTTGAAGGGGCCCGTCACCAACAAGGTGAGTATGGGACACATTTATAGCTGCACATATGACATGAAAAATCAACGCCTCAGGATCGCCAACTTAGAAATAAGAATGTATAAGTCAGCTTAGAAATAGACTCCTTTGTTTTTACATAGCCAGCTAACGCATAAACTTGAAATAGTATGAAATCAATACGGAGCTAGTGTTTTTGTACTGGATCATTTTGCATTGCCCATTTGCTTGTCTTTTACAGGGAAAGAGCCTGAATCTCAAAACAAGTGTAATTATCCAGTTAAGGGCAAGGCGATCATGAAAGAGGAGAGTGACCAAAAACATGCTGATTCCAAGTCCAACTACTACTACTCAAAGTATGCCGAGGGCCTGACCGGTGAGGAGCAAGAGGATGTATTCAGGTCAGCGTTGATTCAACAGGGCAATCCAGTATACTTCGTTGTCCTGCAGAAGAATCACATTAGCCGCAAGCATAACTTGCTGGTTAGTTCAGTTGTTCTGCTAATCACGAAATTGAAGACCTAGACGGTTCATTAAACTGTCTTTGATAGACATTCTGAAGCGTCGTCTACGAAGCTTTCTGTAGTAAACTGATGTTTTGTATATGCAGTTCATCCCCAAAAAGTTTGCGGCTAAGCATCTCACGGCGAGGTCGCATGAAATCATGCTCCTGAGACCCAACAGGAAAGAGAAGTGGCGCGTGTGGTACTACTACCATTCGAGCATTAGGGGTTTCAGCGGCAGTCCATGGACCAAGTTCGTCTGTGATAACAAGCTGCGCGAGGGCTACATCTGCGTCTTCGAGCTGATCAAAGGCGTGCATAAGGCGACGATGATTGTCCATGTGTTCACGAAGGTTGATGGCAGGCTTGTTCTGCTGGACTAACTAAGCTAGGTTCCTGCATAGCTGTATGCCTGTATCCTTGTGAATTTGTCGTTGAATAACTGAAACCTGTTGCCACTGGGAGTAGTTTATGTACGAGGCGATTCCACTAATAGGTTCCAGTAGAACTAGTTGTTGAGCCATACCGTGTGAATCTTCATTCCTGACCCGTCAGGCGTGACTGTGATTTCAGAACAGAGAGGAGAATTTCGGCGCCATGCCACCAAATCTAAGCTCAGTTGAAATTCTCTTGAATGTAAGCTCGGTTGACTGAAATTTTATTGAACCTAAGGTGAGTCCCAGTTAGTGGATAGCCGTGTGCATATGTTACTCGAGGGCTCCTACTCAGCTAATCGACGACGAGAGGTTGTAGCTTTGTAACTTGTGTGTGATCGTTGCAGCGATCGGGTTCTGGCTATTTTGTTGTGGCTTTTGTTAGACCTGTGATGATATGAAGTGTGTAGTTGCAAAACTCAGCAATGGCTTATGCAGATGCCTGCCGCTGGAAATCTTTTGATTCTTTTTCTATACATAATAAGTTCAGTGAACAACATGCATGTTTTTCCTCCGGTTTTGCTAAGTAAGAATCAGTATCTCTGGTTCTTTCCAGTTCATATTCATATCTGGTTTCACAAATTCAAAAATATGTGAAGCAAATTGGCAGGAGTGGCCGATCACAACATAAACAGCAAGATCAAGCGCTAGCATATTCTGTTTTTGAGATTGGGGTCGAGGGGGATGAGTACTTACGAACTGATTTGGGTCGCCGGGTTCCTCGCCAGTTGCTCTTTTCTCTAACTTCTTTTCGATTGGCCAAATAAGTTAGATCCCATCTAATTACTTGAAACCACATAAAACTTGTTTTGTTTGTGTTGGTCATCATGACAAATGATAATCTAAAAAAAAAGGAATTGGCAAGGATCCACTAAATGTTGCTTTTGTGGCAATGGGGAGTCCATTCAGCATCTATTCCTTCACTGCCCACTTGCTAAACTATTATGGTGATCTTTCCATATAGCTTTTGATCTACCGCCACCCGTGAGTAGTAAGAATATGTTAGGAAACTAGCTAGTGGGGGTGCATCTAAAATTGAAGTCTCAGATTCATGTGGGAATTTGCGCTTTACTTTGGCTCATTTGGAACACTCATAATGATTATATATTTAACTGAACAAAAGTTCTAAAAAATTTGCAGGTTATCTCCAAGCCCATCACCTGGATCCATACGTGGTCGTTACGCAAGAAGGAGGATCAGGCTCCCACGGTCTTTGGGTGTAGCCGTTGGGAGATAGTCTATCAGGATTTATTCAACCGATTTGGTTGGCGGACTACTAGTAGGATTTGTGATGCATGTGGCTCGTTTTCCTACGCTCTCCTTTTTTTTAGTTTGTCGTTGGGGCACCATGTATGGCTTTTTTTGTTGACGAACTTTATTATGATAGAATGATGAACTTTCAAATAATCAATAAACGGTTGTGTGCATCACTCAATGCAGAGGCCGAGAAACTTCTCCTTTTTTCAGAAAAACTATACTCCAAGCCGTTTCATCTATGTATAGCCATGTCACACAAGGCCACACTATTACGCTTCCCCATGGACATGGGATTCCTCTACGTTATTAAATTTCCATAATTCAAACATATTAGTAAGATTTTTTTGTACCCTAATAATTGGGGAACGTCAGCTCTGGACGGGGGTTCCGACGAACGATTTGTTCCCCTGGAGGGATCAATCAAACGAACGATTATGTTCGTTGGAACGGAACCCCCATGGCAAAACCCTCCCTCTTTGTACTATGTTCTCCTAAGGTGCCCCAATTGGGCCAAAAAACGCCCAATTTGCTAGTACTACCAAGCCAGAAAAAAATTGTACTTGGACATGTTTTGAATATGCAAAATGGATCAGAAAAAAATGGCATCACATATATGATAAAAATGCCATCATATGCAAATGAATCAGATATAAAAATGCCTTGAAAATTAAATTTGCAATGGCTTGATAATACAAAACGACCAATTAGTGGGGCTATGTTCATACAAAAGTTGGCATATCTGAGATTTAAAATATCTTCTACAAATAAAGGTTAGCCGTGATGTTTATACGCAAAAAGGTATGGCGTAATTTCCCATTGTTTCATAAAAAAGATGATGGAAAAAACACTGAAAAGAAAAATGTGTAAAATAGTCGAGGAATCCATGTATATACAGATACACCTCTAAGAGTAGCCATGCTCTAGTGATCAGACTACCAAACAAGGGTGGTATACCTAATGCACAAAAAAAATTCCCTGCTTGTAAGAAAGCTATACTACATCAAGTTCATAATTGGCCATGCCGTTGAAATATACTCCATAGTCTAAATCCATGCTACATACAAAAAACTACCATGGTCTGATTTAGAAAAATGTCATGGTCTAAATAATATAATTACCATGCTGCCTATAATAAAACTACCCTAACTGACAAAATTGCCATGGTCTAATTAAATAAAAAGTGCCGTGCTACCTACAAAATAAACTACCATGATCTAAAAAGTAAAAAATGTCATGGCACCTACAATAAAACTACCAATGCCTAATAATTAACAAAATTGCCATGTTGTAATAAAATTGCCATACTTAGAATAATAAAAGTGACATGCTACATATAATAAAGCTACTATGGTCTAAATTGCCATGATGTTGTCATGCTTGTGAAATAATATATTGCACATAGAGTTTATATTTTCCCCTAATGTTTGAAAATACAGTCCATGGTCTAAAAAAATGAAAATGTCATGCTACATACAAAACAACTACTTACTATGGTCTAAATAATACTCCCTCTGTTCCTAGATGTAGGGTGTATAATTTTTTGTGAAAAAATTCAGATTATAAGGTATATTCCTTTAGTTAACACTTTTACCCCTACACAAGCTACAACCCACACATGACCTCCCTGGAAAAAAGGAGATGGCAGGCGTTCGGTTCTCCCGAACCGAACGGTTCGGTACTTCGGTGTCTTATAGTTTTTTCGGTTTCCAGAAAACATGCACCGATCGGTCTACAAGAATTAACAAAACCGAGTGTTCGGTGCCCCGATCGATCGGTTCGGTACTCGGTTTTGGACCAAACAGACCGAATAGCTGGGACCTAGCCGTCTGGGGCACTGGCGCACTGCCACGCTAGGCTGGGTTGGGCTGACCGGCTCCCAGTTGGGACAGATGCATTAATTAATCTTATGTGTTGTGTCTTGGCGGGGCTACAAAATGTGGTTTGTGTGGGCCAGATAACGACACGTGAGCGCTGAGTGCTGAGCGAGACAGCAACAGCAACTAATAGCACCTAGGTTCATTAAAAAAGGGAAGCAAACAGGCATGTGCGAAGTGCCAGCGGTTGAGCGGTGCACGTGAACGAGGGAATCAATGGGTATTAAGAGGTGGGCCTCGGTGCTTCGGTCAATTCGGTGGACTGAGCATGCATACCGAAATTACCAAAGTAAATTCGGTTCCTTAGAATTGCTAACCGAGGACAGTACCGAACGAATTGGTTTCGGTCATTTCGGCTTCGGTTCATGTTAACTCGGTCCGGTCGTTCGGTTTTCGGGTTATATGCCCACCCCTAAGCACGGCCACATATGCATGCGGTGTAGGTTTGTTAGGAAAAAGAGATTACATATGCATACCCCGCCGGTCCTTAGCTTTTTTTTTTTTGGGGGGGGGGGGGGGGGGGGGGATGTTTCGCTCGTGTGAACTCATATGGTCATCTCTGTCCGTTCATTCACATGGAGAATCAACACGACGAGAACCCCTATCCGTCGGCCACCTCCTCCCATGCAGCCGGCGACCTCCATGGATCCGGCCACCTTGCGCCCATGCAGTCGGCGACTCCCTAAACAAGGAGACCAAGCCGACGGACAGCGTTCCCATGCATAGAGAGTATAATTGTCGTGCTATCTATAATAAAACTACCATTAAATAAAAAGTGTCATGTTACCTACAAAAAGTGTTGTGCTACCTACAAAATAAACTACAATGATCTTTTTTTTCTGAAACTCTTTGCCCTACGGCTCTTTATTCAATTGGCGAAGGCATGTCCGACCGCAAAGCGCGAGTCAGAAAGCCAGGGACTACATCATAATTCAGTACAAAGTTTTTAGAATTTAAAGCTTCTTTAGCTATACAATGGGCTACCTCGTTTGCTTGGCGCCTAGCAAACAGAAGCTTGAATCCCTGGAACGAACGGGCTATCTCCTTCATCTCACATAAGATTTTTACTTCTTGGCAATCTGTTTCTACCACAACATGCTGCAATCCTGTAGTGTTATCATATAATACGGCATCCCTGCATGCCGGTAGTTCAACACAAAAAGGATCGACAACAAGCTCATAGCGTCGACCAATAGCAACAACAAAGTTTTCCATATGGTCTCTAGCCACCATTCCAACTCCAATAAAACTACAATTGTCCAATTAATAAAAATGACATGTTGTAAATAATAAAATTCCATGTCAAAACCCTAGTTTATTCATGCACTTGGTCTAGTCTTGATTGTTGCGTCATGTTAAACTTTTATTTAAACTTGAAATGGAGATTGCCAAACCCTAGCACCACATTGAAAAACCTTTTCCAACTAATATTATTTTCAATGAATCCAAAATGGCCTTCACAAATGTTCATCATTTTTGATAAATGTTGGGAACAACATACCAGAGGTGATGCACAT